>JAPDHH010000218.1:600000-876310 GCA_032158285.1 Phytophthora sansomeana
GCCATCTTGCAGTAAAGGACGAGTAGGCTAATATATTCGCGCAAGCTACACCTTGTCCAGTACATGAAGCTGAAGCTCCTTTATGAATTTTTAGTCACCGAATGAAGCCACTTGCCTGCAACTGCAGCGCGCCGTCCAACCATCTCCCATCCATTCCAGGCTGCAAGCACTACATGTACATGTAGATACCAGGGCTCCTTCAACCTGCACCGAGTCAGCCAGCCATCTGATTCTCCGTAACGGCTGTCCATACAAAAACCAACATCCGGCTAGTCAGCAGCATAGCCAGTGCTCTCCGCACCAGCGAAAAGTGCGTCATTCCTCTGGTCTCAGTCTGCAACTCGCCGCCTTCGCCCCACGTCTCCCCGGACGTCCCCAGCGCGTCTCCGATGCTTCGCTGTCTCTCTCTACTTCTGCTCGCTCCTCTGGCTGCGGCCCTGCAGCCGCGCGACTTCCGCGTGCCGCCCGTGGACTTCACGCGGCTCTCAAGCGTCCCCAACAACGCGCACAACTCGGAGCTGCTCGCTGCACTGCAGCAAAACGGCATCGTGGCGCTGCAAAACGTGCCGAACTACGCCACTTTACGTCAGGAATACCTGCGTATAGCTGCGGATTGCGCCGTGCAAGCGCAGCTCCAAGGCGCCGAGTTCCTGCTCCACCGTCAGCTGCGAGACGGCACCAACCGCTACACAGTGAGCCTCGAGTCTGGTAGCCAATTGAGCGACTCGCTCGAGCAGAACCAGGAGCTGCTGGCCACTTGTCCCGAGTACGTGCAGATCCACGCAGCGTTCAGTGCTGCCGTGGAGCTGGCAGTGGCCAATGTGGGCTCTGCTTTGGACGCCACGCAGAAGTTCCACGTGGTGGCAGAACAAGGAGCCGTAGCTATGACGGCGAGGAAGCTCATGGAGGAGTCGGTGCATCTGGACCATTTCCACGCCTACGAAGCTAAAGCTGCGGCTGGACGCAGGAACCTCGAGGCGGACGTGGAGATCAACGTGGCGGACTTGTCGCTGGAGCTGCACACGGACAACGGACTCATGATTGCCATGAGCGCGCCGGAGTATTTCGACGTGTCGAGCTCCGGAGAGTTGCAGCACAAGGAGACCCAGGGAGAAGATGCCGGGTTATTCATTCAGACGGTGGACGGGGAAATTGTGCGACCCATTTTGGTAGCAGATGAGCTCATTTTGATGCTCGGATCGGGAATTGACGACTGGATCAAGACGACGCCCCCACTCCACTCGGTTCTGCATGGTATGAGGTATCCGCGAGCAGTCAGCGTCGTTGACCAGGATGCACAAGGTCACAAGTTGCTGCGCTCGTGGTTTGGCAAAATGATTCTACTCGAGGCGCACCAGGTAATGGATAACACAGGAATGACTTTTGGGCAGTACGCGAACCAGACCACGCGGTATCTGGTACAACAAGAGGCTGACGACCACCATACTTTCGGAGCAGTGGCTTGTCCCCCTCAGCGGCATTTGGCTGCGTCGGACAACAGTTGCTCGCTGAAGGTTTGCTCGCTGAAAAGTTCGGCGTCTGAGTCGGACCTCACTTATTCATGCCAGGTTACCTGCAACCACGACTCGACCAGTGATGCTGCGCTGTGTGAGAAGTACTGTGACTGCGAGGACTCTGCTAATGGTGGAACTACGTGCTGGATGCTTTGCGTGGAGAACTTCTCGTCAGAGGTGTGTCCTGGTGAACAGGAGTGTAACAACGCCAGCTCCGAAGACAAGCTGGCGATGACATGTGTGGGCGGCACTGTCGCTCCTTCGGCTTCGACAACTGCTCCATCAACCACTGCGCCTTCGACTACATCCAGCCCAGCAACCACAACTCCGAGTACGACAGCTCCGTCAACTACAACGGGTACGTTGATTTTATCGCCAGCTACGACTGCTCCATCTACGAGTATCCCAACAACGACAGATCCTCCAGCCACTACTGTGCCACCAACCGGGTCTAACTCGTTGTTATCTGCGTCTGTTGATGCAGGGTCTGCTGGATCTGTTGCTTCGTCCACAGCCGTTGGTGACGAGTCCGCGACTGCTTCGGCTGCTGGGGGCGTTTCGTCAACAGCTACCGATGCTTCAAAGGCTGACGAAACTTCGTCGGCCTCTACGTCGACTTCGGTGTCCTCTTCAACCTCATCCTCTTCAGCTGCGAGTGTGATTCCTGTCGCGATTTTCGTGAATGGTGTTGCAGTGCTTGTGGCAGCTTTCCTGTTCATTCAGTAAGATGAACCGCAATAGGTTGCTCGCTGTTTTCATGGAGATTCATTTGGGTAGTTGCTCACAGATCGAATGTATTGTTATGTATTTTGTTGTTGCCTTTTTTCACCATCACTTCTATCTGCTGTCTAACTATTCGACAGGTTACCGCGTAGAGGAGTTGCTCTTCGAAATCCAAACGGTAAATCTTTTTTGCTCACACTCGGGTGCACCTTAGCCCACATTGCTGACTTCTCCGTATTTTCATTTTGTAGAGATGCCTCGAGATTGAGTTCTTCTGTTTGCTTCGAAGTTCAACAGGATTCGAGTTTTTCTCCTTGGTACCAATGGCACCTCTCTGGGAAAGAGATTTCGTGAAATCTCGAGCCTAAATAAACGCCGCCTCAACGACAATATTACCGCCGAACCAACACTATCCTTAACTGAACAAGAATCGATATTAACGTTAGTTGCCAGCAAGTTTGTTCGAAGAACCATTGTGTCGCGAACGGAAATCAACGTACCACTACGAGTTCAAAGCGCATAATCCATTCCTGTGTTGTTGATGCTCCTAAAAACAAACTTCACTTTGTGTCTCGAGCCTTTGAGCGATGGACGTATTGGGGAACCGAGCAGGAAGTGACAAAATGTATTTTCTGGATTCGATCCGCGTGCACTTCGCACGATCTTCAAACGCATTCACTTTAACGAAGTCGGAGAATAATCTGCAAGACTACGATTATGGCCTGGAATTACCACGCCCATACAAAAACCAAGTGAACGGCCGTTACAAACCCACAAGCGCTGCTCTACTCATGAAAGTCTTTGGTGCACCACGTTCATTTGGCAATCGACCACCAAGGCCACAAGTGACTCGAACCTCGACGTCAGTGGCAATTTATCTTATTGCCGTTTTCACGATGGCGTTGGCCTCATCTAACAAGAAGGAGTCCGGCAAACCCGAGATCGGGTACTCGAGTGGCGCGGCGCTGATGGCCCACGGAGCTCTTGCACTGCACGATCACGTCGCTGCTAGGATGGATGCAGCGTTCGGAGACGTGCAACCCAAAGTCGAAGTGCGTTTCAAAGACCTGTCGGTGTCCGCCGATATTATCGTGAAGGACGTGGCGGAGAGCTCTGCGGAGCTGCCGACGCTGCCGAACGAGCTTGCGAAAAACTTTCGCAAGCTTCGAGCCAAGAAGCACCTAGTCAAGAAGCAGATTTTCAAGAACGTGAACGGCGTGTTCAAGCCTGGCACCATTACACTGGTGCTGGGACAGCCTGGATCTGGCAAGTCGGCGCTGATGAAGGTGCTGAGTGGACGGTTCCCAGTGAAGAAGAACATCACGATTGAGGGCGAGGTGACCTACAACGGCGCGTCCAGTCCTGAGCTTCGCAAACGACTGCCTCAATTCGTGTCGTACGTATCGCAATACGATAAACACATTGCCACGCTGACGGTGAAGGAGACTCTCGAGTTCGCACACGCTTGCTGTGACCAGCAGCTCTCCGAGCCTGAGGCGCAGAAGATCATGAGCGGCAGCCCCGCAGAGAATACAGAGGCGATGGAAGTGGCAAAAGCTATGTTCAAGCACCACCCTGAGGTCATGACGCAGCAACTTGGACTTCAGATCTGCCAGAACACGGTGGTCGGAGATGCCATGCTGCGTGGCGTGTCGGGCGGCGAGCGCAAGCGCGTCACGACTGGTGAAATGCAGTTTGGCAACCAGCAAGTGATGATGATGGACGAGATCAGCACAGGCCTCGACAGCGCCGCAGCTTTCGACATCATCTCAACGCAGCGCAGCATCGCCAAGAAATTCAACAAGACCGTTGTGATTTCGTTGCTGCAGCCCTCTCCAGAAATCTTTGGGCTGTTCGACAACGTGGTTATCCTAAATGCCGGCCAAGTAATGTACAATGGACCCCGAGAAGAAGCGCTAGTGTACTTTGAAGGCATGGGGTTCCAGCGTCCCCGTCATCGCGATGTTGCTGACTTCCTTATGGATCTTGGAACGAACAAACAAGAGCAGTATGCGCACGAACTTCCTCCTGGGGCTGCCGTTCCTCGAACTCCGACCGATTTCGCGGATTCTTTTGCTCGATCCGCTATCTTCAACCGTATTCTCGCGGATTTGGATTCCCCCGTGCCGCAAAAATTGGTGGAGGCAAAGACGAAATTCATGGACTCGAGTCCGGAGTTCTCCCATGGCTTTTTGGCCAGCACTGCCACGCTCATGAATCGTCAAAAAAGATGGCAGCGCGAAACACGGCGTATTTGAAAGGCCGAGGCTTCATGGTGGTTATCATGGGACTGCTTAACGGGAGTGTGTACTACCAGTTCGATTTCGCGGATGCCCAACTCGTGCTGGGCATCATTTTCGCGTCCGTGATGTTCTTGTCCATGAGTCAATCGGCTCAGATCCCGACGTTCATGGCGAGTCGAGACGTGTTTTACAAACAGCGAGGGGCTAATTTCTACCGAACGACGTCGTACGTGTGGGCCAACTCGGTGAGTCAAGTGCCGCTGGCGGCTCTCGAAAGTGTCATTTACGGTTCGCTGGTGTACTGGTTGTGCGGGTTTGTACCGACTGCAGGAGCGTTTTTGCTGTTCGAAGTGACGGTGATCCTAACGATCATGGCCTTTGCAGCCTTTTTCCTCTTTTTGTCTGCTGCTGCGCCTGATCTCCACGTCGTGGAACCGATTTCAATGGTGACCACGTTGTTCTTCATCCTATTCGGCGGGTTTGTCATCACAAAAGGAAACATTCCGGACTACTTGGTCTGGTTGTACTGGTTGAACCTCGTCGCGTGGAGTGTTCGCTCGTTGGCTGTGAGTCAGTACAGCGACTCCCGCTTTGACACTTGCATTTATGGGAATGTCAACTACTGCGAAATGTACGGTGTGACCATGGGCAAATACTCGCTGAGTCTTTTTGAAGTGCCGTCTGAGAAGTACTGGATCTGGTACGGCTTGGTTTTCATGGTGTGTACGTACGTCTTCTTTCTGTCGCTTTCAGTGTTTTTCCTCGAGTACCGAAGATTTGAAGGCCCCGAACACGTTTTCCTGGACAATACAGAAGAAAAGCGCGACAATTCAGACTACGCTCTCGCAAAGACACCTCGAGAGGCAGCTCCAGCCGTGATTGATATAGTAACCCCGCGAGAAAAGAACTTCGTTCCTATCACGATCGCCTTCAAGGACTTGTGGTATACCGTGCCAGACACAGCTCGTCCAACAGAGACCATCGATTTGCTCAAGGGTGTCAGTGGGTTTGCACTACCCGGCACCATAACGGCGTTAATGGGGTCTTCGGGTGCTGGCAAAACTACTTTGATGGACGTAATTGCTGGCCGTAAGACGGAGGGCACCATTCAAGGACAGATCTTGTTAAATGGACACCCCGCTACTGATCTCGCTATTCGTCGGTCGACGGGGTACTGTGAACAGCTCGACGTGCACGCAATGGCCTCAACTTTCCGAGAAGCTTTGACGTTTAGTGCTTTTCTTCGCCAGGGTGCCGATGTGCCTAACAGCAAGAAATTCGACTCTGTAAACGAGTGTCTCGAACTGCTCGACATGGAATCGATCGCTGACCAAATCATTCGCGGTGCGTCCACCGAGCAGATGAAGCGCTTGACTATTGGCGTCGAATTGGCAGCTCAGCCGAGTATTATTTTCTTGGATGAACCTACGAGCGGCTTGGATGCTAGATCGGCCAAGCTGATCATGGATGGCGTTAGGAAAGTCGCTGACACTGGGCGTACGCTGTTGTGTACTATTCACCAACCTTCAGCTGAGGTCTTCAAAGTGTTCGACAACTTATTGCTACTAAAACGTGGTGGAGAAAGTGTTTTCTTTGGAGACCTCGGAGAGAACGCTACGAACATGATTAACAGCTTTGAAGCGGAAGACAATGTCCAAAAACTTCCAAGCAACTACAATCCCGCGACGTGGATGCTAGAAGTGATCGGTGCAGGTGTAGGCAACACCAACGGGGACAAAAGGGATTTCGTGTGTTTATTCAAGCAAAGTGAACAATACCAAGATCTGCAAGCGAGTTTTGACCGGGAAGGCGTATTCAAATCTTCACCTTCGTTGCCACCAATCGAGTTTGGCGACAAGCGGGCGTCCACAAACTTAACGCAGTTGAAGTTCTTGACCAAGCGCTTTTTCGACCTTTATTGGAGAACGGCTTCGTACAATTTAACGCGTTTCTGCATTTTTGTGGCTTTGGGGATCGTCATTGGTATCACGTACACCGGAAGTGACTACAGCTCCTACCAGGGCATCAATTCGGGCATGGGTATGATGTACATGACGGTCACTTTTGTCGGCGTCATCTCGTTTCACAGTATTTTGTCGATCGCCGCTGAAGGTCGTGCTACCTTTTATCGTGAACGCGCTGCGCAAACGTACAACGCGTTCTGGTACTTCATGGCGTCGAGTTTGGCTGAGATCCCGTACGCATTCTTGGCGACGCTGCTGTTCATGGTAGTTTTCTATCCGTCAGTGGGCTTTACTGGCGTGAACTCGTTCTTTCTCTACTGCTTCAACATGTCGTTGCACGTGCTGTTGCAGGTGTACACAGGCGAGTTCATGATGTACATTTTGCCCAGTATGGAGGTCGCAGCGGTGTTGAGCATGCTGCTCAACACGATTTTCTTCCTGTTCATGGGATACAATCCTCCAGCAAACGCGATCCCGGTGGGCTACAAGTGGCTGTACCATATCACTCCACAAACGTACACGTTTGCCATCTTGGCATCGCTAGTTTTCGGAGATTGCCCCAGTGATGGAAAAGGTTCCGATGTCGGCTGCCAAGTGATGACAGGAACTCCCCCAGCCGTAGCGGATGATACAACAGTGAAAGCTTATCTGGAGGAGGATTTCCTCATCAAGCGCAGTGAGTTGTGGATGAACTGCGGCATTGTCATCGCTTTCATCGTATTTTACAGAATTCTGGCGCTGCTGTCTTTGCGCTACGTTAACCACCAGAAGAAGTAAACCAAGCCGTGCCTACCGGGAGATGTATGTAGAAACTTGAAAGTGTGGACCTCGCTAATGAATTCTAGGCTAGCCTTACGAGACACAGATTTTTAGTCGGTGTTACCAGAAACATGTCTGCAAAATACCACTTGAATTGAAAAATTGTGCACTGCATCAGTCCGTATCCTTGAGTACCTGTCCTGTACTCTTACAGAAGTCCGTGCAGTGTTTTAGACAAGTCATTCCGACAGCAGCCACCGTAAAAAGCCGAACTCGATCACCATGAAAAATGGGACACAAGAATGACAACCGATGTACATGGCGAAGAACAATTTCGATGGTTAAACCGCACAAGTGGATCACCTGAAATGACAGCGCTTCCGTGGCCTTAATCCCTTCCTGTTCGTGTATTAGCGACAGCAGCCAACGTTTATCGATGAAAACCTCTTTTCGGCTGTCAGAAACTCTTGAATCTCCACAATTTCAATTTTACACGATAACTTTAAAGGAAAGCGTCAAAATGCTCTCAAAACGCGAGCAGCTCACGCTAAATTGCGTTCATTATCAAGAAAATCAATATACAAACATAATTTTTTACGGCAAGCCCTCGAGTGATTTATTGTTTTCCCTCGTTGTGACTGTAGCAAACTTACCAACTTGTGACTCATTAATTGTGATATCTACGTGACCAGCGATCCACTTTGTCCATAACAAGTCATTTGGTTCACGCCAACAACAAAAGTTGACTGGATGTCGTGAGATACGGCGGCGTACGACTTGATCACGTACAGATCGATGTTCCAAGACTTGTGTAATCCCTAGCAGCCGGTCATGATCACTGGCAAATTACTGACTGGTTCGGCAGGTAATCATGACTCGGTAAGACGTTAGCACCATCATAAATCAATTCGATGGCATCCGACGAAGAGTTTCTCCACGAGCTGGACGGGTTCCTGGGCTCGATTTTTTTGCTGGAATTTCCCCAAGTTAATCTCTCGATCGAGCAAAACGACGGGGACATCCAAACGCACTTGTCCTTGGACATTTTACCAGCCGATACTCTTTTCTCGGTCACGAAAGTCGATCACACTCCGATAGGAGAGACGAGCAGCAGTAGCGGCAACGACAATGAACAACCAGACTCCGTCGAACGAGAACTGCTGCGTCACCGAGAAACAACAAAAGACGACGAATCTACCGACAACGACTCAAGGACGAACGCGATGAGCTCCGACACGAAAGCCGAAGGACTGGGCATGGCGCTGGCCAAAGTTAAAGCGGAAGGTGCTGCACCGGGATGTTGCAAACGAACAGACTGCGGTTTTGGTGGACCGTGGCAGCGGAGGCGGTGTCGACGCGCATGGAAAGCGGTCGCAATGTGGGAACTCGAATCGTTGAGACGAGCACAGGCCGAGCAAAAGCGACTGCAAAGTGCCATCGCCGTTCGCAAGAAACTTGTGAAGGATCTCCGTAAACTCGTTTTCAAACGAGTCGCGACCAAGGCGTTGGGAGAGTCCCCTTCGACGTTACTTCGCACTCCGTCTCCTGATGCCGCACTTTTTGTTGCCTACTTGCGCGAATTGGACGTGAATCGTGGTCGAATCGACGACGTATTTCATACCAGTGGCGTCCAAACGATGGCGGAAGGTGCGATCAATTGGACGAACAAGAACCCAGTGGACAACAACGTCAGTCAGTTTTTGCATGCAAGCAAGTCGCTACACCCGTTTAATTTTCACCGCATGCGTGAGAACTTCTGGCGTCTCGCGAGAATGAACAACCGTCTTCAAGATCGAGAAGTGTACGAAGGTGTGAAGGACCCGAACAACACGCTTGCAATCAAGTACCGTGTTTCAAAAGCACTCAAGGGCGGTACTGTTTCTCTTCGTCAGCGTTTAATACAACGTCGCTATTGCGAGGCGAATAGCATGGTCATGGCCTGGAAAATTTTCGTCGAAGGTGAAGGGCTTCTTCAAGGCATGCACTCTGTGGAAACTGGCTGGTGTCATCTGAGACCAGCTATCTCTATGGAGAAGGAACTTGGATGGAAATGCATATTCGTCGTGCACCAATGCATTACGCCACTGCAGTTCAACTACCAGCCGTCGCAAAACAGTTTAACGGAGTTCTTGAAGAAGCCATCGATGAAGATCAACGTACGTTTTTCCAGGCGCTCAAACGCGCAATGCTAAGCGATGAAAATTGCTGAACTAGTTGCAAGGCAGTAGCTGGCATTTGAAATAGCGGGCAATTCAACGTTTCTGAAAAACTGAAAGTGTCGGCGACTTCAATCGATAACGCAACTCTACACTTTCAGGTGCAACAGAAAAATGCAGTAGACAGAGCGTACCTGTAAAATCATTTTGGTCTACAACTAGTAGATCTCATCAAGTAGTATTAAGTCCATCTTTTAAAAAGAATAGTTTTGCACGTTGACCACAGCAAGCAAAGGATCCTTGCTGAAATAAACATGCTTGATTTGCTGGAGTAATACGGCTCAGCCCAAAATTAATTCAGGCAGTCGTTCGACGGGTAGCCCGACTATCGATTAGTGGTGAGATGTTTGTTTTCCTTCGTAACCATTGAACTTCTTTCTGGTGTGCTCCACTTGACAGCAAATTCGAGGATATTTTTTGGGTTCCCGTGGGCGAGGAATTGAAAACGAGACCAGAGCTATCTGCGCTGCGTGCCGGCAGTTTGCTTTAACTTGATGCGCTTCATCTTCAGCTTGAATGCGTCCTCTCCCATCGCATTAAATAGGCCCCACATATTCAGTTTCTCCATAAACTTTTCGCTCGACTGCATTCGAAGAGAAGGACTCGAAATTAGTGCCCCGGTGGTTTTTGTATTCCAGTCCTTGAACGTTGTCACCAAGGCGTTGATATCGTCGGCGATGTCGTCCACCTGGCTAAGAGTCCCGCCAGCTCTCTCCTCCACGTCTTCGTCGTCGCTATCCACATCAGTCTTGACTGGTAAATTTCTCACGAAACGTCTGTTGGCATCCAATTTGGCACTTGACTGCATTGTAGCCGCGTCGATCGACGAGAGCTCGGGCTGCTTCGAATTCATTGCCAGTGATGCACCGTTGCAGGTTAGGAGCTTGTAGGTCACCGCCTGAAACCGGTTCGTGTTCGAAATGCTCTACGGGTGAAATTTGGATTAGAAGGGTATCGACTCCCACGGCTGCGTGCAATCCAGAATTTCGCCAACTACTATTCAAAGACAAAGCTTGGCTACAACGACGACCACGAAGATATTACGAGCGCTGTGAGGGATATGGTCTACAATGCTGACAATGATGATTCAGCTCCAATTACTTTCACCCATGGCAAAACTGCAGAGGGGCACCTCGTTATTGGTGATGGCTCTGACGAGGATCCTTTTGATGTTGGAATCACTACTAGAAAATTGTTGGCGCGTATGGATCGTAACCCAGAAACATTCATTTTCCATATCGACGCGACTTTTAAACTCCCACAGGTCGGCTATCCTGTTTTAGTGATGGGAATTTCGGACCGTGCGCGAAAATTTCACCTGGTGGCTTTCTGCATTATCTCGCAACATATTGAAAGTGTGTACACTACCGCGCTACTTTCACTTCGTTCCATCTACGCGGAGGTAACGGATAATCAACTACAGCTCAAGTATGTGATGGGGGACGCGGAGGATGGTCAACTCAATGCACTGGAGAATGTATTTCGTCACGACTCGGACTTCATGTTCTTGATGTGCTTCTTTCATGTAATGAAGAAGGTGCAAGAACGTGCAAAGTCCGTCTCAGAACGTATGGCCAATGTAGTTCTTGCGCAGATCTACGATATTCACTTCTGTTCGAGTTTTGTTGAGCTGACCCAAACGTGTAATTTTTACGAGCAGCAGTGGAGAACCCGAGCTGAACTTGCCGATTTTGGTGCTTATTTTAAGACTCAGTGGCTGAGTGCGCGGTGTTCAAGATGGCAGTGCTGTTACACGAAACCAGGGTTTGCTACAACGAACAACCCAGTGGAGCAGTTTAATCGCGTCATCAAGTGCGACTACACGCTGAGATCGCGGTTGAAAATGTTTTATTTTATTAAAGTTTTGCCGGAATGTTGCACGAGCGAATCGAATGAAACACGAGTGTTTCATCTAAAACCTGAAGCGACGGCGCCTCTTACTCGTCGGGCCAAGCAATTAGCGAAAGACAAGCTACTTCAAATCGGACCTCGGCCTGTCGGTATTCCGAACACAAGTTGCGTTCGAGTGAAGTCGCAGCTGGCGCCTCGGTTTTACATTCCGTCGAAAAAGCGAACTGTGGAGTATCTGGCTGTTACAGCTCAAATGGGTTCGAATTACGCCAGAATGGAGTACCAGCACCAACCTGCCGATGGCTGGCTTGTCGACACCCCTGCAGGGTGGTGTCAATGCTAATATTGGATTAAGTTTGGCTACTGCATCCATCTACTCCACGCTCGATTTGCATCACAGTGTGTAAACAGCCAGGGAAAGCGAATCCTTGTAAACCGAAGAATTATCCGCAGGAACGGAGCGGGAGCGTGTGAAGTTGGTTCGACGCCTGCGGGAAGACCTATGCTGAACCGGGGCCCTCTAACGTTAGAGTAGATGTTCCGGTCTACTACAGCGAGGGTTTCATGGTTGATTTTCATAAGTTAGCTCCTCATGTCCAATAGAAGTTTGTCGGTACAAGTCGTACTGGGATTCCTTTGTTGGCTGCTAATGCTCTTTGACCCAGGTACGGGTATGGTTCCAACTCATAGCGAAGCTTAGAATTTTCCAATGTTAGCACCTCATGCGTAAAAAGCGACAGTCTGTTGAAAGCTGTACGGATTTCTCCTATTCGACCCTAAATCCGTCCTCCCCACCCACGGTTTTGGCTCGATCTCGCGTTGAAGTTGAGCCGCAAGTTTCAACAGTTTTGCGTTGTGCATTTCAGCGGCTTGCTTTTACTTAATAGTCCGCGCAATTTGCCTGCGTTTTTCTCGAGCTACACGGATTCGTTCCGTGAACTGTACATGCACGCGCTGCAGCAGTTTCAAGTCAGGATCCCCGCACAACTCAGTCTCCACTCGACGCAGGCATGCCTCCAAAATCTCGACTTCATCTCTTGGATTTTCATTCGCTTCATCCTCAGCAAGAAGACGCGACGCATCGCGGGGCGTCTGCCAATATCGCCTTCGTAGCTCCTTTCCGCGACGACTACGCAAAAACTTCTCATCTGCTACTGGACGCTGCGCAGGAGTAACATCCATCCTTGAAAGAGCGTACGCTTCCGCCCGTTTGTCTCCACGTAGTCTGCAGAATATAAAAAAAACTCACCATTCTAGAGCAAGTCCACTAATGGCAAGTAATCGAAACAAACCAATGACTATGATGCACGTTCACTGGAAAATAGGGCAAATACGGTACAATGATTTGCAATACGGTAGTGTCGAAAGCACAGGTACGGTACGGCAGCTCTCACCACGGTACTATTCTCAGTACCGTAAATGAGACTGGCGAACCGTAAATGTGTTTGCTGTACCGTAGAGGTGATATTTGTACCGTACGTTAAGTTTGTGTACACTTATATCGTTCACGGTACTAGCTGTAGTATCGTGAACGCGATTATTAGTACAGTGTTGTGACTCCTTGTACCGTACTCTTCAACTCAGTTGTAGATGGTAGCCCCTCATGCTCAATACTGCGAAGTCGTATACAAATGATACACCATTAAAATGCTTGTGCTGTCCTCTATGCATCCCAGGTCCGGCATTCAAATTTATGGGCTGCTCATGTTCAATATTGCAATGTTGAAAGCAAGGGGTACACAATTTGAAAGCTTGTGCGTTGTTCTAATCGTGTCAGATGCGAGAATCCACAATTAGCGAAGATCTGCCATCCCCGAAGCTGACGCACGATTTTATCTTTAACATATCAAAATATAGTTTGCGTGGGCATCTTCATGCATGTTAAGCTACGGTATTTATCCTGCAACTCACCCACTAGGCACAGTCACCAACTGCACATTGACGCAAGAGTTTTTCGCGACAGTTGGGAGTACGGCAGGCATGCGTAAACCAGGTATCCCCATAGTCCACCGCAATCTCTTCACCAGCAACAATTTGTCTTGTAGTCTTGACCATCACTTGGACTTGGCGATTGTGGCGCATCTCGACGAATTTCGTGTTCGGCTCGCAACTGTGATTGATGAACCTGGCAAAAGACCCTCGATTTTGCGCGTCGATGAAGAGCTTCTTGTTGTTTCGTCCTTTGGAGAGAAGTGCGATCACGTATTCGTATTGTCTTGGATCTGCAGCGTAGTCATAGTCCGATAGTAGGTCAGTGTAAGGAGCAATTGTAGATCCAACGTTAAGTGTACCCGTCGCGCGGACTCCAATTCCAGTAGTAGACTTAAACAGCTCAACATCGCGGGTTGCGTAAACTCCATTTGAGCAGCGACCAGCTAAACTGCAATTATCACGAGCGCAAAACAAGGTGCTGACAGCGTTAGGACAATTGTCCGGGTAGCAGTCGCCAATGCAACCGCAGTTATCAACTGGCCACTGTCCTTCAAAATAATCCCATTTTGAATCTCAAGATTGAGAGAGTAAGTGACCGTTGATGGCCACGAAACAGACTGGTCTTCAGCTTGTAGATCAACATCTTCCCCACGCCCTACATTAGCAGGCTCGGGAACCTCTTGTCCTGTCATTTCCGGCTCTACAGACACTGCAGTCACGGCCGTACTTGATGGAACTGCAGCCTTCGTCTCTTTGCCTCGATGCACTCGAAGTTGCGCAAGCGCTTCACATACACCACGTGCATGTAAATACGCTTGGATGAACTGCGTTTGCATCGTTTTGGCGTGGTATACGCGTTTCGAGTCTCTAATAGGAGCTCGCTGAGCCTGATATTGGGGTCGTCAGGATAGGCGACGAGCCCAGGGGTTGTTTTTCGCCTTCATATTCTTGTGGGTCTTTTCCCGTCCCGTGTAGTATTTGACACGCTTTGCAGCGCTAGCGACAGCTTCCAGCTTGACACTTTGGCTATCAAGATCGATTGTTGGTGCGTGGTGGCCACCGGTTTCATCGTCGCTGCTGGTGAGGGTGAGATCGATCACTTCGTTGT
Organism: Phytophthora sansomeana; assembly: GCA_032158285.1. Classification (NCBI taxonomy): domain Eukaryota; phylum Oomycota; class Peronosporomycetes; order Peronosporales; family Peronosporaceae; genus Phytophthora; species Phytophthora sansomeana. Next base: position 614,311 of record JAPDHH010000218.1, read on the forward strand.
CTGGCTCTTTACTGCACAGATCTGCCTTGACACTGGTGGCTTCACTGTCACTACGCTGTCCATCGTCCCCCGTAGCCTCCCTTTCGCCGTGCCCCCCCCCCCCCCTCGCGATCGCTAGGCTCATCGTCGTCGCAGGAGCCATCACTGCTAACCAAGTCGATGAAGTTCCCAGGGTCCATCGCGATTCAGATGCCAAACAGAAATATGTACAACACACGAAACCACTCATCACAATGCCCCAGAACATAGACGCGCATCGAATGGCAGAAACGGGGAGCCTCCCAGTGCCGATTGCCCTTTCTAAAAAAACACACAAAACGGAGTGTGTTTTTCAGGGCTGAATCGGTATTCTCCATATTTTGTCAATGGGATGTTTCATTCGGTAGGATAAGTCTTTGGGGTAAGCTTTTGAAACCTCTCAACATTAATAATACAGCTGGAGAAAAATTCTCGGAGTCTATTGTTTGTAAGACTCCGCTAGAGCAGAGAACAAAAGAAGCGGCGTTGAGTAAGAGCACTAGGCAACGCGAAAGTGCAGCACCCAGGGCATCGTGAGGATAGTGTCAAGTGCGATGTCTGGTGCATCCCTTGTGCTGCGTCGAGTGCATCATCGAGGGCAGCTTTCGAAACCAAGTAGATAACGCAAATCAGAGGGTATTAGAGCACAAAGTTATCATGCGCTGCCCGCGAGGGTAAGTTTCCAGAGATATGATTGGTCAAAATCAGGCAAAAGTTATCCTACCCCCCCCCCCCCCCGAAAGAACACCCCCTTAGGCTGATCAGTCTTGACCCTTTATTTGTGAAACAATGAAGATATGAGACCACGTGAAACACTTAGATTCTATCGAACCTAAGTACGAATCGCGATTTGAGGACACCATTCGAAAGAGGGGCGTCTCCTCTTCCTTTTGAGATGCGATGGGTCTTCCAATTTTCAAAACTAGAGGAGCATTGCGCTCGTGAAAAAAGTATCGCACCAAAGGATGAATTTAAAAAAATATATTTTTCGCTACCTAGAATTAGTTTTGCGTGTTGAATCTGTCGGCTTTTCCCTCCTGTGGGAAGTAACTTCTAGTAGCTGGTGCTGCTCTCGTTTAGGCAGCCAGCCACCCTTATCAACATCCAGAGGCCTATGGCCCGCCGGTCACCTAGGTGGCATCCACGGTATCTGCGGTCGAGCGCGGGGCTGGGCGTTTCACCAGCAGTCCTGGCCTCCAACCGCGTGGGTATCTTAGGATAGAGAAATGGAGGAGGAAGTCTACATGTAAAGTGGCGATCACGACCCGGGATTGGTCGGACGCCTCGCTACCGTTCCCCATGCAATATACAGCAGGCCGGCCCTCGACGCCCGGGGGAACCACTAGGTAACCCGGCACGCTGTCGGCCTAAGCCCCTCGGCCAAGGCGCTATCAATAAGCACCGCAGCCCCCGTGGTCTCTCTCCACGGTCCTCGCCCTCTATTGTCCAGCCGCCCCCGTTCTTCTCACGACCCTTAACATTACCTCGCCTTACTGCACTGCCGCCCTCGTCTTGCGGTACTCGCAACCCGTCTCCGGTGCCAATTCCTCGTTGATTAGTCTTAACTCGGAGCCGTTCCTGCCTCAAATCTTAACTGAGGGTCGAGCGGCCAAACCGCGGCTCGTTGCCCCCCTCTAACTACCCCCAGCGCCGCCTAACTACCGAGGAGCACCCTTCGCTATCCTACCGATCCACCATCAATGGGTATCCGCTCGCCGCTCCCTCGGCCTCCTGGTCCCACGTTCGGCTTCACGATGTCGCCTCGCCCGTCGTCACCTTATGCGTGTGCACCACGTCGTACGTCGCCCCTCATGGCGATCTTCCGCAGTCCTTATTCCGCAACTTGAAGTACCTCGTCGACCTCCTCCAGTCGGTGCCGGCAGCCCACTGACTTGCCCGTGCCACCGACCGCTGCTCTTCACGCAACTTGTCACCGTCTTCCTTGCTCAATCCGATGTCAGGTCGATCGTCTCCGTCTGATGCACTTCGGTGACGTCCTCACTCGACTGCCTGGCACGCTTACTACTCGCCATCCTTGGCACCAAGATCGCCATCGATCTTGTCGACGTCAAGCAGCGCTTCGAATTCCGCCGCTGTGAGCCATCGCCATCCCGTTGGTTTGCCCGGCGCCGTACTGTACTCGACTTCGTGCTCGAGCACGTACCGTCCTGCCCGATTCCGTGTTCATCGTCTTGTTCTTTCGACGATGTAGCCAGCCGTGTCCACTCGTAGTAATGCTGGCATCTCTGGTTGCCTCGGTCGTCCGCGTTCACGCAGCATTTCTGCTTCTACTCGCAGTCCATCATCCACATTTTGCGCCGCTGCGCCTTCACGATGGCCGTCACCTCCGCTACGCTCGATCGTATCGCTGCTCGTCCTGGCTGTGCCGATGCCGCCTTCGTCCGCAACCCGAACACCGCGTCCTCCGTCTCGCACGCCATTGGCCTGCTCTTCCGCTTGTGAGGTCCGCCCGTCGCTCGTCCTGGCTTCGACAACCACCCGTTCGTGCCCGATCTCTTCTCGTCGTCCAGGGCTGTGCGCGTCTCGTCGTTCTTCGTTGACGGCCTCGATTGACTGATTGCGCCGTCCAACGGCACCACCGGCGTCGCCTCGTGCTGCTTGCGTGCCCTGTCCACCGGCCTCCACACCGCCGTGAATCCTGCGATCTCCAACTGGAGCCACTTCCGTTGCCGCTGTGGCCTCCTGTCCGTCACGCAGAGCTTCCCTTCGAACAGCTCGTGCTTCCCGTGCTGCGTTGGCGACGTCGCGATGATGCCGCTTGCTGGACTCGCCCCCTTGGTCCACCTCATCCGTCGCGTTCCGTCGTTTTCGTCCCCGATTGCGTACTGGCGGCTGCGATCGTCGTGCCGCGCTGTCACCCGCCCTCGTCGCTATTCTTTGCGGTGATCTTGCTTGTCTGTCGCCCAGATTTACCTCCGTGTCTTGTCGGCCGGTTTCTGTCTGCCGCTCCGGCATTCCCATCGCTGTACTCCGTTGCACGCCTCCTCCGGTCTCCGGCGGTGGCTCCACCGTTCCTTCACCCGCATCATCCGGGTCCGGCGGACTTCCCCTCCGTCAGTCCGTCATACTCGTAGCTTCCGCGCCGTATCTAGACTGCTCAGCATCCTCGCGTTCTTCGGTCTCTTCTGCGCTTGCCTCGCCGTCGTCTTCCTCAGTTAACTCTCGAATGATCTCCTCGGCGATGTTTCCCAGGGAACCCTCGGGACAGCTGCCCGTCACAAAAAACTGCAATGCACGATCAGATGCTCTCCTGTGTCCTCGCGGACGGCATCCCAGTTGTCGAATCCTGCATCCGCCGTGTTCCGTGCTGGCCCTACCCACTGGTGTGCCAGCTTAGTGATGCCTCGCCCTCTCGGTGGCTTCAACACCCACACGCGGTCCCCGACCGCGAACTCGCTTCGTTGCATCACTCGCCGATTGTAATACTTTGCCCATCACCGCTGGTCCTTCGCCAGGGCTGCATTGGCGACATCCGTTGCCCGGGCCATCTGCTGCACCAGTTTCCTGTGGTAGTCGGCGAACGCACCCACCTGGATCACGCCACCTGCTCGCAACAACTCGTTCGGTGCACGGAGCCTCCTAGCTCGTTGGGGCTGTACCCCGTGCCCGTGTGACGTGCTCCATTGTACGCATACGCCGCGCACGCTATCCATCGGTCCCAGATGTCCTGCGCCTCGGCCACGTACATTGCGACCATGTCTTTCCAAGTCTTGCGGAACCGTTCTACAAGTCCGAGGAGCTACGGTCGGTAGGGCACCGGCGTGACTTGCCACGCTTGCAATAGTTCCACTAAACTGTCGATCACTGCACCGTTCAATTCCGGCGCACCGTCCATTACGATCTCCCGCATTGGCCCATACGTCAGCACCAACTTATCTATGATGAACTTTGCGATATCCTTGACTGTGTGGTTCGGCACCCGTGTCACTACTGCATATCTCGTAGCGTAGTCCACGACAGCCACCACATACTTGTTCCCGTCTGCTGTCACCTCCCTGGGGGCCCGCCCCATCCAGGGCCCAGCGATCTCCGACGTCGCCGACACCTTGGCTACGAAGTGGGGGAATCACCTCCTTCGGTTCGTTTTTCTCGTGCCACAATCTCTACATGACTGCACCCACCTACGAATATGGGCCCGCATGTCCGGCCACCAGTAATTAGCCGCGACCCGCGCGTACGTCTGCGGAGTCCTGAGATGACACGCGAATATCGAGTCGTGGCTCTCTCTGAGCACCTTTGGCCAAAGCGTCGTTGGCAGTATCACGCACTTGCTGCCGTCGGCCTCACGAATGTAGACCACCTCGTCTTGCTCGAGCACTCGTCGGCCATGGTAACGTCCCTATCTTAGCAACCGCTGCACAGTCTTATCCTTCTTCTGTTCCTCTGCAATCTCTCCATCTGTCAACTGTCCTTCTCCGCCAGTTCCTGTTCCGTCCGAATCTCGTCCGACCGGTGTCAACAGGGGTGCCCATGACAAAGTGTCTGCCACCGCGTTGCTCGACCCGGGACCATATACAACTTCAAAGTCATATTCTTGTAGTTGCAGTGCCCAACGACGTAGCCGCCCAGACAACTCCTTCGATGTCATCAGCCACTTCAAGGCGGCGTGGTCCGTCACCAACTCGATCATTCGCCCGTACAAATATGGCCGAAAGAGCTTCACCGCCCAAATCACCGCCGCGCACTCCAGATCCGTGATGCTATACCTGGACACCGTGTCCGAATTCACCTTGGACGCGTAGGCCACAGCCTGCTTGCCCCGCCCTTGGTCCTGCGTCAGTGTCGCGCCTAATCCAACCTTCGAAGCGTCCGTGATCAACTTGAACGGCTTCGTGAAGTCGGGGTACGCTAACAATGGTCTCTCTGTCAACGCTTTCTTCAGAAACTCGAATGCATCCTGCTGTGGGTCTGCCCAACGCCATACGACACCCTTCCGTAACAACTTCGTGAGCGGAGCCGCTCGACTAGCGAACCCCGGCACGAATACCCCGCCATGTGCACGAAACGCTTCACTTCCGTCGCGTCTGTCGGCACAGGGAACTTGCTCACTCCATTCACCAATCTCTCGGTAGGTCGTACACCGTGCTCATCCAACTCATGACCCAGGTACCCAACTGCTCCGATGCGAACGTGCACGTGCTGGCCGTCAGCGATAACCCCGCCTTGTCCAGTCTCTCGAGCACCACCGCCAACTCGACTACATGCTGCGCCATATCTCCTTTCGTAAACACTATCACGTCGTCAAGGTACACCAAGCAGGTCTGCCACGTTAACCCTATCAGCACATCATCCATCATGCGCTGAAACGTTCCGGGTGCGTTTGTCAAGCCGAAAGGCATCCGCACGAACCGGAACAGCCCTTGCCTCGCCACAAAAGCCGTCTCGTCTCGATCCCGCTCCGCCACTGGTACCTTCCAGTAGTCCGCGTGTAAGTCGAGGCTCGTGAATCTTCTCGCCCCGTGCAAATGGTCCAGCGTGTCGTCTATCCGTGGCAACGGGTAAACGTCCCTCGCCGTATCACGTTCAGTGGTCGATAATCAATGCAGAACCTCACGGCACCGTCCTTCTTCTTGACGAGCACCACCTCGGAAGCCCCACGCACCGTGTCCTTTCTCGATGACGCCGTCCTTCAACATCTGGCTCACGTCGCCATCTATCACTGACTGTTCACCGTGGGCATGCCGCTGTGGTCGTACTTTGATCGGCGGGTTGGTGCCCGTGTAAATCTCGTGCTCCGCGTCTAACGTAGTCATAGGTGGGCAGGCTCCAGCAACTTCGGGAAGTGCCGCAGCAACTGCAACAGCAACCCCTTGTCTTCGCCGCTCATCCGCCCCATGTTCAGGTCTCCTTCGTTGCTCAGCGGCCCTGCCTCGCCGAACGTCTGCTTCAACCAGCCTCCACTTGATCTGTGTCAATTCGTTCTCCAAGTCTACTATCGTCGTGTCACTGTCCGTGGGCGACCACGTGCCCAACACCTCGCGCGACGGGATCCTCGTCGGGAGCCCCACCAAGTTCAGGATCGGTACCGTTGCTTTTCCGTCTCGAACCGTCGCCAACGTCGGCGCCAGTGCAGGTGTTTGTGAGTCGTCGTCGCCGTGGGGACGAACATGCCCACGCTGCCATCAGGTGCCGCCACCGCTAACTGAACGTTCCTGCACGTCTGAGTCTGCACGCGTGCTCTCCGCACCCGCTGCACTCTTGCCTGCCGCTCGTCGTCCTGCTCGCTGCGAACGGGACCACCTTCTTTACGCCGGCCTCGTACCATTTCAACTCACAAGACGTAAAGTCGATCTTCACGCCTTTCTGGAGCATCCAATCTTTTCCTAACAAGAACTCCGTTGTCGCGCCTTCCACGATCAGCGCGTCCACTACCATGGCTTGGTCGTATTGCGTGGTGAACCGGAATCTTCACACGCCCAACACTCTCGAAACTGCGCCAGTGAATCCCTCCACGTAGTCCACTGGAAGTCGTACGTTCAGGCGCTCACCGTATGCAAGCCATTCTTCGCCTGCCACGCTATACTGTGCGCCTGTGTCAAGCTTGACACTCTTCTGTTCTCCTCGCACTTCCATACGCGCCGTGGGCAAAGTAGCTATCGCCGGTGCGTGCACTGCCCGCAGCTTGCCGATTCGCTGTGTGCCTCACCCGCTGTTTCCGCGAGCCATACACTTGGTCGCGCGTACACACTGCCAGAATCCGGTAACGCCAGTGCAACGGAATGGTGGAAGGCGATACCGCCCGGATATCGGTTGGGTCAGGCCAAAGACAAGGCAGCCAGCTCGAAAATTCAAACGGCGATCAGCAGCCACAAACTGGATTCCGAGGCAAGAGACAGAGTTGCGCCGAACACAACGGGAGAAGCCACGGCAAGGCGTTGAAGGTCGAGGCTCATGACAGCAGGAGCAATTACGGAGGTGCGGGCGCGGCACACCCGGCTCTGGCGACGCGCGAAGGGCGCATTCGTCGACATGAAGAGTACACCGCGCGGCGGGCGCAACGGACGGTGTTTCGACCACGCGCGGGCGAGGTGTGCTACTGGTGCGGACAAGACGGGCACTACACACGCGACTGCGAGGTGAAGAAGGCCGACTTGTCAGCGGGCAGCGAACGCAGTAACGGACAGTGGTTCGGGAAACGAGCAGCGGGCATAAGGTCCCCGGTCTTATTGCTCACCAGACCTGATCCTGGTGAAGGTGCGAGGCGCGAAGACGAGAGCGCGGGGCGACGCGCGGGTCAGCAACGTATGGCTCGACGGGTCGTGGCGTTCCAAGATGGAGCGAAGAGAAAGAGCGGTGGCCGGGACAAGAAGACGAAGTCCCACCGGCAGCGCGGGCGGCTATGGCGACTCTAGACTGGGGACGGCGGCACGCCGTCGGCGCGTGTGCTCGACAGAGAAGATACGAAGGCGGTGGTGTCGACTGGGGATGGCGCGAGGCCATCCGCAAGCGGTGCGGCAAAGCGAAGCGGTGGCAACGAGGCGGCCACAGTGTGCACGACTGCATACGTGCGGCAGGTCGTGGACATGAAGGTGTTGGCAGACGGCTTGAACGAGGCGAAGTCAACCGTGGAAGAGAAGGTGGCAGACCGGCTGCGGGAGTTGATGGTCGAACAGTGAGGGGCCGAAACGACGGCGAAACCGGTGGAGGCCGCGGATAGCAGCAACGACGCGGCGGAGGCGCAAAGGTTGCAGACGTTGATGGTCTCGGAGTTGTACAGGTACGACACGGCACGGACCAGGGTGCTACGTGTACAGGCGACGAAGCTAGCGGTCGAATAGGCGTTGGCGGCGGAACAAGAACGTTGGCAGCGCAGACGGCAGAAGCGGCTGGATCATGTCAAGGCTCGGAGGAAACGGCGAGCGGATCGTGACCAGTTGGCAGCGGAAATGGCAGACGACGCGATGGCCGGCACAGTAACGTCGACTCGTGGTGGCCAAGACGAGCGGCGGCAGCCGACCATAGGCGGGATACCGGACGAAGCGGTCGTGAACACGCCCGAGCCGAGCGAAGAGTATCGAAAGGCGCTGAACTGGAGCTCGAGAGCGGCGAAGGCGGGGCGCGAAGTGAAGGCTCGAGAAGGCGACCTAAAAGACGGGTTCGCTAAGCTCGCGGTGGCAGAAGCTGGATGACAGTTGGAAATCGCGGCAGGAGCCATCGTTGGAGAAGCAGACATACAACGAGGCGTGGCACAGCAACTGGCCATGGCAGCCTCTGGACTAGACGCGATTGGTGAACATGACTGGACCACAACGAACGAGACGCCCGTGCAGCGACCGAGGACACGACGGCGATACGAGAGGCGGATGCGGAAGGTCAGAGCGAAGGAACGGTGAGAACTACGAGAACTGTTAGCGCGGCAGCCGTACGCGGAAGGCGCGTACTACTCGTTCGATGAGTTGCAGAAGCGGCGGAAGGACATGTCGCGGGTCCTGGCGTTGGAAGAGGCGGAGACCATCGGGTTCGTGCTGCCAAGTGCGACAACGGTGTTGTTGAAGGCCAATGGGCGACGGCGACGAGCGAGGCGGTATCTTTCGGTATCGTACCTAGGAGGTACCCCACATGACACCGTACCCAGACTCCCGCGCCGTCGTGGCCTGGCGCCCTTCCCAGGCCTGCATGGCCTTCTCCAGTACGACGCCGTAACCTTCTCCATACTCGCCAACGATTGGGACCGCGATCCAGACAGCGTCGTCCAGCGTTTGCGGCCGGCCGGTTGGCCCGCACGTGCGTCGCCCCCGTCGAACTGCTCATGCCCTCCACGAAGGCGCTCACAAGCCAGCCCTCCCCGATGTCGCCTCGTTCCGCCATCTCGCGCAAGCTCTGTGCGTACTCTACAAGCTTCTCTCCGCGCATCTGCTGTCTCCCGTTCAAGAGATCCATCAACTCCGGACCCGTGCCTTGCGTCATGTACCGCGTTCGCAGCATATCCGAGATCGTCGCGATCGTCTCCTCCGATTCCTTCGTCATCAGGTTCCAAGTCCGTGGGCCCCATGGTTCCGAGTGGCGTCTGGCCCGACGACTGTCGTACCTGCGCCGCGCCCAGAGTCACCGTGCCGCCACTTTCCGTATCAAGTGTCAGCCTTGCCTGCCGTTTCGCCGCTTCCGCTTCTGCCTCCGTCGCAGCCCGTTCGCTAGACGCTGTGCGTCGCGCGTGCGTGTGATCCCTCGTTCCCGTCATTGCTTAACCTCTACAAATAGAACAACACAGACCGCTTCGTTTAGCCCTGGTTCTCGTACACCGTTTCCGTCTCGTGGGGACAGCCTCGCTATCCAAACCCCTCTCGTTGGGTTGTGCCTCTACGCCAAGCCCGCTGAACCTCTCGGTGGTCCCGCCCGGAAGGCGCCTGTCATGACCACCATGTCGGCTTTTCCATCCTGTGGGAAGTAACCTCTAGTAGCTGGTGCCGCTCTCGTTTAGGCAGCCAGCCACCCTTATCAACATCCAGAGGCCTATGGCCCGCCGGTCACCTAGGTGGCATCCACGGTATCTGCGGTCGAGCGCGGGGTTGGGCGTTTCACCAGCAGTCCTGGCCTTCAACCGCGTGGGTATCTTACGATAGAGGAGTGGAGGAGGAAATCTACCTGCGAAGTGGCGATCACGACCCGGGATTGTCGGACGACCCCCTACCGTTCCCCATGCAATATACAACGGGCAGGCCCCTTCCCCTGCGTTAGAAGCCAAGCCCCAAAAAACGTCCACCTGGATGGCGTCGAACTGAAGTAGGGGTTTAAATGGTCGCGGTTGAGAAAGGGCTCAAGCCGTTTGCGGAGCTGCTGTACGGAGAGGCCGGCAACACTCCCAATTTTTTCTGCGGGCGAAAGGAGGTGGGCCTAGTTGAGAACGACCTATGATATGAAGCGGTCATAGGAGTTCTGGTACACCGACCACGAGCGGCGCTTACCGTATTGCTCTTGATCTCACTCACTCTTCTCTGCAGCTCGTCCCAGTCAGCGTTCGCCATGGCTTCGTGTTTTGAGGGGTAAATGAAATGACAATATTTTTGTATACAAAGTTCAGATATGAATTTTGTCCGATAAACTTTGTAAAACGCGCGCTTTTTTGTGCTCTATACTGAATTCCTGCTAATAAAATGATTATCCCTCTTTGCATTTGTAAATTTGGGGACATGCTGTCCTGTCATCTCGTGTATCGAGGACTCGGTGTCCAGCGAATTCCGGAGAATGAGAAATATTAGCAACGAATGTGTGCATACGAATGTGTGCGTATGAGACCTCGTCAAACAAAAGTGATTCTAACGCGCCATTTGGAGTTATTTGGAGTTATCGAGATAATCGCCTTTGAAGTTCGTGAAACAAAAACGGACTTAAACGAATTTTCTCAGGAGGGCCAGTTCTCTCTCCAGGGGGATTTTTTGCAGGTGTATCGACTGAGCCACAGAGGCAAAAGGAAGTGCTTGAACCTCTTGCCAGCGCATAAGGGGCTAGCGACGCTGGAATGGTGGTAGTGCATCTATTGAACACGCCGACAAAGTTCTGAAGCTGCAAGAAGAAAGAGGCTGCTCTAAGTTAGTCGGAGTCGGGAAGCGAATACAATCGTACCTAACTGAAATGTAGCTGGCTGTAAAACCAAGTGAAGCCGGCGATTGGTTTTGCAATATTTATTGTAAATTCTGTCGAAGTTTACCTTTTCTGGTCGGTTTGTCGTCTTGGGTTGAAAACGTCCAATACAATTTTCAAGTCGTTTGGCAATCGACCGGGTGGAACCGTATGACTCCGAATAAGCCCGCTATCGCACTTAGATTAGCAGATAGTGAGATCAAGAGAATTAAGTATTTGGGCGATTTGTCGGCGATTTGATTCAACCAATCGACCTTGGAAACTTCGAGTAGAACGCACAATACATCTGGCAAAAAATTAAATTCAATTTCGCACCCAAAAATAACATAGAAGGAGTACGACTTAGTGCTCACCGATAGCAGCAATCGATTTGTAGTAAACATGCCAGGCAGTCGAGCGAGGACGTCACCGAAGTGCATCAGACGGAGACGATCGACCTGACATCGGATTGAGCAAGGAAGACGGTGACAAGTTGCGCGAAGAGCGGCGGTCGGTGGCGCGGGCAAGTCAGTGGGCTGCCGGCACCGACTGGAGGAGGTCGACGAGGCACTTCAAGTTGCGGAATAAGGACTGCGGAAGATCGCCATGAGGGGCGACGTACGACGTGGTGCACACGCATAAGGTGACGACGGGCGAGGCGACATCGTGAAGCCGAACGTGGGACCAGGAGGCCGAGGGAGCGGCGAGCGGATACCCATTGATGGTGGATCGGTAGGATAGCGAAGGGTGCTCCTCGGTAGTTAGGCGGCGCTGGGGGTAGTTAGAGGGGGGCAACGAGCCGCGGTTTGGCCGCTCGACCCTCAGTTAAGATTTGAGGCAGGAACGGCTCCGAGTTAAGACTAATCAACGAGGAATTGGCACCGGGGACGGGTTGCGAGTACCGCAAGACGAGGGCGGCAGTGCAGTAAGGCGAGGTAATGTTAAGGGTCGTGAGAAGAACGGGGGCGGCTGGACAATAGAGGGCGAGGACCGTGGAGAGAGACCACGGGGGCTGCGGTGCTTATTGATAGCGCCTTGGCCGAGGGGCTTAGGCCGACAGCGTGCCGGGTTACCTAGTGGTTCCCCCTGGCGTCGAAGGGAGCTGCAACGTAGTGCGCCTCTGGGTCGACTGCATGTCCGTCTTCGACGTCTGTCCACCTTCGAGCAGGGTGGTCATTAGGTGGGGTGCAAAATACCTATCTTCGGTATGAGGCAGCTGGTGACATGCACGTTGGGCGGACAGTGTTTGGGCTACCCCTAGAAAGCTACGAATTCGCTATACTGCCGCCACATTTTGGTAATCGCGAAGCTGCCGTTGCTGCGATTGAGTGCATATATTCTGGGCTACCTACCCATCTTACCTACGTTGGGTAGTTTTGCTTAGCTTCGTTGGTTTATCATGCGCCGTACTTACGAGCTCATTTGGATCCGAATCACCCGTTATTCGAGACTGCGTTATTCCAGCACCCGAGTCTAATTTCAGATCTATCACCCAAAGTGTCGTGTACTGGTAATCGCCTGCAAGCCACGGGACTGCCTCCATATGTAGCCATTTTAGGCAACATGAAGAACCTGTTCGACGCCATTCTGAAGACGATGGAGCATGTGGATGCCACACGGATGGCTACCGTGCAGGATATAATGAGCGATCTGGAAAAGCGCGCCATTGGTGACGGTACCGTGACATCTGATGGGCTAGATGCTGCACTCAAACGCTGTCTTGACTCTGCCGGTGTCACAGAACTTATCAACAAACTAAGCGACAGAGTGCAGGATACTTCTGCTGCGGCGAACAATCACGCTGATCCACCTGTTACCCCGTGTTTTTCTTCTGGAGGGGCCAGTTTCGCAGAGTCCCGACCGATTTCGAGCCGCCAGAGTGTTCCGTTGCCAAGTTGTGGGTGTTGTGGCAACGTGGTAATGCCAGCAAGAAGCTACCCCCGCTAAAGATACTGGACGGACGTGACATGCCAACTCGAAACATGCAAAAGCGTCTTAGTGACGTTCGTTACCTGATGATCATCATTGAAGATAGAGCGATACGTACCGGAGTGTGCGTAGCTCACCAGAGCGTCGACGATGCGGTGAAGACGTTTACTGCATACGCGGACTGCGTCGACGTCCCTCTTCTCACTAGAACTTGTAGAAAACGGCGACGAGGCCAGCTCAGCTGGTCAAGTGTAGTAGCACTACATCACAAAAGCCGCAGGAACGGTAGTGGTAGGTGCAACGAATATGGCAGTTCTTCATGAATACTGCAGTTCTACTTCTATTCTGATTTGTTGTTGTCGGTCCATTGCCAAAGTCCTGCCGATGTCCGGTGAATTCCGTCTAACAATCATTGCCAGTTGTTCCTCCTGTTCAACGCACAATTTTGGTAAGCACACGTTTAGAATACATGTATTAACACATGTTCTTCTAGAGCTGCCGCTTCAAGCTATCCCACGCCGGGAAGACTGTGTCCACCGACGTACTGCACGTTAGTGCCCACTCCCTAGCTCGCCCAGCGAGCTTGGAGACAACGAAGCCCACGCGTTGTCGCTCCGTCATGAGCATGGCCGCACCCATGGCCATCTCGATCTCTCTGATCCAGAGCAGGAGGTTTTTTCCTTCCTTTCCTTCAAAGGCCTTCACACTCAATATGAGTGGTTTCGGTCGATCCGACCTCTCCGAGCTCGGGGTACGCGTCGCAGACGCCACCGACTCGGCCATCCTTTGTTGGATGTGCTCCAACAGAGCATTGTCGTACTTCGAGAACGCCTCCATACGCCCATTGATCGCGTCGGGGCCTTGCGCAGCAAGATGATGCACGCCTTCAGGGCCAAGCAGAGACATCAGTTTATTAAGCCCGTCCTGTTGACTCTGAGTCAAGTTACCAAACTGGTCCATCCTCGCAGAGGATTCAGTCGTTCCGACTCAGGTGTAGGATTGACTACAAGCGCTACCAAGTACAGCGGGGCTGCCGTAGCTCTTTGCTTAGAGGAAGCGTTAAGGTCCACGACCTTCGTTCTTATACCAAGAACAGGTGCGAGCCACGGGTAATCCGTACCCGGCTCCTAGAGTCTTATAGGAACCTTAGGAAAGGTATATAAATTCTACTGTGTGTTTTCCAAACTGCATGTATTAGTCTTAAGGGCGGCAGGGCCGCCCTGGTGCGAATGTCCTACCCTAACTAACGACCATATTAATACCTAATCAAATGCATACTCGTGGCTCAGAAGCCACGTACTGACTCTTGTTATATATCGAGTACTGAGAACTCCTTTCTGTTATCATGTGGTCACACCACTTAGTGTGACACACACCAATGTAGCCAGGATACACCGGCATCAAAGCTACCTTGAATCCACGCTTTGCAGAGAGCAGCAGCTTCTGCAGCTCTGTAGTTTGCTCCCCTGGTCATCCTCGCCAATGATCCACCATTACTCACCACGCTGCTGCTGCTATTTGGGCTGCCAAATTTGGCAGTGAAAATAGCTTTGGCACCACGAAAGCTATATTTGTTTAGCTTTTGGCAGTACCGGTGGCTGCGTGGCTTGCCAAATCACTGCCCAATTTGCAATTTGTGAGCTGGATAGCAGCACCGGTGCGGATGCTCTAAGGCATGGATGAATATCGTAAAGTTGCCGACACACGAATACATTGACTTCGCTACTGTATTGCTGCCATGGGCCAATCAGTGGTCAGACGAGTACTTTTAGCGAATAAGGTGGCGCTTTAGGTTAATTATATCCAATCAAATCGATTTGGGTAGGTTTTGGAGCAACCGACACCTGGCCGACGTATCATGTCGGCAAGGGCCCCGAGCCATGCACCGTGGCAATAGTTAGAACAAGTCAAAGTGGTATGATCCCGCATATTGAGCTCGCTGCCGACACTTAATTACGAATTTGTATCGAGACGTAGTGCGCTAGAAAGCGTCGCTTTCCAATGCTCCACGAATTCAACCAACTTTCCTGAACTTTCGCGACCTTTTGTCTCTAAGTTAGATGAGCAACGCACAAGTACCGGTAGACTGTCAAGTAAGTACTACGTAGTAAATGTATTTATACATGTACACGTACATGTACATGTATGTATACAAGTCTAACGGGCGTACGCCGCGTTCATGTAGCAGTGCAATCAAGCACACAACAAGAAAATAAATATGCGCTAATATATATATATTAAATAAAATTATAAAGCGGTGAGCCCCTATAGTGCCGGAAGAACGCTAGGTGTGGGGCGCGCCGACGCACTGGGACCGCTGCCGGTGTCCACGCACTTGGGCGCCAGCCGATGCCGCTTAAGAAGACATTTGACGAAATACTCCACGAACAAGATGCGTTTGTCGTCGAGAGAGCTTGGACTTCACTCAACTCAAGGTTTACGACTATTTCGTGCGCTGTTTCAAAGTTTGTAGCGTGCCACGCAAAGATTGCAGCGCTGGAGTTAAGTGGCCGATCCGTTTCTGACATTGAGCACCAGCCAATCGAACTGTACGAGTCTGAGAACGGCAGATTCCGCTTCATCCCGTGCTGGAAGATACTGAAGGGGTCTGATAAGTGGGGTGCATGGCGATCTCTCGTAACTGATAAGCGCACTAGTGAAGTGACACCGAGTAAACGCGGACACGTTTCAAGCGGGGATGCACTGCAAGATGTCACCAACTCGTCTACGAGTGTTCCTGGGAACACTACTAGCGCCGATATTTCAATAGCAGACCCGAAAAACGAGGGATCTACAGCAACCCGACGTACGGCGAGGCCTCGAGGTCAGAAGAAGACCAAACTAGAGACAGCCAACCTTGCTCTGTTAGCGAGACCAGTTCAGGCTACGGAGAGAATGGCTACCAATACAGCCAAACGGAACAAGGTGGTCGAAGAGCAAGTTGAGATAAAGCTCTTCAGCATGCAAGTCGATGAATCTGTTTTAGAAGGCAAGGAGCTCATTGCACTCAAACGAAAACTTGTACTTGCGCGACTTCGGCAAGAAGCCGCTGCCTTAGACAGCGAGAGTACAACGCATTCGACGAGCGTAGTTGGAGGGAGCACTCTATTGTCTGCAAGAACAACATCGCGTGAGAGAAGACCCGCTGACGACACGCATCCCAACGCGGCACCTACATCCACGCCGACACCACTTCCAATGGATGCCGAAATAATTCTGAGGCTTTAATTTTGCTTGCTAATTTTCGATGACGCGAGTTTTTTTTGTAATCTGCTACAACCTCCAGTTCCTTTGTAGGCTTCTTTTCTTTTCCTTTGTACTGCCCAGCGAGAGCTGTAGGGCAATTGTTCCATTGCCAGTGCATGCAGTCGACTGACCCGATCATTCCGACAAACCCCCGTGCAGCGTTTTGTTTTAGTATGGATTGCAGCTCCGACGGTGTTGGACCTCGTAAATATTCACTTCCAAATCGTTCGATGACGGCAAAACAAAACTTCTTCAGACACTGAAGTGCTGTTGGTTCTGCAATCTCAAGATTCTCGTCAATTGAATCGGTTGAAGTCGCGTAAGCCAGTTGTCGTAGTGCAGCAGTGACCTTAATAAGACTAGAGATCCCAGGTTTTCCAGTAGCGTCATTCTTTTGAACGAAGTAAGAATCCGTCCCAACTACGCCTTCTAATACACGGAGAAATAAACGCTGAGTCATTCGAAAGCGAGTTCTGAAATCGCGGTCATTATAGATTGGATACGGTCCAAAATATTGTTGAAGAAGCCTTAGGTGTCTTGCCGCAGGATCTCGAGGTTTATTTGGTGCATGACCAGGTTTTGAGCCTCGTGGCTTAGATGAGGGCTCAGACTTCCGAAGGAGACTTTGAACGATTGCCATAAACACGCTTTCCTCCTCATCGGCGTCATCTAGAAGATCTTGTACCCACCGGGAATTTCTGTTAGCGTCCATTACTTCGCTACCGGACCGACTGCAAAATAGCAGCACCGGTGGAAGACGCATGTCTAAACCACTGCCAAAGCTAAAAAACATGTGACTCAACTGCCAAATATAGGATAGCAATGTGTCGCGAGCCGCCCCGGTTCGGGACGGACTAGGCGCCGTATGGAAAGAGTGAGTACTAGAGGTAGACATATGTGCACGCTAACGGCCCATACAAATAAATGTAAAGACTATTCACTTGCGGTTGACCGGGTAAATTCACGACTAACACTAACAAACCGGGTTCAGCACGGCCTCACCGTCCTTCCTTACCTATCACCTGGAACACAGCGGGTACCTACCGCTGGCGCACGTGCTTTCTGCTCGCATTCACCCCTCCTTGCCTCTGACTCGGTCTTGAGTCACAGCAGCTTTGTCCTCTAGGCCATGACATCCGTCCTATTACCTCCTTGTCAACACTCACGAGTCCACGCACTCATCCAGCGAACCAGAGCTCGGGGACCCGGGGCCAAACCTTGCCTCGTCTTTAGCCATCAGACCCGCTCGGCCCGGGTCGCTCGCCGCAACACAGGTCCCACGTCGCCCACGTCACCGTGCCCAGGACGGTCGAGACCGTGCCTCCCGATCCCACTCGGGACAATCTCCCCGACTCACCGTCGGCGCCCTCGTCGCCACAATCGTACTCGACCGTCCTCGGCAGCACGGCGTTCGTCGCCGAACTCTTCTCGTGTTGTAGCATCCGTCCTCGCTTTAGCACCGCGAGCCCCTCTTGATCTCAGGTCACCAGGTTCAGCCGTACCACGCCGCAACACGGCCCTGTCTAGACGCACGGCTCTACTTACGTTGGTCCTTGTCCCAAACCGCTTAACCTTACGTTCAGCTTCACTTTCCTTCCATTCGTCTCTTCGAAGCAACGTGTTCGCTTCTTACTTGTTCTCGACCAGCTCACAAACCGCTCCGTCGCCGACTTTCACTAGTCATCGGTACAGGTGACGGCGCCCTCCAACGGCCACA
The DNA here is from genome assembly GCA_032158285.1 of Phytophthora sansomeana. NCBI lineage: Eukaryota > Oomycota > Peronosporomycetes > Peronosporales > Peronosporaceae > Phytophthora > Phytophthora sansomeana. The sequence continues at coordinate 631,799 of JAPDHH010000218.1, forward strand.
GGGTCAACAGCATGACCGCACAGTCGGCCGTGACACTCGATCCGATTACCGCACAACCGTACTTAGAGAATTGCTTCAACGGAGACGCTTCCCAATGACCACTTCGGCGACAATCGATGGTCCGACCTTGGCCTCTCTCTGATCCCCGAGTGACCAAAATCACTTGACAGTTAGCGCCGCGCCCCATCCGCCCAGAAGACACTCGAGAAAGCTGCCGCTGGAGCAGCGACCACACCGCGCCCCATTCTCCGATTATCCTTCCGCTTACAAGTTGCAACTCCTACCGTCGGATACTTCCGCAATTGTTAAGATCGCTCAGACCACCCGTCCGACCGCCGAAGACCGCCTTCGTGCGCTTCGTGACGATGACCGCGCTGTCGGTCACGACGAAGTACTCGCCCAGATCAACTTCTGGTCGCGTCTTCGCCCTTTTATCGCAGCTAATGACTCGTCGTCCAGCCTGGAGGCCCTCGACAACCTGGCGTTGTCCGTCCTCGCGGGCGACGACGCGGCACCGTTGGAGCTGGACAGCCCCGTGTTACTATTACCACCTCCCGAACGGATGCTAGCCGGCCAAGCCGTGGACCACGACATCTTCCAGAGCGACTCGGCGGCGTCCAAGCGTTCCACGGGACGCACTAGCGGCAAGCTGCACCGCGCCTCGCCTCGCCGGCCAAGAAGCAAAATACCTTAATCAGCAAGTTCAAGCTTGTCGGCCCCAAACCATACGAGTTGGATCTGCCGGACGACACTCCTGACCAGATCAGACGGGACGTTTCACGGGTCTTCCGTACGGCTGCCGCTAGAGGCAAGCTACCGTTCCGACTGGCATATCCGTGGGCCGGCCAGCGCGCCTGGTACGACCCGAGGGAGTATCCAGACCTCCAACTTGCACACTACCGGTTCTGGATGAAATACTGAGAGGTTTTCTGCTTGGGGGTCCTGTATCCGCCTTCTGATGACGCGGAGTACCGCCGAAAATTGAAGACAGCCGCCAACAAGGCACGGTTACGGTTCATCGACAAGAACATCGTTACTTTCGGGTGCTATAGGTTCCTCCAGTCATTCGAGACGCAGTCTCACGACACACTGATGTGGTTGGGGGGCACGCCCTCGAAGCATTCGGCTAAAGCTAAGCTCCTGCCTCCGACAATCAAACAGTCGATGATCTGGCGTCGTTGATCAAGACCGACCCTATCCGTTACCAGCGTACGATCAACCGAGTGTTGGATCCATTCCGCGTTGACGAAGACGGGTACACATCGGTCCCGGAACTCTTGGAGTACTCTGAAGCGCTAGACCGTAGTAATGAGTCCAATCTCAGGCTCTCGGATGATGCATTGGAGCGGATCGGTTACGATGTCCTCGGTGGTCCACCCGTCCGACCGTCCTGGGTTGGGAGCACAAGTAACGGCGTATGGAAGCAGTTACTAGCCAACCGAGCGTTGCTCGAGATCCAAGGATCGATTGCAGCGGACTTGGCCAAGGAAGGCTACCAGCTACCAATCGAAGAGACATAGTTCAGTCCGTCGGAGGTCCATGAAGAGGACTCCAACTTCGAAGACGGTCTCGGCAACCCAACCGTCCTTTCGCCCACCGAACCGTTCCACGTCATCATGAAATCTGCTCAAGCAGAGACTACGCACACCGGTCTCACCAACGATGAAGACAAGGAGGAAGGCAAACCTTTACTTCCCCAACGTCCGAGACAGCTGCCGACTCCGGGTCTGACCAGGAGGAAAATGCCAAAGCGGGTGAAGATCCTGCCAAGGAGACCGAGTAGGCCGAGATCAACAAGTCGGAAGACTAAAATGACTCCGCCGCCGTTCCGACGATTGTCGAAAGCAAGTCTATACTAACGTCACCAGACTTCGAGTCCCAGTTTCCCAGTCCCGAGTTCCGCGCGGGACGCCAACTCGGCCAACAATCCTTCTTTAGCACCAAAGCGTCCCCTCAAAATAACCAACCAAACAAGCAGTTTTGCCTTTCATCCGCCGTTCCGTCCCTGACTACCATCCATGCCAAATTACAATTCGAGACGTCCAAAAGTACCAAATTCAGAGTTTCAACAGCATCAAGCCGTCGTCCGCCGACAAAAACAGTTTCATCGTAACAGCGGTTGACCGTACTCCTTCCACTAGAACTGCTCATAAGTCGTCACCAAAGTTCCGAACTCGAGAGAACGTGCACTTCAGCCAACACGAGCGTCGTGTTTGGCTCATCCTTCGACTTCGAGTCTTAAAATTCGATCTCCACGCTTTTGTCGGTGGGATCGTCGGTCTCTCAGCCTGGACCGTCTCGTCATGTTCTTCCGGCCGCTCTACGGCAACTGACCCCACCACCTCATTCACCTTTGAGGCGGGGATGCTCCCCGACTGAAAGTGGCCGCCGGTTGGCAACGCAGCGTCCGAGCTCACCCATACCGCCCGGAACCACTCCTCCAGTTCCACGTCGTTCTTCATTCCCGCAGTATCTCCTCCAAACACACATTGTTCCGCTCTTTCCAAATCCTGGTCGGTGAGCCGTCGCTCAAGCAGAGCGCCTCCAGCAATCCTAGACTCGTCTTCGACCGTGCCTCCTTCATTCTTGGGCACCTCGTGTTCGACCATATCAATTCCTCGTTGCTGAGCGACGGGCTCACCGTCCGGGTCAACTGCCACCTCCAGAGTTGGTCCGGCCGCCGCCCATCTCAAGTAGACACTGTCACCTACGTCTATTCCGTTCTCGTCACGACTGTCATCCTCGACCATCCAAGCGGCCCATTCCTTCTTGGAACCGTCTTGTTTCTTCAGAATGCTTTTCAGCGGTGTCGACCGCTTCTCCACGCCGTGGGCTGGAGACGGCGCTGCCACCTTTTCAACAACCAATCCACTCGTCCGTTCCTTCTTCATGCTAAGTACCGGGCTTACCGTCATCTTCACGGTTCCCGTCTCGACCGACTTCACATCTTCTCCAACTGGGGCCAGAGCTGCACTCTCCGCACTGACCGACATCTTCATCCGATCCTTGTTCTTGTCCATGTCCACCCCACAGTTCTCTCGGCGTCCGTTCCGTTCACCGCATTCACCAGGACAGCCAGCTCACTCGGCGAGTGGATTTCAAGCGTCCCCGACGAGCGGACAACCGGTCTACAGCTCGAGTGGACAACCGGCGTACCAGGCTGTTGGTCAACCCGTCCACTCTACAACTGGGCAACCAAACTATGGTGGATTTACAGGAAACTGTACGCAGAATGGTGTTGGGTACGGTTCGATGGTTCAGCCGGTGTACAACCGACTTAGCGAGATGGATTTGGTACGATTGGAGGCGCACAAGTTGAAAGTGTTGCCGTTGTTCTATGGCGACAAGTGTACTGTGGAAAAAAACTCGTGATTTCTGGGAGCCTTTTGAGTCGAATACGGTTGGTTTGCCGGATAGGTCACGGTTGCTGATCTTTCAACAGAAATTGAGAGGGCCATGTCGGAACGGTGGTGGAGCAATTCAAGCATCCGTTCGTTTGATACACTTCGAATCCGCTTTCGCAACCAGTTCTTGAGCCAGACTTCGGAACAGCTCTGGGAACGGCTTCGGACGACGAAGCGTGAACGGGGAGAGTCAGTCGAAGAGTGGGGTGACCGTGTCACGGAACTGTGCGATTCGATGAACTACTCGAACCAGCAGATGAGGTACCAGTTGTTCCGGCGAGGATTGCGGAACAAGCGCATGTTAGCTACGCTTGAAGCTAGCCCGGCCAACGACATCCCGGAAGCGTGCGAGTGGTTGATGTTTAAGGGCATGCACCGGCCGATTGAGGAAGAAGACGAGTTCTTGAATGAAGGTACGGTGGCGGGGAACGGATCAACCGTGACAGCATCACTGGATGCGATGACGCAGATGTTTCGCGAGTTCATGGAGAGCCAACGTCAGTGGCAGGCGCAGCAGATTCAGTCGCAATGGCAGGTGCCGGGGCCACCACCCAATCCGGGGGCTTCAGTGAAAATGGTTTCGAGCTCTGCGCACGGTAGAGGTTTTCAACAAAGGAACGGTCGACCGTTCCGTGGTATCTCGATGGGAGCTAACAGCCGTACTCAAGAAGGAGTACCGGTTTGCGGACGGTGTGGATTGAAGGGGCACGGTCGAGTTACGTGCAAGCGTGCTACCATGGACTGCAAACGTTGCGGACAGTTTGGACAGATCCGTCTCGAGTGCGACGGCAGCGGCAACAACGGAAACAAAGGTACAATGAGTGGCTTTGTGAGTCAGATGAGCAACTACTGCTATTTCTGTAGGCAGCTCGGTCACACGTTGGATAACTGGAGTCCTTGCGAGCGATGGTACCGTCGATGGCAGCCCAGTCGCCTCAGCAATGACGGGGGCGTGAGGAAGGAGAGGAGCGGGTCACTCCTTTCTCAAAACAGGAGCGTGGCCCGGTTGGCGACCGTGTAAGTGGAACAGACGGAACGGTTGCTGACCCAAGTGGAGTGAGCAGTGCTGAAGTTAAGTGTGTCGAAGCGGACCGTGCAGTTGTAGGCGTACCGGCGTAGAAGGATGAAGACATACTCTGACCGTACGTCGGTTGACCACCTTGGATGAAAGTCGAAGGACGGTTCACCCCGTAGACCGGCTGACTTCCCGCACCGTACGCCTGTTGACTCGCCCCAGCGCCCGGTTGAGCGTTCCCATTCGGACTCGAAGCCGGGGCCTTCAGTCCACTGTTCATCGACATCTGTCCTCCGTTTCTCAAAGCAGCAACATACTGGTCCACTCTCCACCGTTGAGGCGCCATCGAGGCTGTCGCACTCGATCCTTGCAAAGGATCCAACTGGTAACCCACCGCCAACGGTACTTGCTTCATCACGGCCGGATGTCCGTATTCGTTCGTCGCGGCACGGTTCTCGCTGAACGCATCCCGGCCGGTCTTCCGCTGCCAGCTCCAGCTAAACGTCGGCTGGTTCTGTCCTCGTAGCCCCTTCCCCGGGTATTGCGCAATGAACGCACTCGGGCTTCTCTTCTGAGGTACTCCACCCGCACCGGATCGCTCAGTCCATATCCCGCAGACCTCAGCGCCTCGTATACGTCCGGCGAAACAGGCGAGGGCCGCTGCAAGGCGTCCGCCGCTCTACTCGGGACGCTTGGCACCGTGCTATAGCCACCTTCCCTGACCATCTCTTCCTTGACCTCCGTCTTGATCCTCGGATCGGCTGTCGTCTGAACCGGCGGTGCCGGAACCGGCATCTGGGTGGTCGCCGGCATCGGGACCCGCGCGCCAGTCATCGGAACCGTCGCCTGCACGGTCATCGTAGTAGCCGCCGCTACCTGAAGAAACACCACGGTCTGTCTCGATCGCGAAGCCGTAACCATTGTCTGCATCAGGGCCGGATTTATGGCTTCCTTGTACTCTTCAGCCTCTTCATCAACCCACAGTGCTCTCATCATTTCACCAGAGAGTGCTCCACGACCGGCTGACGTCATAGCCGATAACCGTCCACCGGACACTTCTCTCTCCACATTCTCAACACGGACACCACCGCCCGTTCCCCTCCCTCATCATCACGGACGCCTTCAGGGCGCCCACCTTCACGCGTCTCCCTTGGACGCTCTCATTCATAAACGTCTCCACGACACTCACCATCACTTCCGTCTTCACGACGCTCACCTTCGCTTCCGTCTTCACGATGCTCACCTTCAAAACCGAAGTCCATTTTCTCAGGACGCTCGAAAACTCACTTGAAACAACCAATAAACCGCGCCGTACACCTAGCACCTTAGTCTCCACGACCGTACCGTACACGAGTCTCTCTGGTACTGCAGCTCTCCAACGTGTCACTCTCTGTCGACCTTCCTTAGCGCTCCTCGGCGCGGTCGATCCTTGGTGCAGTTGAAACAGTCCTACGACCCCACAGCCAGGCTTCCCTGACACGTCTCCGATCTCGAAATCCTTCACTACGAAAGTCCGTACCCTGCTTCTCCACCACGTGTCGCGAGCCGCCCCGGTTCGGGACGGACTAGGCGCCGTATGGAAAGAGTGAGTACTAGAGGTAGACAAATGTGCAAGCTAACGTCCATACAAATAAATGCAAAGACTATTCACTTGCGGTTAACCGGGTAAATTCACGACTAACACTAACAAACCGGGTTCAGCACGGCCTCACTGTCCTTGACTCGTTGGTGTCTGTAAGCTGCGCGATTCTTCCAGCCATCGATCCTCGTCGGATGCATCTTGCTTGCGTGCAAGACATATCCAGATATACGGAGGGGGGATTCTTGCGACAGATATTGCGGTGGCAGGACGGCTGCCCTCTGAAGCAGCGGGACGGCTAACCACTGAAGAGGCAGGACGGCTACCCACTGGGAGATGACGGTCCAAAAAAAACTGCCCGTCGCCACATCACAACAACCTGTGCCTTGTTTAGTTCAACACCAGCCCGTAGCAGTACAACACTAGCGTTCCCAGAACATGCCTGACCCCAGTTATCGATTTAGCTATGATTTCTACCCCAACCACCGCGATAACTGTCACGACGTACTCGTCGGCGAACATCTCAGGATATTTACCTCCAGACTCCACAACGAAGCAGCTCAGACTCCACAACGAACGCACACCCTCCCATTGGCTAAAATACGTCCGTTTCAAAAGTTGTTTTTAGGAAGATAGCAGTACGTAGCTAGGCACAACATACAGGAATTCGCGCTGGAGAAGTAGAATGCCGATTGACTTGTTGGGAGAATATGGCTACAACAATATTTCCCTTCACATTGCTTTCGCAAACGCTGATATTGCATGGAAATTTATCAACGGCTTTGCACTGAATACAAACAAGTCTGTACGGCTCGAGAACAATCATGGAAACTATAGGAAATGGGTTTGTTCTGCGAGGGGCTGTCAGTGGTTCGTTGTCTTATCACGAGAACGAGTGAGATTAGAAACGAAGAGTAAACGTAAGCGCCCGGCCACCAAGCTCAGCCACGTTCCAGACAACTTCTGGTACATCTCGAAAGTGAACCTTCAGCATGCTCAATGCTGTTGTAGTACGGCCAACCCAAAAGGAGGTCAAATCGAGCGCTTGGACGGATTTCGCGCGGCCATTTTGGAGGGTCATAGTTCATCAAAGACTCGGGTTATCAATAATTTGGAGTCTGTCGAGCACATTAATGTTTCGAAGAAACATTCTGTGCTTTACCGAGCTATCAGTTCTGCTTTGAGCAGATTGGAAAGCGATACAAACGAAAAATTCAAGGCGCTCCCAGCATATATGGCGTTGTTCGCGGAACAAAACGAAGGTTCGCGTGTGTGTTGCCAGCTTGATGATTCGGGTCGTTTCAATCGTTCTTTTCTTTCAATTGGCCCAACTATGAAAGTTCAGGACTCACTTCTTCCTGTGTGGGAGTGTGACGGAACCCACATGAAACACGACAAGTATAATGGCGTTTGTTTGACATTGGTTGGAAAGGACGGCAACAAGAGTATTATACCGGATGCTGTCGCGTACGTTCACAAAGAGACAATTGGAAATTTTGTTTGCTTTTTTGCAAACTGCATTGCTGCAGGGGTATTGCTACATGACCGACCGACCATCTCGGATCGTGGGAAACAACTTGGCGCTCAGGAAGAGCTTCAACGTTTAGGCTTACACGTGCATCTTAAGTTTTGTGCAGTTCACATTCGATTTAACACCGTCGACAAGTTCAAGAAGGTCGATGTGATAAAAGACAATATTAACCAGCACATAATGCGCTTGCAATCGTCTCGCACAGTACGTGAATATGAACGGAACATTGAAACTTTGAAGGAGATGTTTCCGGTTGGGATACCGTCAAGTCGGAGTGGAAAACCCACGGAGGAGTTTGTGTGGACGTACCTGCAGAAGATTCACCCGACTAGTTGGACAGTCTTGGGCAACAGTGATTTGAGTGATGGTGAAATTGCGTGGCTCAAGGAGAATTGGAAAGATACTTCTTCTTATGGATCTGGCCTTCCTCTTTTTGGTGTGCGCCCAGCCAGCGGAGTAGAAGGTGATAACAATGGCTTATCATGGAAGCGAGCCCGCAACAACCTTGTGTTTAGAGCTTTGAGAGCTTACTGCTTGCGAGCTGTTGAGACGCACCACGCTCTGTTAGAGACTGCACAAAAGTGGGTTGCAGAGAAATTTGACATCACCTCACATGCTCAGAAGCTATTCGACGCTGAACAGAAGCATGTTGCAAAGCTCACTGTGTTGCCGTCTCAAATCGCTTGCTTTTATGTATTAGATCCATTTGACCGCAGCGATGTTGCTTCGCCGACGAAAATGTTTGAGACGAACATGGCTTCGGGGAAGTGTCGGCCGTGCCGAGTTTCGGAACAATTACAAATTCCGTGTCGCCATATCCAAGCTGTTCTCTTTGACTTGGAGAGGCGCAATCCTTGAAAGATTCCTGTGTATAATGTGCTACAGTATTTTCACCCAGCATATTTAGTCCGCAACATGCGTGCTGCAATGTGTGCGGTGAAGATTAACTTACCCGTTGGTGAAATGACAACCTCAAGTAGTTGTGTGTTACCAGCACCTCATTACCGCCAAGCTGGAGGCACTCGCAGAGCTAGCGTTGCTGACATTCAGCGTGGTGAAAAGCGGATTCGTTGTAGGGGCGAAGAGTCCCATTGGAAATTTGGAGTAGAACGCACAATAGCATGGGCTTTGCAAACAGTGGTTGCAAAAAGTCGCCTACTAGTACGATTGGAAAGCCTCCAAAGGGTATAGCCGGCAACCTCTTTGCAATACGGAATCCTTTCTCCAATTGGGATAACTGGTACTTTTTCATCATTGAAACTTCATCGATGATTATCAAGTCGAGATGAATAGCGTATATTGACGTTTGCTTTTTTAATTGTACCAAAAACCTCGCTAGCGTACGTCCACTGATAAGGGTAGCCGCTTTACCAGTCGGCGCTGTTTTCAATAGGCACTCCGAGTGTCCCCAGCTATTACATAGAGCATGAACCACATCAATGATTCGGCTTTTCCCGGTTCCCCCTCTGCACCGAGAAACATTAAGAGTTGAATCTCCCGTAACACTGAACTAAAATCATCGGTTTCTACATCAAATGTCTCCATGGCTTTCCACCGCGATAGTAGAGCCGTTGCTATGAGCTGAAAGGCGTAATGCTGCTTTCCTTTAAGTGTGAAATGCTTTGAGGTCTCTGAAATGCTTGCGTATAGCCTTGCTAATGATGACGGGTGGAAATTATAGAACCAAGTGAGGGTTGCCACGTCATTTTACGCGAAAGCAAAGCGTCATCTAGAAGCTCTACTGCTTCAGTGTCACGGCGACTGGGGAAGAGGATGCAGTAGCAATGAGTTTGGTATCGTTTTTGCATCTTGAACCCATGCTTTCATGAACGTAACATGAGGTAGAGCTTTTGTTGCGTCCCCAACATTTCTGGCAGAAACCAATTTTTCGGAGAAGCTACCGGCTTTCAAAGACGTTGATCATACGGGCAACCCTGTGGTCGGGGGTGACAGAAGTCGGGCAATCGGCGGGGTCAATTGACAGACTATCTAGAACAATGTTGCCGCGATTCTCCTCCCACATCGAAAGGAATGTCTCATTCTTGTCCTCGAAATCAGTGTTCGCTCCACCATCATAAAGAACGTCAATGTTTTTAGTACTGCTATCTTCGCTGTGATGGTGGTTTGCCTGTGTGTTGTTTGCTGCCTTGCTTTGAGCTTCGGCCTTCTTTAATCCGCTATAATAATCGTTCATATTGTTCATGATCGTCTCAACAAATCGGCTGCCAGTATGTTTCCAGCTATGAAATGCTTGTATCCAAGACACATCATCCAAACAGTCAGTATTTCCAATTAAATGCAGCATTTCTCGAAATGGTTTAAAGAGAAGTATCGAAAGAATTGCGTACTTAGCTGTAGTTGATGATTCATCGTTGCTTGTGTACGTCATCCAAAAGCCCTGGACGACAGGGACGACCAATTCGTATCTTTTGCCTGGGCAGTGCGTCGATCGAAATGGATGTCCATCTACGAAGCCAAGCCTTGTCCGAGCAGCATTCGCTTTCTTTTTCCGGAAGAACCGCATCGTGAACTCATACATGTTGACGTTGTCTAAGGAATCAGGACGAAATATGTAGTCATCAAGGAAGGAGACTGCGCGATAGTTGGAATCACCTTCTTCACTGGCATTGACGAGGTTGCAGGAATAATCGTCCGATTTCATTAGTTGCCGAATTACGTCGTCTATGGGTAGCGACGCACATGCAGCACTTGCATAGCAGCATGATCCTCTGTATAGATACAATGTGGCGAGGGGGCCAGCTACTTCCCGACGACTGGCCATGCAGTACACCGTTCCAGCAACGCGTTTGCGAGACACGGTTAGTGGGTCTTGCTCTCCCGAGATCACGGATTCGATCATCTCACGCTCTTTGCGTCTTTTCAGCGCCTCTACAGCTATGGCAACTAGTGAATCTAGACGTGTCTGCTGTTTCGTCACGTATTTACAGCAGTAGTGAATACGATCAGCCACATCACTTCCCCCAAACAGAATTTGGATATCGTGATTGCATTTAAAGGTAGCCATCAGCTCATAGTTAAAGCCATTCATGAACTCATGCCCTAGTGTGCGACTCATTTCAACACCAGATAGTCCAAACAACGTACTAGCTACACGATCGTGAGGGAATCGATAGCGGCAACACTTGTCATTGGCAGTAGTCTTCGATTGCTTAAAGCAACTTTTGGTGTGACTCCACAAGTGCTGGTTTAGCATAACCGCTAGCATTGAAACCATATAATCTTGCGATGTTTGACCCATTCTTGCATCTGACGTAGACGGTGGAGAGATCTCTATCTTTCGGGCTAAATCATCGTTTCGAAACGGGTCATCGTCACTTTTACAAACATACATTCTGACACGATTCGCTTGTTGCAATAACTCGGTTGCAAATGACGTATCTCGGCCTGCTACAGAGTCGCAGTTAAGAATTGCTTGGTTGACCTCACGGTCATGTACAATGTTCGCTGCCTGATAATCAGGGTTGCGACAAACTGCCTCTGTTGTCACTTGCTGCTTTATTTCCGTGTCCGTCAGCCCATGCCGCCAAACTGGTCAGTGGTCGGGGCGAAACCTTAGCAAGGGATTGCGAAGAATATGCTGAGAGCTGAACCGCTTGTTGCAAGTACTGCATTGCACAAGCGGTTGTTAAGACGGATGCTCTCAGCGCCGTAGAGCGCATACCAGCTTGAGGGCCTTTTCAAACACTATCCGGTATGGGCAGCCCAATTAGCTCAGCAAAACCTGCTCCGCAGTGAGAGCAACCACAGGTGCCTAATGGTATAGGAATGCTGGTCTGAACAATACTTCGTGCGTAAGAAATCACGCGCTCGCGAAATAAATCACTATCCGCGCTACTCAGTATATTCTCGACGTCAATCGAGTTTGCCGGGCACCAACCAAATGAGGAAATGTATGCGTAGAATACCTCTACCAGCATAATACGCGAGTACAAGTGAAATGTCAGTATTTGGGGTTAGTGTAACGAAGAGTGCAGGCTGTCCGAACCTAGTTTGGTATGCGAAAAGTTGGTGACAGCATTTAGCCCTCTCAGCATTGCACTCCAAAATTGAACCTGTACCAATTTCAACAGACTTCAAAAATCGATGGGCGTTAGTATCTCCAGCGCCTTCCATGGCAAAGATCCTTGACGGCGTCGCTCGTTGTCAAGAAGTGCAGCTCCAAGCTGGTCTGCACTGATGCCATCATATCCATCGAGCAGATGGGGTAGGCGCTGGCAGCGGAAGTAATTCTGCATGTACATATTGCGCAATGAAATTCGGTCGAAGGCGACGAGAGTGAAAAGTTCGTCTTCCGCAAATTGTCGTCTGCTCAGCATCGTGTAATATTTAACACATTCCTTCAGTGACACACTAATTTGTCAATGCTCACCAGGGTGGCCGCGCCCAAACGGGAACAAATGTGGGAACATCCTAGCTAACAAATCCCCACACAAATCACTCGCGATCGTGTTCGACCTTTTGATTTCAACTTACGTTCATCCACGTTCGCCGATACAGGGTGGTCTCTAGCCATAACGGGAGTCATGTCGTCACAGAGTCCTAATCGTGATCGTTGTGGTGCCAGCCCCGCTTCCAGACACAACGATGTCGGCGCACGTCGGGGATCGTTCAATCACGGTGGATTCGTCCATTTCCGAAGTCACGTGCCAAGTCTCGGATTCACCACGAATGTTTTCTTGTTCTCCGTTCACGTGGCCGTCTAGGTCGCCGGTAGCGCCATCCACCTGCTCAGCAAAAGCTTGCTCAACGCCGTTGTCTGAATTTTTGCTGTTCATTACCTTGCCGTTCGGCAAAATGTTCGCGTAAAGATGGCTGTGAGACCTGCAGAATGCAAATACACTCCGTACATGCTGAGCTCGAATACGATACATCTTTCGTACTTGTGCAACTTGCGAAGGCGTAAAATCTCCAACAATAACCACGCGATAGGAACATTCTTCATTTATCGAGCGCGGCAGTAGTGATACCGGTGGTGCTGGCGTACAGTCGAACGCGATACAATGAGACCGAATGCATCGGTGCCTCCCCCTCTTATCCCTCGAGTCATGGCCATGATGCTAACGAGCTGGGTCATAAATCTTTCGGGAATGGTTAACCCCTGTAGGTATCGATGAAGGTCTCCTACGTAAAATCCGCTCGCAATTGCAAACGTTGGCAACTTTCTACGCAGTATGGATCGGTCACACGCCTTACAAACCGTAAACCAAACGCAGGGAGAACCATTTGCATGCACTTAGCAATTAAATCCACGAGGTGATACCGTCACATTGTTCAAATCTTCCATGTATGTAGGTGATCGATACTGCTCCACTAATCCAGTTTAGAATTTAACTCCTCATTCAATACAGCTTTCATCTTATCCATGTAGCGCCATGCAATATCATCCAGTCTTCGTGAATCTCTGCAAAGTACGGAGCGGTCCCATACGGTGCACACACACTCATGTAGGCCTTCGGCTCCAAGGTCAGCCTGTAGACGTTTCATACAATCGTTTTCTTCGCCGTCGCTCAACTCGTTATCAAACAAGCGCTCCTCGACATGTCCATCAGACTGCCTCTTGAGTTGCCGCGGCCTGAGCGTCTAGCTTCAGTTGTCGTCTCGCAGAATTCAGAGGACACCGGGCACCCTCGAAAGCCACGCATCCGAACATTCTCTTCATCAAACTTACTCGCCATACAATATTCTTCACCGCTACCACGACGTGCTGCAGTGGTGACATTAAGTCTACGGCGTTTTCTTGCTCTCCGTTGTCGTACACGAGTCATTTCTCGTTTTCGCTCAACATCCAAGAATACCAAAAGCTCACCACCATCCCTGCTGCTGCCCTCAATATTAGCTCCACCTCCTGTCTCAGCGTCATGTTCGACATCTTGTAGGCGGTGGCTGCGCTGCCCCAGCAAAGAAAACGCTGCGGTCCTGTTGTCCTCGTGTGGTGCGTTCCTGATGTTGCATACTATTGAGCTGCATTACCAGGTCGCCTTCGTCTTCCGTTGTCGTTCGATCTTTCATAGTACTATGATGCCCCTTTGTGCAGTAAAGCGAAAATGTACGCTGCAATCGTGGGTTAGACCAGTCAAGCCGTCCTGTTCCTCAGTAAACCCATACAAGATCGGTCGAGGTAGCGGTTCTGCTGTCTTGCTTCAGGCAAAAACAAGGCGACTCTTTCTATTATTATTCGCAAAAGGGCAGCCATCTTACTACGGCCGCAGTATTTTTATCCGATAAATGCAGACAACGTTCGTCTTCTATTAGGACAGTATGAATCGAATCGCAAGATTTTGAAAATGATAAAATGGTATCAGGATTAAAATTGAAACTTCATCAATGCGGTACCTACCCAACGCATAGTGAAAAAAACTGCTTTACGAACTGCTGCTATCTCCTCCCGACAGCACGAACTCGGAAGTCGAGCTCGAGCTATCATCATTGTCGTTTCTACCCAGCACATTAGCTTCAATATCCTCTTTTTCTTCTTCAGATCCATCTGCGGGCGGAGGGGATGGCGTCTCTCCTGCTTCCGATTCATCGCTATCCGAGGAAATGTAGCTGGTGGCCTCCGACGTTCTCGGCCGTTTTGGTGGTGGGGGTGCGCAGCTATCACTGGCTTCTACCTTCTTGGAATCAGTAAGTTCGTTGACGCGGCGACGGCTTGTTCCTACTGTGTTCTTGTCCTTGGTCATCTTGCTCACTTTCTTCTTCATCTTGCTTACTGTCTTCTTCACTTTGACATTCTTCTTCATCATCTTGCCCCTCGTCGCCGGAAGGCTCAGCAGGATCGGGTCAGCGGATTTCAATCCACCGGCAGACAGGAGTGCCATGGCCAACAACCAGTGATTCAAAGGCATCAAGAGCAACTGCCATAGCGCCCAGGTTTGTTGCACGGCAAGGAAAGCGACGGGCGGCGATGCGGTACTGACTGACGTTGTGGTGTTTTATTTGCTTGCTTTTGTAGGACCTAGAAGCAGCAGCAGCAGCGAGCGGGCAGCTTCCACGGCGGCGGCAGCAGCACCCGCCTCACAGCACCGGCGTACGTGCCCGTGGTGACAGCTGAACGCGGCGGTGCCATCACGTGCACGTAAGCCTGTGGTGTGAGTCGGTTGATGCTGCTGCCGTCGCCGCCGTGGTCGCGATGGAAGCTGCCCGTCCGCCGCTGCTGCTGCTAGGCCGTACAGCGTTGAAACTCATTCATCGTCTTCATGGAAGGCGTTCGTGCTACTGCTCGCATGTCCCGCACTTCGTGCCTGAAGTCGATAGAGTCCTCGAGACTGCTTGAACAACAGCTTCATGTTGCCTTTCTTCAGCCAGCGAACACGATTGCCATTTAACCGTTCTAGGCTCAATTCCCACCCATTTTCTTCAAGCAGGTTTAAACTCAGCAGATTATCGGGTCCCGTTGGCGTATGGACGACGCCAGCCAAATTGAGCACTTCCTCATGCCGCGAAAGCATATTCATCACTCGAAGACTTAGCGTCCCCACTGTACGTTCTCCTTTTGTCTGCCCATCGAAAGCTAGGAAGTTATGCTCACGGTCCGGTCGATTTATTAGTCAGCAACTTCATATTCGTGCACACATGTACATCAGTCGCTGTATCTAGCACCCACTCTATGACCGAAGGCTTGTGACGTCAAGTACCAACAACAGTCGCTCCTGTTTTGCGCTGTGTCAATGCATCAATACTCTTCCTTCATTTCCCGCATCATCACCTCCCTTGTTCTGCCACCGTTTCGCTTCCATCCCTGCCGATGGCTTCGGACCTTGTGAACTCTCTCCAGATTTCTTAGTTGGACAGTTTGCCCGGATTTGACCCTGCTCGCCACATTCCCAGCAACCATCGGTCTTCTGAGCATTGCGGCCCTGATTATCCTTCTTCGGATTGTATCTCCCCCGACAGCGCTGCTTCTTGCCCTTTCCGGAACCCTCATTGCCAGATTTCCCGTTGCCTTGTTTGTTCTGGTTCACGGAGCTCTTTTGGCTGAGCCGATGGTAGCACGAGGCAATTGTTCAGCAACCTTTTTGTCCAGGTCTTGCTCTGCTCGCAGGGCATTCATCACTTGTGCAGCCGTGGGTGCGAGTCGGTGAGTACCAGGTGTCTTGAAAGCTGACGCACTACCTCTCGATGTGTGCGCGACACATTGCTCAGTAAAATCTCAGCGAACTCTTCATCATTAATCACTTTGCCATAATGCTGAATATCCCGCCTTTGCAACTCCATTTCTCTCAACCAGTCACTCATATTCATTTCCTTAGTGTACTTGTTCGAGTAGAGCTGTTCCCGTGCAAAGATGTAGTTCACGTACTCTCTTTTTGTCTGCTTGTTCTCAAAACTAGTCTACATCTCCCCAGCGAACACCTCACGACAAATCAGTTCACCATCTTTCTCGGGGACACCGCGCAATATCGCGTCCCGAGCAGCATTGTCACGAGCATCACACACGGCTTTGAGCTTGAGCATCACACATTGGTCGCCATTCAGTGCCTTCGACTATGCTCCAAAGCCCCAACCGAGTAAGAAACGTTTTGAGTTGAACTGCATACATGTCAAAGCTTCCTTTCATTACGGGGGCTTGTTAGATATTTCCTTGAGTCCAAAAGAACCACCTGCACCATGTACACTTGGACCAGAACAGGACTTCCAGGAAACCCAGAGCCATACGAAATACCCGAGAGTCCGGTATATGGTGCTCCAAAACCCATTGGAAGAGATGCAGTACGACCCACTGTTGCTTGCGTAGCCACCGACGAGACCAATGACGGTGGAAACCCACTACTTGCCAAAGGAAGAAAATCAAATACACCTTGCGTAGTGGGGCTCGCCGTTGCACCCACTCCATTAGTAGGAAGCGAAGTAGACCCAGCAGTAGACCCAGCACCAGAACCAGTATGAGCAGAAGACGCAATCACGGTGCTCGAAGAGTTCGTCGAAATCATCAAAGAGCCATGAGCACTCGATCCATCCACCTGGGACATCGTGCCGAAGCTCCAAAGGGTTAACTCTCGAAGCTTCACGCGCTTAGGCTCATAATCTTTGGGTTTGAGCCCAGGACTGGACCGACCAAGACACCAATCGCCCACTCAGCGAATTTTGGGATTGCGGGAGCTCTGCACTCGAGCAGAATCCAATTTCAATAGGCTAGACTATACCATACTCACGTTAAGCTACATGGACCACCGCAGATACATAGCACCAAGTGAAGTCGAACACGACTGAAGCTAACTGCTGTGGCTCGATTCATCACACATACAAGTGATGGGCAGCTTTTTAGGCGACTTCACCGAAAAGCTGTGCCACGTTGGCATTTCTGGCCAATCACATTTTTTCTTTTTGCAAAGGAGCCAATGAGATGTAAGTGCATCTGTGAGCACTTTCGTAAGCTGGACCCCTTTGGCAATGTACCACGGGGGCCAGCTCAGCGAAGAATAAGGTAGTTAGGCTACGCGAAGGCTGGGATAGCAAAGAGCAAAATTAAGTGGCTAGTTGACAAGAATTCATCCGGTTAAGACTGCGACTCAAATGTTTACAAACTAGCTACGGTGGTAAGGCTATGGAAGGGCTGCAGTAAGGCTTGAAATACCCATTTTGCCAGTTGCACCAGGCCTTTCTTTGTTCAAAGTAGTTGTCAGTCTCGACAACACTCTCTAGCAGACGTAGAGACAAACCCTGACGCATTCGAAAACTATTGCGAATCGTCCCTCTCATCGCACACGGGCTCATGGCCCGAAGTACTGTTGCAAAAGACGGAGATGTTGGCCACAGGCGTCGCGTTTCTTGTTTGGAGCTCGGCCAGGGCGGGATCCAACTCGATGCGACTAAATCTGCACGGCCTCAGAAATTTGAGTAGTATAGCGGCAAACATGGCTTCTTCTTCATCAGCTTCCTCTAGAAAATCGTGTACCCGGCGACTAGCAGCTCATCCATCAATAATGAACGGCCGAAGTAATGCTCGTTTGGTAAAGAAATGTATCAAACCGCTGTGAGGACGTCAGGTCGCCTCCACCAATTTTATAAGAACGTGTGGTTTGCGTCGACAAATTTGGCCTTCGCCGGTGGGGTTGCTCTTATCAAATACACGGTAGTTTAGAGTCAACAAACGTATATATTCTGCCTGGACAAAACTGGAGAGGGCCGTTATCACCGACCTCAACAACCCAGTTTCTCCTTCGGCGACACGTTCTCCTGTGGTGCAGGACCAAGAGGGAGCACTGTCAGCCCTTCCACCGATTTCAACGTAAGCAGCGGAGCCTGTAGCAGTCGCCTCACCATGCTGACATACCAGTACGATTGTGGGGTAGCATAGGTGGGATTAAAGCTGTTTATTTGTTTTGAGTTTGTACACTAGATATGTTAGTTCAACAAGGCGCACAACCTGAATTGAAAATTAATACGAAATGCTACCTAGTCGGTCTTACGCTTCTTGTTGCATCCTCGGAATACGTGTGCCTGTATGACCCACTCTTAGGGTACGTTTTCCCACAAAGCGGGCATATATTCTCTCCTTTCTTGTTGTCGGTGCGACGGCGAGTCTCCTCGTTCTTTGCTGCCTCTGGATTCTTGAAGTAGTAGCATCGGTACTGGCGGATCTGACCTCTTGATACCTGCAGTACTGGCACAAGCAAGTCTTCGGCAAGAAACAGAACCACATCTGGCTTCCACTTCAAACCACGATACGAGTGGTAGTAGTGGATCCGATGGTTTAATCCATTGTACGGCAACCCCTTATGGGTCAGCCCCCCACACACACACACGAAAGATGATGCAGTCGCCAACCTGGGATCTGGACCTCGCGGGGTTTGGAGTCGTCGCGAGCCGTTAAGCAGCCGCCGAACACGCGCAGGCTTTCCCCTTCCTCCAAGGCGAAAACCATGGTCGCCGGGGACACGTGTCGCCTTGTGCTTGGATGCTGCAGCAATGACGGCCTCAGGGTAGTCTTGATGGAGCTCTTGTTCTAGGCCTCCTGGCTTCGAGCGCACGAAGGGAAACACCTTCGGCTGCACGCAGAGTCAAGGCAAGCTGTCACAGCGCTTACAGCAACTCGCAATTTGCCAAGTTGGGGGGTATGGCGTGGGACACGAGACTGCCCGCGCTACTAGTCGTCGTTTTTTGCCTCTCACTTCCTTGAACGTACGCGTCTTTGCCCCTGTCAAGCAGCTCTGGAGCGCATCAGGAGGTAGGCCGAGGTTCGCTACGATGGGGGATGGTGACTTGGGCGCCATTTTGAAAATGCAACGGACGCATGGCAAATGTCTAGGGTTTTGTAAACAGTTGGCTGCGATGATTTTATTGGATTCTGTAACGGGCACGTTCTCATGCAACGGACACAGTGTCATACATATATTGGTTTCGGTATGCACCAGTTAATCGGTGTCGATGATGTTTTCATCAAAATTTGTAATGCACAAAGTATGGGTGGACGGCCTTTTTTCTTGAAATGACCCTCTTTAGTTTTGCCCGTCCTGCCTGCCTGCAGCATCTGCGCTACTCTCCGCCACCCCGTGACGTGCCTGATGGCCTTGGTGGCAGCTGCCTTGGACGGCGGTATCAGTTTTTTGCTACAATATTTCTTACTGTCCATTTACCGGGAGAGTTTCTCAACTCAACTAAGGGTCACCAACCATCCAGTCAATCTATGTACAGGTCACGCCACAGCCCAAACAAGGCCACTCGGAAGCATTGTCGTATCTTCGTAGTCTTTGAGAAGACACACAAGACAACCAGCTGGAATGATTCCGACACTATATGCACACGTACATGCATGAAGCATACCAGGTGCTGTAAATGTTGTTTGGAAACGACACCGCTATCAACTGACTGTATGCGTATGCGGAGGCATTAAACTGGTCTATAGAACTTTTGAGTCAGTAAAACAATACCGTGGATACCTGGAACAACAAGATTCGTTCGTCGTGGTCTAAACAGCCAATGTTGCCTGAGGAATGGGTGAAATGGAAATGCATTCTTCTGCACACATTCGAGGAAGTGCAAGGTGTGTGGTAACGGAAAGAGGAAACGAATGCAGTCCGGAGCCATGAAGTGTGCAGCACAGATATGTTTGGTGTGTGGGGGTCAGTTGGGAACACATGTTGCTGATTCTGTTTAGGTCACTTGGCTATTTTTTGGTTTTGATGGGCCCCATTAAGTTTGTTGGGCTAACGTTTTAAACGTATGTGAACATCAATACTTTCGTTCAAGTCAATGACGAAACCATCATAGATGACGGTTCGGATTTTCTACGTTTGTGTTAAAGATCACAGCATCTGATCTAGTGGATGTCTACCACCAATGACAAATGCAGGTGCATAAAAATATTAAAGAGACGTGTGCGGTTAAGTACGAATAATATCGGAGAACTCAACCAGGGTTTCCGAACCGGGGGCAAACGGCGAGCCAGTCATTCGCCGTTCTGCCGCCCAGAGCTCAAGCTCCACGAAGAAGAAGCAGCCAGGCTGCCAACGAGATTTTTCTTAAAACTTGATTAGCAGTACGAAGCCTTCTAGGACGGAGTTTTCACCTTTGATAAGGTTTTGTCCCGGAGTAGGACCTTCAGAATTGGGAACTCCAGGGAGTCTAACTCACCAAGCTAATCAAGTCAACTTGCCCCTCGCAGTGAAGTCCCGAAAGAGGAAACTTACATTTATCGAGACGATATATCTGTCTCACCAGGCCAAGGGTCGCCTTAACCCTTTCGCGAGCCCCTTGGCTAAAGTTATACTATAAGCCTAAGTTGTTTGAGTCTTTAAGGGCACATTTCGCCCTTGAAGGAATTCACTGTACTTGCATTAAACTAACTCTTTTTTGTTACAAATCATTGAAGATTCTAAGTTGATACAGTCAGACTAGTGAATTAAACTTGAATAAAGTATGCACATGTAGTATTTGCTATGTTAGACGAGACAGTCACATCCAGTTGACCTTTCGTTTAAGGGCACAAAAAGCGCCCATAAAGGGGGTGTTTTCATATCCTGTTTTGTAAAAAGGATCAAAGGGCGAAAACTGCGCCCCAGCCCGCAAAAAGGTTAACTTTCCTAAAATATGGGTCTTCACCTGCATGGAAGCACTCTGGTCAAATTTGACCAATAATTAGGGGTTTCTGAGCTCTAGAAGACCAACTTCTATTCCGTAAAATCTGTTAGGATTGCGTGTTGTTCGTCTCCGATGTGACGGCGAAACGCTGTATTCTGCGCACAGCCAGCTCATACTAATAACCAGAGACCTCAAGTGAGTAAATTTCTATACGCATCAGGCTTCTCGAGGTGCGGCACTAACCCACCTTCAGGTATAGCGCGAGCAAGCGGAGCAATGGATTGCAACAGGCACATAACCGTCAGCATTATGAGCTAGAATGTGACTGACCAAACCACTTGTTCAGGTCCGCCGAGTTCTGTTGACACAGGTCGTTGTCGCATGCTATCCCGCGGGAGCCCGTGTACACCGATGAAATCAGCTACTACGCGTTGCGTGCATAACTTGCGAGATCAATACCTCGATCTCCCAACACTGTCCCCCCCATGCCCGATTCATGTTCTGTTCTCAATTGGCCGAATTATACAGGTCTATACAGGATGTCAAGCAGCGTCGACCACAAGCAGTCGTTCGTTGTCTCGCCCAGATTTCGGGTTCTGCCCAACTCGGCTTCTACTATTGTCTTGCACCGCTTCGAGTCAGCAACAGGTTGGTCACTATTCCTGCAACGCGCGCAACACGCTGTTTACCAGCCGTGTCCACGAGTTACACACTCACACTACGCTCGATGGGTGGGGCCAAGAGCATGCGTTCGTTAATTGTTTACTCCGGCGTCTGGTTTATATGTCCGAAGGTGCCACTCTGACCCCTAGTGACACTATTGCTACCTTGGAGTTAGGTTATTCATCGTGCATGAAGACGTCGGATGTAAGACAAAAGGTTTAATCATCGGAAAGCTCAAAACGTTTCAAAGACTATGACATGAGTTACTTCAAAGGACTCGTAATTAGCGACAGCAGGATCCAGCAACAACATGAGTCAATGGGACAGCGAGAAGAGCGGTAAATGGGGATAACACGAAGTGTAGCGTGGGCGCGAAATGAAGCGGGTGCCTCAGCTGCCCAGGCCGGACTGGAAGCAGCTTGGGAATCGATTTTCGAATGCCCAATGATGGCATCCGGCAACTTCGGCAGCGAAAGCAGATCGCTTACCCGTCTGAATACACCGACGCATCGTACGTGTCCGTGGTAGTGCGACAATCTGTTCATTCCTTTCGGGGATAGGACGTTTTGGCCATCAGCAATCCTACGCTTAACAATATCATCGGCGTACAGGGGTTCGTAGTTCTAATCACGAGAACACCATCTCCAGAATTAATTCGATCCATTTAGCGTTTTTACTCCGAAATCGAATTCGCTTTGCGTATTGAGTAGGAAGTCTTGTTCTGTTTTTCCACGAGTTATGCCAAATTTGTGAATAAGTCCACGTGTTCACACTTTCAATTCGCCGGACATTGTTTCTGATCGCGACTCGTCTGTTGTACACCTTCGGGGAAGTGGGGCACATATGCGTCGTCCTAGAGCTTCTACCGGCGCACAATAATGATCACACATAGCACAAAATCTGGTGTCGTTTTTTTCGCGCGAATAACACTCTGCAACTTGTTTTAATCTGTGTTCATGTGATGCGGATGAACGGTCAACAAGATTCCCACTAAGAAAGTTCGAAGCGAAGTCCGAAGCTTATCGATCCGATAATTATGTGTAATTGAAGCCAGTACTTCGCGTGTGTTGTCACTTTTCTCCTTTTTGCTGCTGGATAAGCTTGTAAACTATAAAACCTTCGTTACCGCCATGTCCACCAACCGAGAAAAGTGGCTGCTTGTAATACTTCCTCAATGCAACAGAACTTTTCAGCGAATAGCGTTGAAGGCGAATCTGGTCATGCACGTCCACACATTCCTGCAAGATACCCCTTCACCAGGGATAGGCAGGGAATAGCTGGTCGAATGTCATTTTTTCTCAGTCCGAAGTACCGTCGTGCTGTGATTGCTGCCGCTGGTCGCTAACGTGTTTACCAGCCGCGAATCCATCCTCGACAATGCAAGGAGCTGGGGTGATTGACGGTCTGTGCGATGGGTAAGCACCTCTTCATATTGCTATCAGTCGCTTTTTCTGCGTGTATTGAATTTATTTGCACCTGCCGAGCCGATTGGTTAGCACTGCACCAACAGGTTACAAACCCATCAATAACAACAGCAGCGACATACGACGGAGGAATAGAAATTGCCCTTTAAAGTGTGTGCTGTTGCCCTTGTCATACCTTCGCATATTTCATGTGACAGCCGCTAGACCAACGTTTTTTGTGACCTTCTCCTTGCCACAGTAAACATGAACTCTGTAAAACTATTTAATTCACCAACCATCCAACATTCTGTATAAAATGATCGAATAACTATGCGTAATAAGCTGCCTTGTTTCAGCAGGTCTAGTAAAACTTTGGAATCCATTTGTTCGGCTTGTGGTTATTCTAAACCCTCTCGACTTTTGTTAGGCATCATGCGCCAAAAGAATTGCTCGACCAAGGCGATACCCGCGCCTAAACGTTTATTAATCACTTCTATAACTGGCTGGACTTTACGAGTTTAGATTCTGCATCGCTGTCGTTGTTCTCAGCAAATTGAAGAAGCCGGTGACCTCCTCATACCGAGTCCGGTTCAAGTATCACCTCCAGGACCCCCTTGGAAGTGCACAGACTTCAGTTGATACTCAATGCTTGGCGATTACATCTCTCGTGAGGCGCAGCCCACATGCCGTAATTAACCTAACTATGAGTTGAGGTTCGGACGGACGGAAAGGTTGGTGGCGATGCAGTCGTTCTTCCACCTCTTCCACAGTTGGGGTACTAGTGTTTAGGTACTTTTGCTATGCTCGAAGCGTACAATAGCGATTTCATTCAGCTAGTGGTGAGTCCAGTATTTATTCATTTCATCGGTAATATATATCCACACAAGAAATATAAGAACATACCCTTTGGTTTTCTTGCAAAAGTGACAGCGGAGCGAGTCTGGCCCCTTGGGCCATCGCCATCATAAATATCCTATTCTTCATTGAGTGCTAAGTCAACTCCAAAATAACGTGCTATTTATAAATTTGGACTGCTAGAGTCAAACGCGGATTTCCAGAGTTAGATTCACCAAAATCTTCTACCCACAAGTAGCAATTGCGCGTGGTCCTCGTTAAGGGCATGGATTATTTCATCTTCCTCACCCTCACTGCCACTTGAGTCCACACCATCAGCTGCAGACTCAGGTTCCGATTCTGTGTCAGATATCACCTCTGATCTATATCCGGCAGCTACAGGGTCGGTGGTTAGATTGATGCCGTCCGGAAACACTGTCAAACACTTTAAGTCTGCCCGCATGGCATCGAAAACAGAAATGTTGCGGTCGTACCGCGATAGATCATTTCGAACCTTGCGATCAATAGAGGGTCAGATAATGTCGCACGACCAGGTTCAGTATCTCGCCGGGGAGGGGGTTAGGTTCATGTTACGCCGCGCTAAACCTGTTCAAACGTATGTGTGACAACAGTGCATCATCAACCGCGAAGTAATCGACTCGACAAGCATATCGTGTCACGCGTCCACCCTTATCAGATGCTACATAACAATAATACTTATCCTGCCTGTTGGGGCGCGCATATTCCACCCCGCCTAACCAAGGCGGCGCCGAAGTGGTTTAATGATATTTATTACTTCAAAAGCGCGCGAGGCATTGTCGATTTGGTCGTTCCTTTCACCGTAGCTAGTACAGGCCCACATACCTCCTTTCCGTTACGCGTCCGCAATAGATCCAGAATTCTCACATTCGCCGGTCCTCCAAAAAGGACGTACAGGTACAGTGGTGGCAGTTACGACGCGAGATGTCTATCCTAGAAGTGGCGATTTTATTTGGTTCCTTTGCCGGTGCGGGGGCGAGGGTGTCAGCATCGCCACCTCCAACATTTCCCGGATCTGATGAGTGCTGCCTCGGCGTGCTGCGCACCACCTCAGAGCGTACGCCGCGTTATCAGCATCATTGTTCATTCTGTGCTTTCTGGTCGAGTTGGCTGTAGCACCTCGACTCTTTACCTTTTAGTTTACAGTTGAAGTTGCTTTTTTCCGTACAAAATACAAGTATTTAATCCTCTCTGTACTTTAAGATTTCCTTCACATTCTGCTTTTGGAATCCTCCCCCTCAGGACAAAGATCATGGACGCTTTATTGTTCAAGTAAGTGTCCTTATTCAATCCTGTGACGGACTGACTTATATCTGGCGCGTGTCTGCTGTGTCTAATCTAGCGTGGACGACGTAGTTGCTATCAGAACTACAGCCATCAATGACTATATGCTTCTTTGCGCGATCGCTGACAATGGTCGAGCAATGTGTGGGAGGAAGTTGCTGCACTCTACAACGTGAAGCGCAGTCGTAACTGCATGGAGCGATATCACAAGTCGCTGATATAAAAGTTCGAAAATCTGTGCTGCAAACCTAAGCCGATAGGGAGCAATGAAGAATGCTAAAGCCGATTCGTTTTTCTCAAGAGATTCAGGTGCGAGTCGAAAACAAAGGCGGTACGCACGGGTCCCACGACGGGCGAGATGGAGGTGAAGACAAAGCGCGCTTAGCCCAGGACGTCAACGAGGTGCTCGGCACGGTCGAGGAGGACGACGGCGAGGAGGAGGATTCAGACGGGCCCCAAGACTCGGATGATCGTGACAATCTATCCGCTGGTGATGAGGATCGCATATGGGACATCGTCGCGACCAGCCATTCAACGCGCAAGATCAACATTAAGATCAATGTGGCCCAAGGTCGAATCCTGTCGGGTCGATCTTGACGAGCCGAGGCGCATTCAATATCTCTCTTGTCGACGAGATTGAGCGAAGCCGAAGTGGAAACCGTATCTGCCGACAAGCACACACCCGCGGAAGAGGAAGACAGCCAAGGAAACACGATAGGCCTCCTAAAGGAAATAAAGCAATACAAGCGCGCGCGCGTCGAGTATCATGACAACCAGGACATTATTAACTACATAAATGATGACCTTACTCCTAGTGAAGCGTTGGACCATTTCTACGGGAATTTAACTGCAAAAGAACGTCGATCAAAACAGCAACTTATAATTAAATGGCGAACAAACGAATCGAAGATTAGAGCGGCCGGCAAAAGTGGTCATGCACGCCACCTCAACTTTCGTGAACGTGGCATGGCTACAGTGCTCTCCAAGGAGTCCAAAGAGGACATTTTGCTGTGAATAAGCACATTGCGAAAGGGTGGGGCACCGGTATCAAGAACAATGCTAAGGTTGAAAGGTAAGGACGTAGAAGAGGAATGTGGACTCACGGAAGATCAATTTTTTGCATGCAGGAGCGATCCAGCGACAACACCGCCCTCCTGAAAATGGCTACGGCTTCAATGCTGAAAGCAAGTTGAGAGCTTTCGCCAACGGCTTTGATTTCGCTGCACGACGGTTGTCGCGAACGAAATTGCGGACGAGCACCGGAACATCTTCTCGTAGAGTAGTCGCCGGCTCCCAGGAGTCTTCGGCGTTGGACATTCCACGCCAGGAGACCAGAAGCTCGAACCGCTTTGCCTCGGCATTGTACTGCGAGTCAAGCACAGCCGACACGACATGCCCTTCGGTGTTGTGTGCGATGTGTCGTAAGAGCTCCTCAGTGATGTTCAACGTCGAATCGTTGTAATACTTGATACGCGATGCATGTACCTCGCGTTAGCCACCAGTGATCAAATTCTTCACTTTGAAGATCCACGAGGAAACCACCTCAACAACCTGAGCCGGGCCACACCATTTGACACTCAGCTTCGCACGATTATGTGCCCAGACGTCCGCATAGAGAACTTAACCGCCAATCGCGTACTGAGCCAGAAGTGCCAGCCTTAGGATGGATTTTTACGACCTCGCGCACGCACTATGCTGAACAACACTGCGATGCATGTTGTCCAGAGCAATACGGGACGCGGCGAATGTGTCCGTACGCAGAGCCTCGACCTCGGACAA
The DNA here is from genome assembly GCA_032158285.1 of Phytophthora sansomeana. NCBI lineage: Eukaryota > Oomycota > Peronosporomycetes > Peronosporales > Peronosporaceae > Phytophthora > Phytophthora sansomeana. Next base: position 658,371 of record JAPDHH010000218.1, read on the forward strand.
TGTCGTCGGCTCCAGCGGCGACGGTAAAGAGATCGCGTCAAGAGGTGAAAGCGCCTTCAGGCCGGTCATTACGGCGACCGGCGCATGATCGCCCAGTGATTTGGTGGCGGTATTACTAAGAACCAACTGCACCACCTTCGTAAGTCTCGGCCAGTCACGCTGTGGCACCCGCCATTCCGATAATAACGCTCGGAAACACCGCAGAGCGCCTCGCATTGCCACCTCAAGCTGTCCCGTTAGCCCAGGGACAGCGAGCAGTAGTGAAATGGTGGTGTGCTCCAAGAGCATGTTGCAACGCCGTGACAACTTCATTCTTGAAATGGTTGCTTTGATCACTCACCACGTCAAACAAATCCCAAACACGGTGAACCATTCCACGAGACAAGTGTAGGTCGTTTCCGCGGTGGCTTCTGGAACTGCAAAAAAAACAGACAAACTTCGACGCATCATCTTTGACGACGCGAATGTACTTGTCGTTCGTATTCGACGTGCCCATGTACAACTAGTCCCAGTGAATGAGCTCATTGGGGCGTTCCGCATGCATGGCTTCACCCAGGGGTCGAGGCATTGGTGGACCCCCAACTACGCTCGCACAATGGAGGCAGTAGCCCACAAAGTACGTTGCATCGTCGGTCAGATCGTTCCACCAAAATCGTTTCTTTAGAGAAGCCAAAGTTGTCTCCAAACCACGATGGCCAGCAAGGATACAAAGTCGGAGCTATAACAAAGCCGCGGCGGCAGGAATCCAAATGGCTCCGTCGGCGACAGGTAGAATACCGTCGGATTCGAGGCCCACAACGACTTCAATGGGTTGTGGAGCCTCGCGCTGGCATCGTGAGATCTCCGTCAAAGTCGGCCACACAAGTCATTATTGAGAGTTGGCGAGTACGCGTAGGGCACCAGGCGGACGGCGCAAATGGACGCCATATGAGAACCCCATCGTGGACAGCAAATCGGCCCAAACATTGTCTTCACCCGCAATATCACAGATGTCATAGCCGTAGGCCATTAAGAGGATTGCCCATCATTGCAGTTTGTCAGCGTAGTGTACTTCGGAACTGAGGCGACAACGCTGCAAGGGTTGAAAATAAAGCGTAAATTGCGGTGATCAATGTACAAGATGAATCCGCCAGGACGATGCAGCAAATAGTCTGCTCACATACAAGTGGCAATAATCGCGTCAGCTTCCTTTTACACAATAGCCCACGCTTTACCGATCCCGAAAACGTGCCATTGAGAAACACCAGGGGCTCATGGTCTTGTTCCGAAAAATATCGCGATTTGTGGTCGGCCGGTATTTGAGTAACCACTGCACCCCAGTGAGTCTCGCTCGCATCGGTACACATCGACAGCAGGTGATCGGCTTTCACATGAGCTAGCTCAACGCAGTGCTCTATGACATCCTTGCAGGTTTGTAAGCAGAGCGCATCCTCAGGCGTCCAACCAACCTCGGAGAGTTTTACACAACCGGCATGGCGCTTGGTTCTGCCACCAGTGACTCGGTAAACTTGCTCCATCAAGTCCACGAGAGGCTGAGTCAGATTGTTGCGGCCGGGGAGCGACATGCGCATCCACCCAAGAGCACAAACAAATGTTGAAGATCTTGACCAGTGACGGGCGGACACAGATGCTGGAGCGCCGAGATGCGAACAGGATCGTGACGGACGCTGCTCTTGGAAGTCACCCGGCCGCACCACTTCGCTTCAAGCAGGTAGAACGAACACTTCGATGGGTTCAATTTCAAGCCCTTGGTCTTACATATCTTGAGAACGCCTCAAAGCAACTTCAGCGGACTTCCTTCTGTCGCAGCATAGCCTAGAAGATCGTCCAGCCATATCAAGAGGCCCTTGTAGAGGTACGCGTCAAACATCTCTAGAACCGTAGCTTGACAGTAAGCCACACTGTCGGTACCGCCCATTAAGAGTCGTGTGGGCATAAAAATGCCCATGACTGTGAGAAATGATGACAGCTCTTGACACTCCAACGAGAGAAGGAACTGCCAGTACCCTTTAAAGAAGTCCAACATGAAGTAGAGCTCCGAGTCTGCGAGGTAGTCCATAATCACTTCCAGATTGGCATGGGCCACAATAGCTGGAGCGTCTGGGCATTCACAGCTCGCACATCCACCGTCATTCGGAAATCCTGCACTTTCGGTTTCTTATGATGAGAGGAGGAGAGCGCCACTTACTGTGAGGGTTTCGATAGCACAGGCCGGCATCGATCAACCCTTAGACATGCTTCCTCATGAACGCTCTGTGATCTGGAAGATAACGCCGCGCCTTACATCTCACTGGCACTGCATCAGGCTTCAAGGTGACGTTGAGAGGTGGCATAAACACCGGAGGATCACGACCGAGCTTCATCCTAAAAACATCACGGTATTCGTACAAGATCTGGGTGAGGTTCGCGTGGAAATTGGTGCTGCTTCAATGCTTCGCCCAGCTTGGACTCCAAGAGGCTTCATTCCAGGGCTCGGGCTTCATCGCGATCTTGGTGGATGTCCACCTCCGGAAAGCAGCTTTGGGCCTCGTCTGGCTGGAAATCTTGTTCCTCTGGTGTCTGGCCCAACGCAGGAACAGTAGGAGTGGTTACAGCATACTCCAAGACCTGGCGCATGCCACCCGTCGCCTTCGTCCATGTCATATTCTCCACTCACTATCCGCGCCTTATCCAGTAATTCTTGAGCGTCGTATCCAAGTCGAGTCATGATAGTTTCGCTCAAAAGTATGTCTCCCATCCCGCGAGGCAGATCTTCAGCCACTACCTAGCATGTCACGTTCTTCAAAGTGAGCGTGCCGTTCCTGGTATTAAAACATAAGTCCAGTTTCACTTCCTGGTTGACGATGATTGGCTCTGAAGTGATGCCCGGTCACAGTCTGCGAGTGCGAAAGATCTCGATAACGCCACCAGTGTTTTGGCAGCCGTGCGTTTCTTTAGCAATCGGAGAGCCGCCACCGAGTCTTCAGCTCCGCTGTCTGGCTTGGCTGGCGTTTCGACCACACCATTGACTAAACAGGGCAACGTACGCGCCGTCGACGGCGGAATTGTCTCCGGTTGGCCACTCGCCAGTTTGGGCGACAGACCCACAGCTCCAACGATATTTTTGTTCTTCTTGTGCTGCTCATAAAGCGCTTTGGCCTCCGTAGCATTGATGAGCGGGCACTGAAAAACTCCATTGGTCGGGTCGGCAAACTTAAAACACTTGCGTGGTTGACGTGGGGGCACTGCAGAAGACGGACCAGCTCGAGAACGTGTGACTGGTGGTTCCGGCTTTGCAGGCGACTGGGCCACCGCCTTGTTTGTGGCGAAGCGCGAAAATTTTCTGGAGTTTTGCTGACTTGGGCCAGCTTTCGCGGCAGATTGTCCTGGAAGCCCACTCGTACTACCACCGTTAGACGGCGCCGTTTGCTGAATAGCCAATTTGAACATCAAGAATGCTGACACCCGAGACTTCAACCAGCTCAAAACACAGGCACAGACTTCTTTCGTTTCCTTGTGAAGTGTTCGTTTCAGCTCGGTTTTTCACATTTTGTTGCAGAGCGGGAGGCTTCAGCGCCGCACACAGGAACTCCACCGCCATCGTGGGCTCGTCCAACGGGAAATCGTCCATATCCTGGGCATCCAAGATTGCGTTAAAGTCAGTCATCATCTTCATCACCCGTGACTCCTGCGTCGGGGATTGTGGTCCATGACTAACGAACGCATAGCGTGGGCGAGTCATCCGTAGTCCAATACTTTGGGGCGCCTCGCAGCAAGGAAGTAGGCCTTCCATTCTTCTTCAGAGATTTCCGCCTCTGCCTTGCCGATCTCGTACATGCAAATGCGTATGAGTGTACGGCGCTCAATGCACGCGCTCAAGGGCATCACAAATACATGACCCAATGATCCCTGGTTTAACGCCGTCACTCGGCGCTGACACACCAGGTAACTGTCCATGAACGCTTTTATTGTCTTTTTCCGTCGACCCCGATACACTGGCGGCATAGGCATGTTGGAGCTAGTGGCAATGGTAACACCGGAAGTGCCTCGTCTCTCGCTAGTCGATCCACCGTCCATATTCGTATCGCCGTCTGGATCATGTCTGCCCTGCCCGGACGACCTTGCAAACTACCCACACCGACTCTGCCCGCGTTGTGAAAGTACTTCCTCTTTCAATTCCTCGATTTGGCGGCCCTGATGGCCAACCGTTTCTGCCGCCTCGCGCATCGGCTTGTACTGCATACTGAGAGCCTTCTGCTGCTCCTCGAGCAGCACGCTCAGAGCTGCCTGCTTAGCATTCAACTCCACTTGGTTTCATATTGTTGCTGCAAGTACTCGGCCGTCTTTGTGGTCAGGGTTTCTTGTTGCTGCTGGAATCGGTTAAGTTGCTCGAGCATAAGCTGTTGCACGGCTTCGGCTTTCCTCGAGACTTGCTCAATCTTCTCTCCCGACTTCGATTGGAGGCTGCGCGCGAGCGACGACTCAAACGTACGCGTCTGGCGCTGAGCCTCCACCAATCAGTCGAGGGGAAATCAGCACCTCCATTGCCAGGTCACGACTCTCGCGGCCCGGGCAGCTCATTGCTTCCGCTTCTCAGCACGAAGAGAGCTAGCGAATTCGTTGTTGTTTCCGCAGGTTCGAAACGTAGCAAATTGCAGAATGAATTGAAAAGCTTAAAGAAAATGAAAGCGTCGCTAGCGTGTACAGGGAGGTGCCCTCTTGGTGATCCTTGCGTTTCCATGCCAGCCTTGCGTTGCCGAGGCTTGCCTCCTTCCATCACCGTCACTGCATGTCTTCGCTGCCCTCTAGCGGCTTGTGAGGGCCCCACGGGCCAGGATATCAAGTTGAAGTTGCAGAAGGTGGTTGTAGGCATGCACACAATCCCACTAGCACCAGCTGCACGAGTGATCCAGCGACAACAACGCCAAAGTGTCCAAGGTGGACAGACAAATGGTCGTCACCAACAAGGCTGGCGTCGCCTCCATGTCCATCAGCAGCTCGGATTTCGACGGCAACATCGACTACTCCGCCACGTGCGACGGCCACCACTACTGGACATTCCTTCTGTAGGGCAAAAACACCGGCGTCAGTATGCTCAACAACTTCGTGCATGGGACGTCAGGTCGGTCTCCAAAGATCGGCGGCAACGCTGATGCCCACGTCGTCGCGCACGTCGCCAACAACTACTGGGGCGACAACTCGGGCCACTCATTCGAGATCGGCGTCAACGCCTTCGTCCTCGCCGAGGGCAACTCCTTCAACAACACCAAGCAGCCCATGTACAAGGCCAGGGAGGCCTCCAATGGCACTAATGCTGCGGACACGTGCACGAGTTTCCTGGGCCGCCAGTGCCCAAGCGAACGTTCTCGTCAACAGCAGCAACTTCTCGTCGCTCAATGGGCCGACCGCTCTCGAGAAGATCAAGACGTACCGGATCATCTCAGAGTACTCAAGCTCCGCCCCGACGAGTGACAGCGATCTGGCGCAGTAGCAAACCCAGCAGTACACTCCGGGTATGGCAAAGACGTCTGGTGAGACGTCGATCCCAGCCAGTGAGTTGGCGCAGGAGTGGGCCGAGACGCCCGACAACTTCGGCGTCGGCAAGCTCGACTAAGAGTATCTACGTGTTATATTGCGCAAGGCCAGTGAGTGTGTTGGTACAATTTTCGTGACTATCCCAGCAAACCGACATTGTGTTTTTAAAAAAACAAGATATTATGTATTGTGTTCGGTACCGGGTCCATATGCCTGCCTCAACAATAAAGACTGCTGGATCACCGAACCGAATACATGACGTGTTGTCCATCCGTCAGTCTAAGTAAGTCTTTAATCATCGAGTGCCATGATGCAAAAGTTCCGATTGATAAGTTTTGACTCCACATCATGTTCATTTAGGTTGTTATGGTGGGTCGAGACTCCTCTAGGAAGCTGGAGATGGTGGTGGTGGCTAGGAGCAAATGGCCAAGGAAAAGTTTCGTCGTCAGCGCGCTGTTCAGGGCAAAGTGCGTGTCTTCCACAGGCGGTATAAGCGTAAAAAAACCTCCTTCGTGCAGGGCGGAGCTTCAGAGAGAGGAGTACGCCTGTGCAGGCTGCTGCTCGGCGCGTAATAACTGCAAGAGAAGGTCTTCGCCAAGCACAAATGTTTACAGAGCAGGCAGATAACATGGGCGAGGAATCTTTGCGTCAGTCGTTCTCTAACGAGCGGCCGGGACGCCACTGCGCACAGGACCAACTCATTGAAGCACTGCGGCAACCACGACCACCAGCAACACTTTCATCAGCTGCTGCGACTACTACTACTACCAATCGCTCATGCCGCCAGTGAATTCGTCTGAAGCGTCACTGAAGCGCAATCCAGATCCTAACGACGCGGCAACCACTGCGAAGAGAATGAAAACACCCGAGGCAGCAGGCCGGTAGCAACGGATGAAAAGGTGAAAGCACCAGAACCGGAGATTATCGAGAGTTCGTCGTCGGAGGATGAGGAGTGTGAAGACGCCAAGGCTTTTCCAGATACGGAAGTCTCCCAAGCATTTGAAGATAGTGCAACAACTGGTGCTGCGACGCGTACAGACGAAGGTAACGAGAGCAGTTCTTCTTCAGAGTGTATTCCTTTCAGAGGCAACAGGTAGCAGTTCGTAAACAGGAAGTTTTGAATTGCTGCTAGTAGCTAACTACGAATTTAAAAAGCAATTTCATGCAGAGATTATCCACGCCGTCTTACCTTTGCTACCTGTATTTGCTTGATTTGTGGAGCTATCTATCGTTGAATACTAACACTGTAAAAAAAATAATGCTGATACTGATTAGCATGTTGGCTATGTTTGTTCACATGACGCGGGCTGCTGCTTGAAGTCCTTGAAGTAGTTGCTGCTGCAAGAACATGGCAAGAAGCATACGTTTTGATGTTTGGATGAGGTAGCTGTCCTATTGTAAAGCGAGAGGTGCACTCTGTTGAAGTAGCTGTCCATTAAATAAAAAACGGTTTGGATGATGCCACGCGTAAGTCTGCCAACCTTGCGGGGCAAGATGCAGGATCCACGCTTCGCGGTTTCACTTGTGCTGCGGCTGACACCAAGTCGGTTCTCCGTCCGTAAGTCAACAACATCTAACTCTTAATTACATGCGTGTTTATCTAATTCAAGTGCCTTACGATTCAAGGATGTCAGGTAGAGGCAAAGGTACTCACGGACGTGGCTGTGGCGGTGCAAAACGCCACAACAGTATTAACCATGATAGCATTCAATGGATTACTAGACCGGTTATCCCCCGCCTTGCACGTCGTGCTGGCATAATGCGCATTTCTGGCCCCTTATATCATGAAACCCATGCTGTCTTGCGAGCCTTCCTGGAAAACCTTATTCGTGGCCCCGTCGCGTACACAGAGAAGGGGAAACGGAAGACCGCCACTGCGATCGACGTCTTGCTCGCACTGAAGCGTCAAGATCGCACGCTGTACGGATTTGAGGGTAGTTAAAGAAGCTCGAATCAAATTTACGAGAAGAGAAACCACGTTAATTTCGTTAAAACCTTGTATGTAGCTCGACCTTCTCGTCTCTATAAGTAGCTACAGCATACACGCACTAAGACCATGCCGTGACGTTGGCCATATCACGTCCCGTGATTCTTACGAGGTGAACGCTTGCACTCCTTTTCCTCAATCCCCTCGTCCAGCTCACGTCCACCACTCTCACGGCACTTACTGCGGTGAGACGCCGACTCGTCCATCTTGTCTTCGGCTACACTCGTCTGCATACGCAGCCACTTCCTCAACATGCCCGACCACGACTTGCGCTTCGATTTGTACTTGCCTCCTCCCCCCAGCTGCTCCTTGACTTGTTACACTACCTTCGCCGTCGCTGTCTGTGTCATCTAGGTTTACAACGTGAAGAAGCTGCCGCTGGACCTCCCTACGCTCGGCACGCTCAGCATCCACATCCGCCAACGTCAGCCACACGACAACTGCGCTCCCACCTACTTCTCAACCGCACAAAGTTGTTGGCCCCTTGCTGCGTCAATTCGTCACTCCCGTCATACACTATCTCCTCCGCTACATACTGCTCAAATGCAGTAGTTTCACCCGCAATAGCATGACGACGTGCAGCCTCAGGGGCCATAGCTTTGAGTGCCGATGGATAATGTGGTGGCCGAGGCTTGCATTGCGCGATGGTCACCTTATCACTTGCTCTCACTCACTGAAGAATGGCGACTGCAAATTGAAGTGTGTGTCACATGATTATAATGTGTACCACACCAATCGGTTACAAAACGCACATAACAGTCCCAGCTCGTACCGAGTTCTTACGAACTGTGACATTTCCCGCCTGGGCTAGCAATCAAGGGCAATTTCCCTCTTCCGGGAGACCCGGACAAGGAACCGGTATGTGTAATATTAAAGGCGGGTGTTGCAGGCCAGGATTTTTATACATGTTACGTCCAGGAATTGATCCAGGATTCATCCAGGACGGAAAATATACTGAGCCGAGGCTCCAAGTGTAAAAGATTCGATGTTCCATATGTGAAAGATACGACCGAGGCCGAGGTACATCAAACACCAAGGTTCGTGTTCAGTACGTGAAGAGCAACATGAATATATGCGAAATGGTCATCTTGTGAACAAGATTACCATTTCGAGATATGTGTCATATATTCAAACTACTTCGAGTGAATGCAATTGTGTTACTGAACTACTTCCTCTCTAATCAAACGGCCCGTTAGAATGTAGTAAAGAAGTTCAAATCGACGCCTTGGGAGCACTGCTATGCTTATATCTACCAGATCGTCTAGTATGGTATGTCGGATAAACATCCAGCAAACGTAAACGCCGCAACTGAAGTGGTCAAACGGCACAGGAGCGTTGCTCGTCGAAATATGAAAAGACGGCAGCGCACTGCGCTCCAAATTTCGCGCTACACCCTCAACCGCAGAGGTATATGCTGCTTGGTTTAACGGGTCGTAGCAAAAAAAATAGCTTCCACCTTGACGACGATGTCACACCAATGAGCATTGCTAAAATTGAGAGGCACGAATATAGTGTCCACGTCCTCGTTCGCGATCATAGATTTGATGCGGCTAACAATCGTATTTTGCGGAGCCTGAGCTCTAGTTCTTCTTTTGGTGAATGGCGCTTATAAACCCGCCGTAACGAGCGGAACACACATCGTTCGCTAAACGATCACATACAGCATGAATAAATGCATCATTCAGATACGTGGGTGGTGTAGCACGGTACAACATCGTAAAACTGTAATCTGGCACGTTGTCTAGTCCATCCACACGTTCCTTTGGGTATGTCATAACAATTCGATCGGCAACTTCGTGAACCAACTCGTGATACTTTGTTGGAACGCTGCGTACCGCTTCTTCGCGAAGCCATTGGACGAGCTTCATACCGAGATCAACCGCATCCTTCAGGTCCGCCACTTTCTTGTTGATTTCTATTTGTTCCCGCGAAAATATGTCCACCTTCTTAATGACAACCACCTCTACAGCAGACTTTACAGGGGATTTTTCTTCTGATGAAACATCGTTATCCTGGGTAGTTGGGGATTCCTGAGAATTAGATATCGGAAACGCGTTCTCACATGATTGAAGTAGCTTTGGAGGTAGAAAATAAAAGGCATCCAAGTTGAGAATTGGAGCTTTCATCTTCTTATACGTAGGTTTCCGATTGTTTTCTTCACCAAACTTGACTAGTATCCCACGCAGGCGCTTGTGAACTTCTTCTAACCCTGGTTTTCCATTGTCTAGCGCGTTCAAAAGGTCTTTCAGTGTGTCTTCTCCTGCATCACGACGAGCCGTCTCTGCAGCATCGTACCATAAGCGATCTGTCTTCTCGTCAGTCGCTGTCTTCCTCTTTTTCTTTTTGGGCCTGCCGTGCTTTCTGGCTGATGGATTAAGAACGATCTTGACTCCATTACTTGAGTATGGACTTCGTGCTTCTAGTACGCCTGTAACGTCTCCATCATGAAAACCAGAGTCACTAGAAATTGAGGAACATCGCTCTCTTAACGTCTTTCGACATTTGACGTTAACGATCGTGGCTCTACTACTTGTGTGCGTGTTGTGTGTAATTGGTTCGCTTTTGGATTTACCATCGCGAACAACAGAGTCATTAGAAACAGGGCAACGCTCTCTGAGTGGCTTCTGAGATTTGGCACTAACTTCGCCAACGTGGACATCCGAGTCGCTGGATAAAGAAGAATAACGCTCTTAACGTTTTCACGGACTTGCGGTCGGAAACCTTCGGTACGCGTTTCAACTCCTTCGGATCAGGAATTATTGCTCGCGCATCAGTATCCTCAACCAAGCAGGAAAAATTGTCATTAGATAGTTCCTGCGTATTTGAAATCACTGTCTCGACACAACTATCCACAACCAAACGTGCAGAATGGTCTCGTTTTCTTTGCCAAACATTTCGCCATTGCTTCATCAAATAGCGTAGGAATTCGTCAAACTATGTTTCATCTTCAATATCGGCTAGCTCATTGGCAATCAAAGGTGTGAGACGAACTGCTTCGCGATAATGCTCTGTGTGCGTTCGCTTTTTCAATTTGTGTTGAGTGTTGCCTTGAAATGAAGGGTATTTAAACTGTCGAACTTGTTTAAGTTGAACGCTATTGCTGGTCCACCTGGAGAATGAAAAACAACAAGTTAATTGCGTCGAATGGGTTCGAGTTAATTGAGTGGAATGGTTGGCTTATAACACGAAAGCGCGTAACTTACCTTTCATCGATTCGATTCCACGGAATCAATGGACCTGGTCCTCCTATATTTTTTCTGTATGCTATTGCGTGGCGACACGGCAATAGCATCGACATGGCGAAAGAACAGTCACAAGACCAGTCTGTAGTCTGTAGTCGATATGAACTCAAGTGCCCTTTGACGATGAATACCCCAGGATCATTCTCGTCAATAGAAAAAATGTACGTGAATGCGTTAGCAACGCCAGCTGCGTATTCAGGCTCGAGTTGCGATGTCACGTAGTGTGTCGCAAACCGGAGAATGTTTGAAAGTTCTTCATCGTAACTAGTGTTGACAAATCGACCTACATGAGTGCGTTGGTAGAGATATTCATTCTGAACACGGCGGTCATGCAAAACTAGAGCCTTGATACACGCAGCCATGCTCATTGAGCTGTCGATACCGTCTTTCAGCTTGCCGAAAAAACTTTCGAGTCGATTGTTAGTATGATTCTTGAAATGGTGCAGCTTTGAACGAAGGTGCATCACTCACATGATTTGGGATTCGTTCCAGTTGCGATTAAAGTATTCTAGGAAGCCTTCAAGGCCAATTCTGCCGCACAAAGAACTTAGTGAATTATACGCATTCGTATAATCCTCTGCGCTACCAGCGTAGACCATTTTATGGATCACAACATCGACTGCGGACATGTGGTCTACCGATACTTTGCCGAAATCAGGTTTACTTCTCATCTCCTTCAGATATTTAATGAGCATATTAAAACACGGGCCTCCGGAAAATTACTTTGAAGGATACGGATTTCGTTTAAATCTTTGTCCACCATAATGACTCGGAGTAACTTGATGCTTGACGGATTCACTCTTTTAAAATGGTCCACAGCGCGATCCATGTGCCAGTCGCCATTGGCCTCGATCATAGACTGCTGCACCACGACACCTTCACCAAATTCGTTCATTACCATGAACGTACACAATTGATAGTTATATCTATGGGTAGTATACAAGGTCAGCTAACAGCACCCAGTAACGTGAAATTTGTAAGTAAACCCACCGATTGGTTTTATGAGTGCAATCTACTAAGAGCAGCTCGCTGAAGCGAATGTACATGTTGCGCAAGTGCGAGGATGAAAGCGAAATAACACCGGTTTCTCCAGCTTCTGTCTACTAGACAGTAGCAACGTTTTCTGATGGAATGAAATAAACGCCACAATTTCTGCTGCTGTAGCGTCATTATCGTCCATGGCAGTCTGCTGAGCGATGTGGTTCCGAACCATATTGTCCACATCATTTTGAATCACGTTCTGCTTGTGTTGAAGCAGATAATCGAAAATTTTTGACCTCTTTGACCCAGCGGCTAGCATTCCGTCGACACGAGCTTCTATACGGACATCTACAACACCACAAGAAGACGGTAGCGTTGCAAAGCCCCTGGAATTTACAGGATGGCTGTGAATGAAAGTACCAATATTTACCATGAGCTACCAAACACCGTCATTAATGCATGCCTGCACAACGGGAGCACTCTGCGAATCGAATATGCTGACGAGGGCGGCAACCGGTTCCTCTAGACGCGCGATCTTTCCAGCCATGGGTACAGATGTAGACACGCTGATAAGGATCCAAATACGCTGGAATCAGCGCGTACTCGCCTCGCTGGCCTTTCTTGGTGGCTAGAATTCGTTTATTTCGCTCACCACGACTCATGGTTTCTTTGATAGTGAGTTTCTGCATGGTTCGCTTGGCATACGCATCCATGTACGTAAACCAAGTAGACCAATCTGTATGCCATGTCTGGGGAGGGTCTACAGACACCTCAATGTTTGTCTGTCATCATGCTGGTGCGTGATTAAGGGGTTGGGACTGCCGGCGCCCGTGTTAGCAACTGCAACCGTGCTAGTGTGTGTGTCCAACACTGGGCTCTGTGTACAGGTTGTTGTGTCCATACACCCGTTCACAGCAACATCTTGAGCACCATCAGACATCTCTTCGTCTTGGCTACGTGGCGCCAACAAAACTCCAATATCCATGCTAGCACCGTCTAGCGGGTGTTGCGCAAAGAACACTTCTCATCTGGGCGCCACTACAACGTCTTTCCTTGTCACTAGTGCCTCGCCTCGAACGCAACTCTGCAGGAAGTCCTTTGAGGAGTAGTTTCACCGACTGCGTGTTCTTCTTTTAGCACGGTATAGCGATCATAGCTTTCTCTTGCGCAGGGAATTTATCTTTATTTTACATCCAGGATTAATCCTGGTTGAAAGTGTCAACGGATCCTGCAAATCCTGTACGGTTAGGGCTAAAATAATCCTGGCCTCCAACGGTGCTGAATAGTAATCCTGGCTTAGACTACCAGTGTATTGTGGGGTCATTGCAATGTTTGGTCAGCTGTTCGCGACCAGACATCGCGAACGCTGTTCGCACACTGGGCAAGTTTATTAACTACTACACAAAGGAGCACTACGTGTTAGCTAAACGCGTCCTCTGCTATCTACAAGCCACGCGAGACTATGGGCTAGTGTGGTACAAACCAGAGTCCCCTGGGATGGGACTAGTCGTCTACGCAGACGCAGAAATAGGAAATGAAAAAGACGATCGCCGCTCGATCACAGGATATGAGATGCTGTTGACCGAATGTGTTTTCGCTTACAAAAGCACAATGCAGCCGATCATGACGGACGACACATGCAGCGCAGAATTTGTTGCTGCCAGCGAGTGCTCCAACATGATCATGTGGACGCATAACCTGTGCATTGAATTGAAAGTTCGAAGAACACAGAAGACGATTATTTATGAAGATAACCAAGCTGCAATCCAAGTGATTAAGGAAGTGCGAAGTGGCTACAAGGTCAAGTGCGTCGACCTGAAGTTTCACAAGACTCGTGATTTTGTGGAGCGTGGAATTTTTGAAGTGATGTATTGTCCAAGTGAGGAAAACATCGCGGATATTTTCACTAAACCAATCGGCCCCCAGCAGTTCTGTAAACTGAGGGACCGACTCAATGTGTTGCCTTTGCCGGAGTGAAGCTACAGAGCAAGCAAGTGGTAGCCTCCGTTTGAGGTCACCAGCACGTCAGGTCATCCCAGGTCAAATCTAATGCGGATCTCTCTTGTGCTAACACATGTTAATGTCTGACGTAACGAAAGCAGCAGCTGATAAAAGGGAGATCAGTGAATTAGTCAACAAGGTATTGTACCAGCATTTGAAATCTGCTACCGGGATCATATTCAGGTTGCATGAGAGTTTACTTGCGTGTCTCGGTTTCGACGTTAAGCACGATGGAGCCTTTGACGGCGCTGGGCCTATGCTCTGGCCTCCTCTGTTAGATTGTACACAGGATCGATTGTGTTGTTCCACTGGATTTCAGCTTGAACGCCAACTTCGTCGTCATAAATCCAGCGCACTACTTACTTGGACGTAGGGGTAGCGAATATTGTGATTAGGCGCTTGCTCGACGGACTCGCAATCACTCACATCTTCGTCTGGTATGATGACGTGCACGGCTCTGGCCTGATCAGGATCCTCGTTATCTGTAAATTGGATGCGACGTTTTCAGGCAGAGGAGGAGGAGGAGGAGGAGGAGGAGGAGGAGGAGGAGGGGGGGGGTCCGACTCCTCTACATTCTCGTTCAAATCCGAAGGCAGCTGAAGCTGGTCTTCTCTGTCGCTAGCTTGGCGCATGCTCCGTCTGTATCGGTTGAGCAGGAACCGATTGATGCAATACTTGAAATGCGCGGCGTACGTCGGCGCGGTTTATGTGGCCTGGTGGACCCAAAACAAACGCTCGGATTGCTGGGCGTACTTCGATAGCAGTAAGACCATGTCTTGTAAACGCACGAAGAGCGTCTACTGCGCCCTCTCAATAGAAACCCCGTAAGGCAACATATCGAGACAACAGACACGAAACTGAGAGCAAGATAGCATCGTTGCTAAACCGAAAATGAGCACGACTAACTACAGCGCTGCAGATTGAGGAGAAGCGACTACAATCTTTTTCTATGATTGCGTTTGAACCCTACCGATACAACATACAAGATGGGGCTCGCCCTGAAAATGGGAGACATCACCGATGTAGATTGATCTAAAGCGTTTACAACATTTTCTTCGGATTTGCGTTTAAAAGTCTAAACCAGCACTTGCGCGTATTGCGACGGCTCACCAAGCTGCTGCGTGAAAATCATCATTAACTGGGCTAACGAACGCGCTCCGTTTACTCGCTGGCTCGCGAGTCATCAGGTTGCTGTGTCTGGATATCATCATTAATTGGCTTAACGAGCGCGCTGCGGTTGCTCACTGATCTTTGACGGTGCTCTTTTTTTCGCTGATCTTAGGTGTTGCGTTTGCTCGTTGATCTTAGGCGTTGGTTTGCTCGCTGGCTCGAGGCGTTGCGTTTGCTTGCTTATATTCGTTTGATCGATTGTGGAGACTGACCTCCTTCGAAGCCATTTAATTGGGCAAAGCGAATTTGTCGTATACTAGGTTATTGTATAAGGCACAGTTAGGCTGACCAAATTTGTTTAATGTATTCATGGAGATTCGAGGCATAATTACGCCAGCACTATATTTTCGATCGCTTGATCAGCAAAGTCCACATCGCTCAGAAAGTAGTGCACACGCCGGGGTGCGACAGGTTCGCGGAAATAATGACGCTATTTGTGTGTTTGGCATTCTTATGCCGGCAAAGAAGTCTGACCGGAGCCGTGGAGGCATATAAATATTTTCCTTCATATTCCGACTACAGCTAAACCATGGTGTGTTCTGCTTTCTTCTGTAGTGTTGATTTTCAGTCTCAAGCATGAAAGCTCACGAAGCACTTTCGCAGTTTGCTGAAGCACAAGGAAAGCCGTACGCAAAAGAATACGCAAAATTTCGAAAGCAACTCAGTGGAAATGACCGTTCGATTAGAGATAGCAGTTGGTTATTGGGCAAAGGCGGAAGTAGGCTTCGCAAAGCGTGGTTTGCATTGGCAGAAGCGGACCGAAGACTGATGATGCAAGCAACGCCCGATACAATTCTCGGTGTATCTTCATCAGGGATTCTGGATGAGAGGAGTACAAGAGGAAACACGCCCATTCGAAAGTGATTGTTCCCGTTGGAGTTCAAGAATCGTCTCGTAACCAGGCTCGGCAGGGGCCTAAACCAGTGAGTCGAGCTGGTGGTTCATTTGCTACTGTTTCGGACGGAGACAATCGTCGCTTTCAAGCTGCTCGCGTTCACTTTCATGAAGTAGTCCAGAAAGGGACGTGCGTGTTAATGCAGATCGCTTACGATGAAGGGAACGTGCAAGGGCTGCCGCAGTCTGCAATGTCCAGATTAGAGGCAGCAATTCAACTGGCTCGTTACAAGGATGACCCTTCCTCAGTGGAACAAACATTCGTTGCCATCACGGAGCGAGTTGCAAATGTGTTCGTATCCGCACAAGCTATGTCTCGTTTTGACCCTGAGCCGGATGGACCTGATGACGCTCCATCGGAAGAATTTAACAGGGTTGAAAGAAAAGCTCGTTTTAAAAATCATTTACAAGTTCTAGTTCGTCTGCTGGGACTATGTCTAGCTTGCCTTAAGATTGTATCCTCAAATATTTTTTCTGGTCAATGACTGTCTCAATCGTCCAAGTCGTCGTAGTAATTGGAGGAATCTCGGTCGGTCTGTGTCTGATCAGGACATGACGTGGTCACCAATGCCTGATTCGTCATTCGGGTTTGTACAATGGTACGGGGATCGGATTTAATTGTATCTTTGTCACTTTCGTCACTGGACTCCACATCTGCGTCCCCATCACAATTTTCAGCTTCCTCATCGCTCGAGTCTGTATCCGGCAGAGCCACTGCTCTCGGAATCTGGATTGGCCACCTTGTAGGAGCCCGAGCCCTACCCAAATCTATGCCAGCTTTGAGATGCGCATATCGGCGGGCCAGCTTTTCAATTGTAACCACAAAATCAGGTAGGTTTGGATGTGGAGCAGGAAATGCATCGTTCATTTCCCTATTAAAACGATCGAGGGGATTATTGGTTCGATTGACAAGAGCTCTTGAAATCAGTTCAATGCTCCACAGTGACGGAGGAAACCTGACAATCCATGTCTTGTGAAAGTATTTCCAAAATTGCAACCATCCTCCTGAAGAGACTCGCACGTCATGAACTGTACACTCTTCTTCAAATTTCTTTTTCACCTACTTCAGGCCTTGCTTCTTAATCTTGTCTTGATTGATCACGGTAAGCATGTTGAGCACCCCGGGCTTCATCGCGATGGTGCGTTCATTATCTGTTATCCCACACGCTTTCATTTTTCGTGTACAAGCCTGTTTAAAATGAAATAGGCAGCCAACAGGCGAAGCCTCGGGAAAGTGATCACAAATCGATCTGATCAACCCCGCTTCGAAGTCACAATAAACAAATTCAGGGTCCATCGCGTAGTCTGTTTCATCTAGCACAAGTCGCATGAAAATACGTGGCGTGCGTTTTGGAAGTACATAGCACGAATACCGTTGGAAAGTATGCGCGCGAGAGACGGTCGTACGTACTGAAAATGACAGATTGCTTTAGCTTTTGACGGAACCGTTGGAAATTTGCCATCCACGAGCACATTAGTTTTCTTCTGTTTGAGCATGTTAATTAGTACAGAATGTTTTCACCCGAGCAAACGCTCTCTCTTTTTACTGGTTTTGTCGAAATAAGAATACTGAAACAGGAAAAAGTTGATATTTCGTAGCAGTGCCATCATCAGCCAGAACTTGCGATCACGGAGAAAGCTGCCCGAAGACAGAACCACCAAACTCCTCGCTTCGGGTGCGAGGCACCGTCGCAATACGGCTTCCCGTAACAAGGAAGTGAATGCAACGTTTGTTACCCCGGTTCCGTAAAACTTCGCTTGCACAAGGTCCCAAACAACCCACGATTGAATGTTGTAGTGAGCGCAAGATGGTCGACTTCTTTCTTCATCGCTTCAGTAACGTCCAACTGTCGGCTTGTATTCGCGCCATTTTCTGTTGACGGGACAGCACATCGTCAACAAATATGAGGCGTAAAATCCGTGTACTGCTGCAAGCTGAACTCGAAATGACATGTTCCTTACTGCGATAGTAGCTGCACCTGTAGTATATATGTGGTTAGTTTCGTGTCAGCTCGAGTATATTGGTAGCCCTCAATCTATCTATTGGTACGTCCAGTTCGAGTCGTCGTATTTGTTTCGTTGCTAGGTGAGTGTAGCGGGTCACACCAAGCTACATATGTAGGTAGATTTATATAGGTTTACATACAAAGTAGGTACAAAGGCACGCGGCTAGCGCGTGCTGAGTTGTCACTCTCTGATTGGCTGATAAGGAGAAACATTACAGCCAATCAGAACACGCTGGTAAGAGTTATGGGCAGTCAACTTACGGCAGCTCAACGTGTAGTATTTGTCTACTGTGGACAGATAATGCTAATCATAACTGTACCGGCTTGTTTGAGTTAGGAATCAACAAACACAGGATGTCTGGTACTGGGTGGAAGCGCCTCGGTAAAAGCGGCACCACTACATTTTGTGAGACAATCTTGTGGGTGTATCCCGGTCTTCTATTCGCAAGCTGGTACGAAGAGCTGGAGTGATGCGTATGTCCGCTCTCATCTCCGATGAAACCCGCGCGATGCTGAAAGCGTACACTTGAACGCTTCTTCGGGACGCTATAGTCTACATGGAACATGGACAGCGTAAAACGCTCATGTGGATGGACGTTTTGTACG
Organism: Phytophthora sansomeana; assembly: GCA_032158285.1. Taxonomy (NCBI): domain Eukaryota; phylum Oomycota; class Peronosporomycetes; order Peronosporales; family Peronosporaceae; genus Phytophthora; species Phytophthora sansomeana. The sequence continues at coordinate 676,772 of JAPDHH010000218.1, forward strand.
TGCTCAAACGACAAGGAAGAACCATCTACGGTTTTCGTGGTTAATATGCAGAAGAACCATTCTCAATCTCGTCAATCTTGATGAAATCAATCAGTGAAATTAAATCTAGCTTGCAAAATGGTGTACGAACTTGATAACCATTTGCTACAATTCCATTATTTTTACGTCTTCTTCTCCACCAAGAATGTCGGTTTTCCTCGAAAAATAATCATGTCGGTTTTCTCTGAAAAATAATAGTCATGTCGGTTTTCTTTGAAAAAGAGTCATGTCGGTTTTTTTAAATACAGTCACGACGGTTTATCTGCAGAAAACAGGGCAGCCTGCCTTACATGAGGACCAGTCACTGCAGGCAACAACGTCAAATATAAACCCAAAACATTCAAAAGCAGATATCCCATTAGATTAGCTGCAACACTCAGGAACGCTAATCAGCTTCACTGGGATAGTGCTAACCTTGCGGCTGAGGTAGGAGACGTCGCACACGATTCTGGCGTACGTTGTGCACCCCACAAGCATGGCGTAGCATCCCCTCTCGCGTTGTGTAGGTACGACCACAAACAACACACCGATTTGCTGGTGCATGAACAAGTTCAGGATTCAGAACAGCCACCATCTCGGTCGTGTTTGTTCACGCAGATAGTCGGGTGGCTACAAGTAGCCATGAATGCGAATATGCATTGCATTGTAGGCAGCCCCACCATGAATAAACTCCGCGCGAGTCATCAAGACGTCTCCACGGTCAAGTCGTAGGTACTGGTGATCACCCAAATCAGCCACGATCCGGTTCCAACCAAACCCGTGGAGCACAGTCCCGCTTTCCACCGCTAGAAAAATTGAGCCCGGTTGCTGCGTGTAGTCCCAGTAGTCAAAACCATCCTCCATGTTCACAGGGAAGTCGCGGTGTCGGTCTTGCTGTTCCCCACCAGGAAGCGACTGAAGAGCCTTCCAGTCTTTAGCTATGGCAGCAGGGAAGTACGCAGCATACAGGGGCATCAGCTCTTCAGTCAGGCGACTAGCGACTTCTATAAGAAGCGCAGCCTTGCGTCGAAATGGGTCCATTTCATTCGCAGTACGAAAGATGTCTGCAAACTCGAGACGGTCTTGTCTCGCTGGGAAAACAACCCTCTCATCTGGATGACGCAGCAACTCTGGAGAAAGGACTTGACGCGTGAGTACGCAGCCCAGCCGACTTAGACGTTCTTCTTGCTGCATACTCCGCGAAATTGACAATGGCGTTTTCTGCGCCTTGGACGGAAAAGGAAGTAGCCTGGTTCCATATCTGAAATGGGTAGCGTTTGAAAAACAATGTTTTTTTTTCAAACGGTCAACCAAAACACAATGGAAATACTTCACGTAATTTCAACAAATTGAGAAACAAATTTCTTACGGTCCCCCCGGGACGGAAGCCCGGGTAAGCAGTACCGGTATTGAAAGGGTGTGCTCTAAGAGATCTCACTTCTGGTAAGAGAGAAATGCGATTGGCTCAAAACTGCACACATCCAACCGAAAATTCACGTTTGCCTCTCTTTTACAAATGTTCGCAGTTTCGCCTGCCGACGAGCAGACCGTGAAGCAGCAGCTCCGAGAGCAGCAACAGTCATGGTCCGTCCGCTTTCTCCCTCTCTAATCTGCTGATCTCCCTCCTTACTTCGCTTTATTGCACTAGGGAAGCCGAACAAGTCGCTTCTGGCCGCTCAAACCCTCCAAATCTCCAGTTCTGGAGCGTTGGGAAGCTGCTGCGCGTGCTCCAAGCGTTAAATTCCGCTGCAAAACCTCTGGAATCGTTGACAAAAGAAGGAATTGTTCGTTATTCAGTGGGCAGTTGCGACCAACGACGATCAGCGTCGCAGCCCATGACAAGCGAGACTCAGAACGTCCCTACAACAGACGCAGTGACCTACACATCCAGTCACATTTGGCTCACGGGTTTCCTGCACTTTGGAGAGGAATTGGACACTTGTGACACTTTTTATTTAGGAGATAGCAACGCCAAGCTGCTGAGTTTCCTGCTGGACCCCAGTCCGCAATTAACGGGGCAATTGGTGCTCATTAAACGTTGGGTGTTGGTAGACAAGGCGTTCGGCGGAGTCCGCACGGCTGGGTCGATGTTTTTGGAGGTTCACGATGAAAAGCTCTTGCCGTTATTGCCAGTGAACGATCCGTTTGCGGATTGGACGCAGGAGGATGTGCTGGAAGTGCTAGAAGCTCAGTACCAGACTAGAAATCCCCCGATGTATACCGGCATGGAACCGTGGAATGCGGCTGTGTCTAGAAAAGGAGAAGGTGATGATCAGACTGTGATGGAAAAGGAGGCGATTGCAGTGGTGGGAACTGGTAAACTCAAAATGCGAAAGCGTGTTCACGCAGTGTTTGGTCGTGTGACGAGTGTGAGTCCCATTTCACGCCAAAAGGATCGCGCAAGCAGCCATTTCTTTGTGGAGATTGAGCATCACAGGAGCGTCGATGTATCTGCAATCCAAAGCGTTGTCAATGTCATGTTCACTGGTCTCGATAACATGCGATGGCATTTATTTCTTCGACCAGGAAAAATCGTTCTAATAACAGATTTGGTAAAGGTGCTTTCTCGAGAATGTGAAATGTTTCTGCTTCAAACCACGAATGGGCATCAGGCGGAGATGCATGAGGACTCTACAAATGAATCACGGACGTCGGTTCTGGTTTGGAATGAGCTAGATTTACCACCAACCAATGTTGCTGGGTGGATTAGCGATACGAAGGAAAAGTATTCGACTGCATTAACTTCTCGCTGCTGCGGAAAGCTCTTGGATTATGAAGGCCAAGTGTTAAGGATATTATGGGATGAGTGCATTGAACTCGTTGGGCCTGATGAAATTCGAGTCATCGTATGTCTGTTTGGTTTTCCATACGAGCACGAACTAGTTCGCCTTCGCAAGGGATCTACTGTGCGTGTGTACGATGCCCACGTTCTTCGTTTGCCAACCCCCGTTGGTGGAAAGCTAGTTCTTGGTATGTGCCCGAGGGGATACCTCGCCATCATGGAGTACGGTGGACCTAGTGGTCCCTGCCTTGCTATGGGCATTCGTTCTCGTCGAGGCAGGGCGCACAAGAAGTGGTCTCGTATTGGATATTTCCACCGACAGTCGATGGTGCTCTCGATGTGGCTCCTGGAAGTGTTGGAGTTGTTGGATGCGAAGTTCAAGTTTGAAGAAGAGCAAGCGCAGAATGATTCTGCTTTATTATCCTTTTCAGGTTTGAGACGACGGAAAGCAGTTGCTCATCTTGCAAAGAAGCTTGGAATCACGCTATGCCAATGTTACGACCAAACCCCCTAACGCTTGGTGCTCTCTTTCTGAAATGCCACTCAGTTGGCATAGCCGACTGCATTAAACTTCAACTATCTTCTCACGAAAAAAAGCTGGCATTTACCCGAACGGTGACAATTAGTGAGTTGATGGAGTTTGGAAGGATCAAGTTGGAAAAGATGGCCACTGAAAAGGAAACGGACTCGTCTGATGACCCACTTTCTATACGAATTTCAGGAGATAATTTCGATTGGTGTGTACTACTTGGGTGCATTAGGGGGAATATCGATAGCGGGGATCTGGAAGTTTTTGATCGCACAGGTTCGATTGCTTTGCGTTTACATGGTGCTGGTTCGCTCACGAATTTTGATGACGAGTACGGTGTATATTTATTTCACAGTTTTGATCTAATTATCGAGGACTACAACCGAGTCAAAGCATCCTTCGAGGCGGAGACGCTACCTCTTTTGCATTGCGTGAGTTGCTTAACTACTGATGTGGAATTCGTCTCCATGCCCACTGATGAAGACATCAGCCTTTCACTGGAAGAAAACACATCAACAACAACCCAGGAAGTACAAGAGCTGTTATTTATTGTGACCCACGTTGACCCCTTACCACGCTCCGACATTCGTTTGGCTGGTCTTTTACCTGAGTACCGTGTTGTACATGGCCTCGTGTGTCCAGTTGGCGGGGGACTTCAATCTAATCAGTTTGTGAAGTCGATGCACACGGCTGAAGTGTTGATGAGCTCTGCGTGCAGAACCTGGTATATCCGGAAAGGCTTCTGTTATCGCATTCGAGCAGTTGAAATCTGCCAAGATTCTCAAACTCTGTCCACTTCTCGTACGAGCATAGAGAATCAAGCCCTTACTGCATCTAGGAACTACTTGGAGAACTCGAAGGATACGAAGTTTAACAGCAGTGTTTGCTTCGACGCTCTGCATCGTTTTAGCTGCAGAGGTGGCGATGAATCAGTCGATGAAGTGTCTTCATTTCGAGTTTATAGGATGGAAGGAAAACGCAGCTCAAGTGTTATCCCAGTTAAACTGGAGTGCGATGGTTATGAATCAGCAAGGTGTGATCTACATGAACTTTGCCGACGGAGTTGCAGAAGTGAGCGTGGTATTATGGTTGTCCCTCTGAGTGATGACTTGCTGCCCAGTCAGGTAGCTGCCCTTTTCAGTGAGACAGAGCAAATGACAGAGCAGACGCCCGTTAAAGTATCAACGTCAGAGCTCATCGCTATGAGCATTCTCAGTTTCTTCCTGCGGCAGTCCGAAGAAGTCTATCAAGTGTGCAGACTACTTCACCATCCGCTTAAAAATCATTCACAGCAGCCTATCGACGAATCTACTGGCGATCAAGAGCAACCAGTTATAAGAACGGTGGATCCAGATCTACACAAACCTCATTTCACGTCGTTGGTTGGAGTAATCACGAAGAAGATATACCACTGGCGGTCTAGCTTACCACAACAATCACTTGGCCAAGTCGGACAGAGTACAGCAATTGGTGTGAAGCGTGCTCGTGAAATTGGCGGCAAGGCCATGGGAGGAACGGATTCTACCCGACGATTGCTGTGCATTCTTCATGTCCGCGACCTCCAGTACTTGGACACGGTCGAAATTCGTGTGGATGCATCACGATTTGGTTTGTTGGGATCGTTGCAGCTCAATAGTGTTGTGGAGCTTAGTCGGCTCCAGGGCTTTATTGCCAGATCCAGCTACAAGGTGTACCTGAACTGGAGCCACTTCACAGCAGCTCGACTCATTCCCGATTCTGTTTACGCTTCGGTGCCTCCCAACTCTGAACTTTACGGTGTTATGCCTACGACGTTCCTGAACGATCTATACACTGTATCGCTTGTTGATCGGAGACTGCATCGATACGTGGTTGGCGTGATGCACATTAGCTACGTGTTGCTCAAGAGAAAATGCCGGACGTGCCATCAGGCCCTGCAGCTCATTAAACGGCGTGGCTGTTGGAAGCATCCAGAAGCACAAGTCGGATCGTTCACGCGAGATTGTGCGTGGAGTCGGCAGCAATGGACGCCATCTGACCCTGCGTTCAGGACGCACACCTACATGGGGGCGACCGTGCGATGCATCATTGACGATGGCTCCGCGCAGGCCGAACTGTTTCTGGAAAACAAAGTCGCGTGGGAGTTGCTGACTTGCACTGACGGACAGCGTCAGCGCTTCGAGGACATTTTGAGCAACTACGTCGAGGAGCTGAGCTACTTTTCGGGACGCACCGCGAACGGATCTTTCGCGACCAGTATGGCGGAACGAGAGCAAGAGTATTACCAGAACGAGTTGCGGGCCTTCGTACTGGACGCGATCCCGTCTCTGCGGTCGGTTGTGGTGTTCGCCCAGCGGTTCTACAAGACCAAGCAGGCGACGGAGGGCACGTCGGTGCTCACCTTCGGCAAGGACGTCCACATGACCACGAAGACGGCGCCGCAGCCGAAACTCGAGGCCAAACGCGTCGACCGCCTGCACGTCCGGGGCGAACTGCAGCGACGTCTCTCGCGGCTCAGATCCGAGCGTGAGTCATCAATTGAGCGGACACTGGTCGACACGTCCGCGAGTCCCACTGTGCCGACCTGATGGACCACCTCTTTCTGAGAATTTCGTTCGCGTCGACCTCAAGTGGCAAATCTCCTGCTCTGAATCCAATACAAACAGCCAAAACCAGCGCCTTCAATACAATTAATTCCAAACGATTTCCCAATTGATACAAACCCGTAGACGAGAAACCCGCACGCTCTGAGCCACATTTCCATTCCGCCTCCAACCCTCACATTTCGCTCTGCATCCCTTCTTTTATCCCTCTGGCGGCCTGTGATTGGCCCATTCGCCAAAAGTCGCAGAAAACAGCCCGCACGATCCAAAAAGTCACACTTCGGAAAGGCCCACACGTACGTACGTCGATGCAGGACGCTGGCGAGCCCAAGAAGCCCAACGCGGCGCGCGCGCGCAAGACGACGCCCCGCGCGCGGCCCAAGAAGGCGGAGGGCAAGAAGGCGGTGACGCCGCGGCGTCGCGCGAGTCCGCGGAACGTGCGCAAGGCGTCGGAGACGGAGCAGAAGGAGGAGAAGAAGGCGGAGGACACGACGGCCGCTTCCGCCGTGAAAGAAGAGGAGAAACAGGAGCAGAAAGAGGTTGTTCCTCACGTGGAAGCGGTGGAGAAGAGCGCGAGTCCACAGGAGACGGAGGAGCTCCCGCCAGCCAAAGATACGCAGCTCCGGAGAAATTATCTGCAGAGAATGTGCGTAGTTTTGTTTGTTTTATTGTTTTTTATTGCAATTTTTAAGCTGACGAATTGCTGCTGGGTGTACTGTAGATATCGGCAGTTGCAGAGCACTCACCCCAACCAGGACGACGGATTCATTCGCCAGATCGCTACTAATGTCGAGATGGAGGCGTGCCAGGCGTCGACCACACGAGTGCGTTTCAGCGTGATTCGTCATTTCTTCTTCGTTTTTGTCGGTTGTAGCTCTGACCTGTGGGTTGCTGTCTTGTGCTCTATGGAGCTAGAGTCAATACGTTGCAGCGATGGACCAGGAGATCCACAAACTCATGCAGTTCGAGATGCAGCAGGCCAATGCGCCGTCGGTGTACGCGAACGGCACGCAAAGTTTCGACAACGCGCCTGCGGTATCGAGCGAGATGCAAAGTGGCTACTCTCAGCACCAGATGTCCCATTCTCGAAGTCTGGAAGTACGCGCAAGCGCTTGCGAAGGCGCAGTCGCAAGACCAGGCGAGCAATGGCAGTCGGACTTCGTCATTCTCGACACCGCGTCAGTCAATAAGTGGTGACACCTCTTTTCAGAGCATGATGAATAATCAGAATGCGGCGTATGGACGCAATAGTGTGCAACAGCAGCAGCAGAACACACCAACTCGCGTCATGAATATGCAGAACTTGCAGCAAATGGGGAGTCCGTTCTACCGAAATTCGCCCACGGCACCTCCAACCAGTCAAGCTTTCTCTCAAAGCGGTGTTGGAGATATGTCGGGTCAAGGTGTTCCTCGGAATATGATGGAAGCCCAACAACAGTTAGGCAGTTTCCCGATGCAACAGCAAATGCAGCATCCGGGGCCAGTGCGCTCACATTCCCGACCTTCGACTTTGCAGGAGTTTTCAGCTCAAATCCAACACTTGGACAAGTCGGTGTTGATCGAGCTCTTGTGGAATCAAAGGAATGCACTTGCTCAGTGGCAACGTCAAGCAAAACATCTCGAACTCCAGCTTTCTGCCAGACAGAATGCCAGCAGCATGGGTAGCCCCGGATTCCATTCACCATACAGTTCGCCGATGGTCGGTGCAAGTACTTTCGTGAATCCAAATGCCAATATGGAAGCCGAGATGCAGAGAGCTCGCGAACGCAACAATTCGCGAATTATGCAACAGCAGATGCCCCAGTATTCGTACCCACAGCAGTCCAACGATGGTAGCGCTGGCTATTTTCAAGCAAGCAGCAATACTGCAGATTGGGGCGAAAATCCGCAGCTCTACTGGGAAAAGGTTCGACTTATGAAAGCTTCGTATGTGGAACAACTACGTACTGCTCAGCGAGCGTTGGCTCAAAACACTGCGCCACCCAACTCGCTCTACACCGTGAAGGCTCAATCAATGATGCAGAATATTGCGATGGTGTTGAATATTCTGAACGAGCAGCCTACAAACGTTCAGCCCCGAAAGTTTGAAGTATTGACTTCTATTGACCGCTTCATGCAGATGTCAGTAACCCCGATCGTACAAAAGGTGTTGTCTTCTGGAGCAGTCCCGCGTATGACAACGAGTTCTCAAGCCGCGGGGATGTCGGTGTCCTCCCCCGCAGTAGCAGCAAGTGTTGCCACGTATTCAGCTGGGATGCCTCCTGCTCGAGACAACAACGCAAGCTTGAATAATAATCCACGGCATGGTACAAGCAACCAATACCCAAGATGGTCTTCACCCAGCACTGTCTTCGGTGGAATGGATAATGCGCGCCAGCCCTCCCGTGGTGTGTTTGCAGATGCGGAAGATAAGAGCTCCATTGATAATTATGGGGGTGGGGATAGTGGATCTGCAGTGAATGCACCGACGCAAGTGATGAATGAGTCAACATCGGACGTGAACAAGATTCCGGACAATGCCAACACTGAATATGACTCGACAGAATATGCACCAGTTAGCGCGGACAATGAAGATGAAATTCCAAGCCAAACCGAGAACTCGTCTTGCCAGTATGACGCCGCAAATGTGACCCCGAAAGAATCGTGTACTCCCGCTCTGCCAACATCAGAATCACGTCCATCAAGTCTCACAGATACGCAGCTTTCTCCTGGTGCTAGCTTGAGCACTGATGAAAATGCGAGTAACAGCAAGATGCAGCCGTCAAACTTAGATGACTCACTCAATGTTTTCTCGTACTTCCCCGAGATGGATTTTGATGACCCGGTGCCGGACAGCAGCAGTTTTGTGAAAGAGAACAACCCGTCAAATATCTCGAGAAAGCGCGGAATCGAAGACGTGTGATTCAGTCGCACAATCACCAGCACCGCGTGGGCTCTACAAGTCGCAGACCCGAAAAGAGCCAGGAAGCGGTACATTTGAAGTAGTAGTAGTAGCAACAAGTGAGACAGGTTGCAGGCTCGATGTCCTGCTAACTTCAGTCAGTACTCAGTATTTTGTCAGTGGTTCTTTTGTAGTTGCATAAACTCTTTTTTTCTTAAATATTTCGCATGCGTTCCTCGTTAGATAGATCCATCCATCACGAAAGTAGCGAAGAATCGCTCGATGTTCATATAGCCCTAACGAGCCAAGCCCAGGGCAAGATTCACATGGTGCGCTTGGCTGAGAATATACCTTGCGCGGTCACCGACGGCAGCAGTGCGGCCACCTGGAAATACTGCATTGGGTAGGTCGTTCCACGAGCGGTAATTGATCTCGACTTCCATGCCAGGTTTCTTCTCGGCCGCGGTGTCGAGCTCCGTTGCTAGGAAATACCGTGTCGCCGAAGCCACGCAGTTCTTGGCCAGCTCCTCGTTCCCATAATTAACTGGGGCTGCTGATCGAGCAGACGAGTGTCGGCGATCTCCACGTCGAGGCTGAGGCGGCGGCGAGTTGATGGTGTAGCCAATAAAATAGTAGCCGACAACTGCGTTGCCGTCGTTCGACTCGGGTTCACGAGGGCGAACGAGCTCTGGAAGAGGGTGGAGCGTGGCAATTGACGGCGTGTGCTGCAAGGTCTCCACCAACTTTCGCGTGCGGCTGGCGACAAAGCTGGACCACTCGGCGAGTGCTTCCTCGCTTGGGGCACGCAGCTCGATAGCAACGTGGTGATCATATCGTACAAGCACCTCGGTGGGTGCGAAGAGCTGGTTCCACGACGACGGGTGGCTGAGACTGCGACGACGCAGGTCATCCATAATGCGCTGGCCACGGGCGAACTCCTCCCGAAGCACGCGCAGCGTCGAGATGTTTACATTCACAGCAGTGTTGACAGCAGGGAATCCCGGCGTGATGATTGGCATGAGGTGAGCACGGTCGTGGATGTTGTGTTGCGGGTCCCACTGGACGCTGTCGGCGTTGCCACCGTTCGACGGGTGCGCCACCAGAATGGGCGTGGGCCAACGCCACGACGCCAGCACTGAGAAGAAGCGATGCACAAGCGAAGCAACGCTCGCACGTGGGAACATTTGACACACGAAGCACACGAGCAGAGCCCACGAAATACCACCCAAGAAACCGGCCTTGTTCGAGTAGAGACCACGGCGTTTAGCCCACAGCCGAATCACTCGTAGACAAGACCGGAACACGCTGGCGTTCGGCACCAGCTCCAAGATAAGAGAAGCCACTCGGGCAACCGAAAGCGAGCGCACCGACGTCGCGTCCATGCCGCGCATCACCTGCATCTCGTCTCCAGGCAGAAACGGTAGATGCTTGGGCACTGCCTGCTTCTGGGCGAACCGTGCAAACAGCAAGTCGACACGGACACCGCTGAGCTGAAACGACAGCACGGGGACGGCAGCTTTTCGCCGCGCGACGAGGTCCGACACGGACGTTTCTTGTCCCAAGTGCTCGCACAGCGAGCTGAAGAAATTCTCCGCAGTGATCTCGTGAGGCATGAAAGCCACGACGTCGAGGTCAGACTCGGCCATGCCTACCTTGAGGTGCCAACTGCCTCCCAACAGCAGCGTGGCCGTCGTCGTTCGACTTGCTGTCACTGCCTGCTGAAACACCTTCCAGACTGTCGAGTGTGCGTCGCAGCCAGATATCCACGATCCGCTGCAGCTCGTTGATGACCAAGTGCTTGGCACTGAGCTGTTCGGGCGTCGGCAATGGGGCGATCGCGTTGACGCATTTCATGAGACCGTTGGTGCTGCGCAGATCGTACTCGTTGGGGGGCACGAGTTCCACGGGACACACAATGGGCACCACCCTGCGCACACCCAAGGCCGCCGAGCGCAGCGTCTTCATGTACGTCTCCGATTCCTTCACCCTGTGCTTGGACGGCGACCCGCTGGGCAGCGGGGGCTGCTGTTTGTCCTCGTGCTGCTTCTCGCTCCACTGGGCGTGACACGCCTCGAGAGCGAGCTGCAGCGGCTCCGTCACCTCCTTCTTGGCCATGGGCGACGAGCCACTGGAGACGGAGCCGGCGTCGCTGCAGTCCGTGTCGTCGTCGTCCCAGAGGTCGTGGCTGCTGGAGCAGCTCGTGCGTCCGCCCGACGACGCGTCGCTCTCCTTGTTGTGCGTGTGGACGAGCTGGGAAAGCGTCTCGGGCGCCTGGAGCGCCTGCTTGAGCTTGTTGGTGCGCGCGACGTCTCCCCAGCACAGCGAACTCATGTGGCTGGACTCGCTGCAATGTAAAAGTGCCTCAAGTGGCTCGACGGCGTGTGTCTACAGAGAGAGAGGAGGAGGCTGTTAGTGTAAACTGACAGTCGCATTTCTGACAAAACAGGCTGCGGAGGGCAGAACCCGCGGCGCTGTCAGCAGGTTCAAGGGATCCCGAGCCCACGTGTTGACGCGAAACATGAAGCAAATCCACGTACGAAAAGCCGATGGGCGTGCGGACGGACTGGCAAATGCGAGACTGACGGACTCAGGCGACTGCGAGTTCGGAGACGCAGACGACGCGGCCTATTTCTGTCCGGAGGGCTCATAAAAGAGTCGGCGGGCCAAAAACGATGGCGGAAATACACAAGAGCGGTGGCTTCCGAACGCAGACGCCATCTGCTGGGTGCGGCGTTGGGCGCTGGGTTTTGGATGCGGGTTATATTTTTTGCGCACGTGGGCTGTTGACTAGGTTGGCAACCGCACTGACTCTTACGAACACACTGCCGGCGCGACCCAGAAATCATCAGGACAGAATGGGTTGTGACTTTGACGGGTGATTTGACTCGACCTCGGACGCCGCTATGTAAGTACTTATGACCAAATAGCGCAAGAGAAAACGAATAGCGAGAGGCTGCGGCCTCCGAAGCATCAGCAGTTATTCATGCTGTCCATGCTGTAGTTTCCTTACCTAGATGTCGATTTTCGTGCACCCAGGTCCGGCGCTGGTATTTTGCGTAAACGGCCTGTCGCCGTTGTGCATTCCAGCCAGCGTTTGGGCGTCTTTACTGTGGATGCTGTGTCTTGCAGCTGGCCGTGCGTGCATTCTTAGGACCTGGTAAGCAACACACAAGGAGAACCCGAAACTTCACGTTTGGTGGCACCAAATGTACAGAATGGCGCGACCACTTCAACATGGCGGCCCGTCCGGTGCCGCGGTCTGGCGACGAAGCAGCCTCCAGAGCCGAGGCCGGTCGTCTGCACGCGGCGCCGCCGTGTTCACGCAGTTGGTGTAATGGGGGCACCTGGCTTTGGCGACCGCCGCCGACCATCAGAGCCGCAGCTTGGCGTGCATCGCGCATTGCCGACGGCGGCACGTGCGACGGACTGGCGAGACTTTTTCGCTGCTCATGCCGAGCGAGCGAGGAGCGATCGAAGAGCCCCGCTATAGCGATAGCGCGTGCGGGGCGCGCGTTGCAACAACCGCGTGGATACAGCGGTCATTGTGCGCAGCATACCGGCGCTGAGAAGCGTGGCACGAGCTCCCTCCAGAGTCTAGACCAGACGGCAGCGCACGACGTGGCAATGGACGAGTTGGCAGTATAATAGGCGGCCTCACTTCCAAACACTTTGCGGTCAGGTCTGTCAAGCAGCGAAGACGCCATTGGCCCGTCCGTCGACGGGGACCCAAGTGTGGTCGTTGCTTGTTCATCATTGCGTTCGTCGGGGCGTGTGAAATGCTGCCATCCACCACATCTTCATGTCGTGCGGTTGTCGAAACGGCGGCGCTCACTTGGTCATCTCGACGCCACTCTTTCTTTCGATCCGATGGCGCTTTCTGCCGAAGGAGCTAGGAAGGTCTCCGATAAATGGGAAGGCAAAATGCTGCTTGAGGCCGCTATGTCGCACCAGGGAAGCTTCACCTTGAACCGGTCCATTTGATTCTTTTGGTATGACTTGATGTCAGCCTATCGAGTCTGTATTGCATGCTAACGTTTGGCCTACACGCTGACGGCCCAGCTCTTCCCGGCTCTACTTTTCGGCGCCTTGGCCTGCGCCTCCTCCTCCTTCCTCCGCTTTTCCTCCTCCAGACGCTTCAATCGCTCCTGTTCCAGCGTGAACTGCTCCAACTCCGGGGTGGCCTCCGGGTGGAAGTGGCAGACGTCCTCGAAAATGAGGCGCCGCAGCGTGTTCTTGTCCATGTTGCCCTTGTTCTCCCGCTCAAACGAGAAATCAAAGGCACTCTCCGCCAAACGCTCCGAACCCATTTCAGCTCCGTCCGCGCGGCATGGCGCCAGGAACGGGTGCGCGATGGCGTCGTCGATAGAGATACGCTTGCGTGGGTCGAACTGCAGCAACTTCGTCAGGAGGTCCAGCGCCTCGGTGGGTGCATTGGGGCAGACGGTGTTGAGCGACTTGCCTTCTTGGCGCTGCTGACGCGCCATCCACCGCTTGGCTTTCATATTGGTAACGAAGCCCATGTCGTCCGGCGGTGGGCTGCCCACGAGCTGAAGAATTAGCTGCAGTTGATGCACATGGTCGTGGCCCGGGAACAGAGCCTTCCGAGTGAACATCTCCGCCAAAATGCAGCCTACTGCCCAGAGATCAATCGCCGTGCAGTAACGACTCGCAAGCAAAAGCTCTGGTGCGCGATACCAACGGGTCACTACGTACTCCGTCAAAGCTTCATCCACTGCAGGCTCGCCGTCCTGGCTGCTTGGGGTGCCGGTAGTGCCATCGCTGCTACTTGGTGTGACTGGACGGATGTCGATGCCTCGTGCCAGTCCGAAGTCGCAAAGCTTCACTAGGCAGTCGCGGTTGATAAGCACATTGGACGGTTTGATGTCGCGGTGAATTATGTGCGCGGAGTGCACGTAGCGCAGTCCACAAAGTAATTGATATATGATGAAGGCGATGTGATCGCTCGAGAGCGCCTCGGGCGAGTTAATGACCCGGTGTAAATCGGTCTCCATGAGGTCGGTAACGATGTACGTGTCCTCAAAATTGGCGAGCGATGGTGGGCGCATCACATCCAGCACGGAGACAACATGCGGGTGGTGCAAATGCCGCATGAGCCGAATCTCGCGAACGATACGCTTGGCATCTACAAGGTCATCGAATGTCCGGGGTACGTTTTTGATTGCCACCGAGTTGCCTGTGACTTGGTCGCTTGCTGCAATGACTACCCCGTACGCACCGTGCCCAATAGCACGAATAAGTTGATATCGTCGATACACGCGGAACTTTGTCGATGCCACCGAGAAAGTGTACATTTCTTCTTCATCGGCCGTACATCGCGGGTCCTGCTTGTCAAAAGTATCCGACGTATCCATCATCTCAAAGCCACCCGTTGGATCGCTACCTGCGTGCGAACTCCGCTCAGAAACTCTCCGGTTCTGGCCTGTTTCCTTGTGGAGCTCCTGTAGCCTGTCAAAGCTCTTGCGGTGTCTCGGCGTGCTCCGATCAGTGGATACACGAGATTGTTCCCCTTCTTCGCTCATAATTACGTCAGTGTCTTCGCTTGACGAATCATCTTCCTCTGTATAAGGAGCAAAGCTGATGCTTAGCTCCAGACGTCCACAGCTCTGAGTATCTCCCCCTCTAGCCCCCTTTTCGAAGCATTCTGCACGGTAAATATCAAACCACTTCGGTACAGCCACAGATGCGATCAGCTCCTCAGTGCCTTCTGACGAACCCAAATACTCTGCCAGATTAACTTTGGCACAGCCGATAAGCTCGTCGCCAATGACACCAAGGCTCCAGACATCGACGCATAAACTAGCTGTCCATCCAGGAACTGCGCCTGAAAACTCAAGGTGGAGCGTCTCCGCCCAAAATGGCCCTTTCCCACCACTACCTTTTACCACACGCGTCGAGTACGATTTCCAGGAGCCAACACGGCTCAGGCCATCCGTGCTCATAGTCATCACATCTCTGCTGCTATTACTACTGCTGCGATTCGGACCCGGGGCTTTCATAGTAAGGTGTGGGAATTCGTTCAACCCGATAATTATCTTGTATCCACTGCCACCTCCAGTCGTAGGTTTTCGCCTTCGAAAGTTTTCGCCGGATATACACACCACGCGAATTTCACCGGGTGGACATGTACTAGCTTGCGGTTCCCGCTCACGTGGGAGTGCAGCCAGGGTTGGCCCTTTCGGCTCGCCAGTCACCGCACCTGCTCCACTGCCGCCTCCATTAGCAAATGCTACTGCCGCCGCCGTCTTGTCCGCTAGAATATTAATATGGCTGATACGCCCGTCGGCCCCAAAGCGCAGTTCATGTTTCCACAAATGGCGGAATCGTCTTCCACTCTCCACACTTCGTATTGTCTCGCGACCAGACACCACCGCCAAGTCCCCGCGACGTGCTACGTGCTCGACGCCATAATGCGATACATCCATCGAGCCATGCAAATTCGAAAAGAAAGCGAGGATACCCGAAAGTCCGTGATATTCTCCAGCAATGGGGACGCTAGGCGGGTAGTTGGACGTCAGCGTGATGTTCGGATGCAAGCTTGGCATCAGCAGCGCAAAGTTGCCCTTGCGCGACTGGATGCACCCCCACGCGTCGTAGAACATGTTGAGTTCCACGCTAATGGGCGTCCCCAGCATCGTCAACGTCTGTACTCGAGGCCTCCTCGGCGTCGACAAAGGCGCCAGTGTCAGCGTCTTCCTGGGCGACGCGTCAATACTCGATCCTGCCGCCTTCATCCTCCTCTGCGCCTTGGGCAGCACGTCCTGCACCTGTTCCACCACTGCACCTAATAAATGGATCCACAGCACGCGCTCCAGCTCGCTGTCCACTGACAAATGCAGCGGTTTGCTCTTCTCCTGCGTCTTGACGTAGAAACCATGGGGCCGCCCCACACTCTCCTTGTCCACGGCCGTGACCGTGTAGCAGTGCTTCTTATCAATCACCACAGCACTCTGCGGCTTTGCACCGGCGTCCTGCAACATCTGCGTCTGTTCCAGCTCCTGCACCTCCAGGAAACGGCCGCGGGACTCGAAAACTCGCAGCGTGACGCCGTCCAGACTCAGATACACGTCGTCCCAGCGCGGCAGCCAGTCGCCCTTCTTGCGCGCAGGTCCGTCCCAGTGGATGGGGATGAGCTGCATGAGCAGATTGGCGCCAATGGCGTCGGAAAGCGACGAGGAAGCGCCCGACGCGCGTTTATGGCGACGTTCATGCGGCTGTTGTGGGTCCAAATGGGGCGCAACCGGCGCCGGAGGAGGCGTGGGAGATGCGCCTGCGTCTGGGGAAGAGAACGAGCCGCCTGGACCCGGCGGAGACGCAGCGGGGGCCTCCATTCGCGCGCAGTTAAGAGCGTCACTGCGTATACGACCAAATCAGTTTCCGGGGGTGAAGTTTATTCCTGCTGATGTCAGTCGAACGAGGGGATAATCCCCACAATAGTGACGATGTTGTTAATTGTAGCCATCTTCATGAATGTAGCCATCTCCCTTAGATAGAGCCCACTATAACAAAATGGCGACGAAGAGCGGCGCGCTCACGTTCTGCGACGAGCTGTGGACGGCGGAGGTGACGCGGCTGCTGCTGGAGGTGGACGAAGGCTGGGTGGGTTTCCACGGTGACGCGGCCTGGAGCTGGCGTGACGAGACGTACGAGGTCTTCGCTGCTGTCTGTCGGGAGCGTCAGTGGCCGTGCAACTCGCAGGCGGCGTGTGTAGCCATGTTGCAGGCGCTACGTACAGGCGCCATCAGTATGCACCTCAGCAGCGCCACACGCACCTCGGACGGCTGTGTGCAGTGGACGCTGGACGAGATGCGCGAGCTCGGAGCGCAGATGAAGCGCGTGGCGGACGGCAAGAGCCCTTTGATGCACTGGACGGCGCAGTTCGTGGCTTTCATGGAGGCCATGAAGGCCAAAGACGCCACGTATCGCATTGCAGGTCGCATGGTGGACGACTTTGCAGCTCGAGCAGCGAAATACGTCCCGGAAGCGATGTTAAAGCTGATTCAAAATGGTAGCAGCACGACGTCCAAGACGGTGGCCACAACGACGAGGACGAGATCGCCAACGCCAGAGCCTGAAGAACGGCCACGCAGAGTGACGAGGGGGATGGAGGCGATGGAGGAAGCTGAGGCGGGTGACACGGACAGTGACGACGAGCCGCTGGTTCCAAAAAGGCGGCGTGCGAGAGCTTATGCTGCACGCAGGAGAACGAAGAAGAGAGGTCGTCGAGTTAGAAGTGAAGAGTCTGACGGAGATACCTCGTATCATGACCCGACGTCGGACGAGGAAGTGGAGTACCGGGAAGACGATTCGGCTTTTCGCGTAGAGGAAGACAATAGTGTGCCTGCGACGCAGGAGCTGACGAGTCAAGGAGAACTGCTACCCCCTCGACCGGCAGCAGAAGTACAGCGAGCATCTCCCAAGACAAACTCGCGGAATCAAAAGCGACCTTCTCTTCCCGAAATCGTAGCAGATGAGGAGAAGACGCAAGGCGGAGCAACTACACAGCGTGCTTCTCCTCGCCAAGATGCAAGCCAACATGAACAGGTACAAGGAGGATCTTCGCGTCAAAATATGTCTGCCAGGAATCGAGCTTCCGCGAATGGGAGCCAAAATGGTGGCATTCCAAGTCACAAGTCCCAACGCGTGCAGCAACCTGCTTCCAATGGCCGCAATTCCAGCAACAGCAAAGCTTACGCACCGCACTTCCGTTGCCTTAATCCGTACGATCGACAGGGGAAACCATGGGGCGAGTTTGTTGTGGAGATCCTACTCGCGGAGAGAACAGCACGCAACGAAGACGAGCTAGACTACGTGCAGTTCGTGCGAGGGCTCTACGAGATCTGAACCAGACTGCCGTGTGCTTGCGTACGCATGTACTACTAGTAGTATGAGCCACTTAGTCGAACTGACCACGCAAGCACACGAAGCCGATCCGCGTGCAGACGACGACAAACCGATCACAAGAAGTCGCTCGAATTGCACCACCAGTACATTCCAAGTTGTATTTCTAGCTTGGTGGTTCGCCCTACAGTTGATGCTCTCCCTTGTTGCGTCTGCTACTGTTGCTGCTGCCAGGTCGTCGGCTGTTGCCTCCCGCTCGGTGGTTGCTCCTGCTACTGGAGCTGTTACTGCTAGACTTGGTGCTCGAGCTCGTTCCGGGTCTGGAGCTCGAGCTGGAGCTGGTGGCGGATCTGGAGCTGCCTTCTCGTCGCACGCTCGAGCCGGTGCTGGAGCTCGACACCGGCTGCTTGTTCTTCTCGGCGCGACGCCGCGCCTGGGCGCGTTTCTTCTTCTTCTCTTCCTCCGACATCTCGTACTTGTAGAACTCCTTCTCCGCCGACGGCAGGTTGCCTGGCTGCGGGGAGGTGGGCGAGTTGCCAGTCTTGAGGCCAGCGATGCGGTTCTTGGCCAGCACCAGCGCGCTCACAGCCTTGAGGCGACCAGCAGACGCGACCGTCGCGGCGGTGGACGCGGCCGTCGTGGCCTTCTCCTTGCCAACAGTGGCGGCCGACGAGGCCACCTGGAAGGCCTGCGACGTCTTGACCTTCTCGCGCCCGACCGTGGCGGCCACCGTAGCGCTCTGGAACGTCGTGGAGCTCTTCATCTTGTCGCGCCCGACGGCTGCCGCCTCGGACGCCGCGTGCAGCGCCTGCGTGCCCTTCTCCTTGCCGATCTCGGCGGCCGCCGCGCCCGCGAAGTACAGCGTGTTGCCGGCGCGGTTGGCCATGCTCTTGAGGTTGTTCAGGTCCATCATATACGGGCTGCAGAGGACGGTGACGCACTTCCGAGGCTTTTTCGATTATGATTCGGGCCAGCTTAATAGTGAAGGCAAGTGACGCGGGTAGAGGTCTGGCAGCAGATGGCCACGCACAAAGTTTACGCCCTGAGCATAATACTGCACAGGGATATATATCATAGAGGGTCAAAACCGTTGGAAGGAGCTGAATCATTGGTGTAATTGCTGCAGGGTATCGTATATTGCGGTGGGAAAGTATCTGCGTGGGTCGGTTTTCGCGTCAAGACGCGAGCGTGGCGTTGCGAGCAGCGCCCAAGCGATTGGGCCCAAAGTTGTGGGCTCACCTGATAGCTTTCCTGTGGCAGGGGCGGAGTTCCGAAAGCAATCCAGAAAATCCGGCAGCAAATTTGGCGAGGATGAACTACTACTGTAACTTGTCTACTAGGCTTCGTAGGCTTCGTATTGCTGTCCGTGCCAAGCAGAGCGAAGATGGTCATCAAAGTGCTAGTTCTGCCAAGTGCGTGGCTGCGCAAAGGTGGTCTGAGCCTGATTGACAGCACCCGCCATCTGCGCCGGCGCTCAACCGATGTTCTGATCCGGCCAGAGATTTGAACGCCCAACACCTTGAAGGCGTCAGGCGGCGACGACAATTGCGCAGTCCACCAACACCCGATCAACTCAGCCGTGAGTTTGCCACAGGAAAGCAACACGAGAGGAGACTTTCTCCATTCTCTTTCTCCATTTACTTCAGCCGATTGAAGCTCCCAAGTATACTGGCGTTTGTATGCCTGGTCAACCCTACCCACAATAGCTCCTTGTGCACGTCAATACTTCCCCTTCAAGCGCCAAGCAGCATGAGCCGGAGATTCGTGGACCAGAGCGTCGTGGCGTCCCTCGTGCCGCTGCTCAAGCGCAACTTGGCCAAGCAGCCGCCGCCGCGCCATGACGCGCCCTTCGTGGTGCGTCTCCTGCAGCTGAGAGCGGCCACCCCGTCGAAACATTCAATAGACTCTTTGCTATGTTGTGGTTTTGTGCCTACAGCGCGCGAGTGTGGCGGCCGTTTTCCGCTGGAAGGAGAAGGAGCAGCGCTCGCTGGAGCTGCTGTTTGTGCGCCGCAGTGTGAACGAGAAGGACACGTGGAGTGGCCAAGTGGCGTTCCCCGGTGGTCGCAGGCAGAAGAAGACCAAGATGGACCTCAGCAATCTGGACGACGTGTCCGAGGAGTGGACGGACTGGGAGAGTCTCCGAGAGACCGCACAGCGCGAGACCATGGAGGAGGTCGGGCTGGACCTCACCAACTCGTACGTGGAAACGGTTGCTGGTTGGGCGGGATGTCGAACTTTGACTTTTGGTGGTTTGATAGGCATGTGCACTGGATTGGACACCTCCCACCTATTCAGACACACTTGCGTTCGCTGACTGTTAGTACACAAGGTGCGAGGATATGATGGAACTGCGGTTGGTTGATTGATCTCTGTACTGACAACCGTCCTCTAGTCTTTTTCATTGACGAAGCAGCAGATGAACACGACTACAAGCCGAAGCTGCAGGAATCGGAGATCTCGGACGTCTTCTGGGTGGATGTCCAGGAGTTTTTCAACACGAAACGGTACAATGTCCTCTCTTACCCGCTAGAAGACAGTCTGCTGAGTCTGCGGATGCGTCCACGGGTGTTGGCGCTGGCCAAGAAGGTGCTGGGCAACATGTCTTTCGATTGCATCTATCTGCCGAGGCCAGAACACCCAGCACCTGATGATGAGCGAATCCCGCGTCGTGAAGTTCAGGACTTTGTGCTGTGGGGGCTGACGCTGCGAGCCGTAGTGGATCTCTTCGTTGCTGCCGGCACCCCGCTGCCCATGCGTCCGGACGCGCAGCACTTCGACTCGAAGGTGCTTGGTGACATCGTCATGTACTGCATGCGCTACCCGGACAAGGTTGTTGCTGGTACGGCCACCATCTCAGCTATGCTGCTTGTCGGCGTCGTCTACAGCTGCCTGTAGGTGTTAACTGCAACAACACGACTACTGGAGTACTGCCCTCAGTACAGGTTTGATTCTGTAGTATTGAGACGCCATCGTGCATTGTCTGAAAAGTGCATCTAATAACAGCTACATCGGCACATCGCCTCTGTACATCAGTCCTACCTGCCAATTACAACATATTCAGTCAGAAACTAGGCCTGTTTTGGCTCGACGCTGGGCGACTCAATAGGAGTCGGCTCCGACTGCAGGTTCTTGCGCTTGTAGAACAAAATGTAGGCAGCGTTGGACTTGACCTGGCTGGGCATCGCCGGCGTTACTAGACTGTCGTCGAACGAGTACCAGCCAGGGAACATCTCGCCATCTCCGTCCTTCCAACTCTTGGCAAACGCAGTGTAGTGACCGAAACCCATGCTGCCGTAGTGGTTGCTCACAGCGAACAGATCGTACGTTAGGTGGTCCTTGTCGCTGCTCTTTTCGAGGCAGTACGGCGACATGTCGAGATTTTCCAGCGGGAAGTCCACGAATACGTCCAGCTTGTCCCGCAGAATCTCGTTGCGGTACTCAAAACGCTTGAGCGATAGCACAAGCACGTCCGGTAGCCGCCACATTTCCATAGTTTTGCGTGCCTGCCGGTGCTCTTTACACTTGCTGCAGTACCACAAATTTGCTTGATCGAGAGTCTCGGGCTTCACAAAGTTTTGGAAACAGTCATTCAAGGAAATTCCATCATGCCCGCGAGATCCGCCAGCCTTCGCGCGCATACTCTCATGGTTAACAATTTGCTCCACGTCAGGGCAAGGAGACGCTGACGAGGATAGCATTGATGATGACCACGCAACGGAAGCAAACACCAGCTCGTCGGGTGAATCCTCGTCGTGCAACATGGCGAAATCCGAAAACTTCGCGTCGGACGCAAGAGGAACAGGCTCATTGCGTAAGTACACGCCATCACGGTCGGTCAAGTACACGCATTGAGAAAGCATGTTGCTTGGGATTTTTGCCTTTGACGATTGAGACACATGTGTGCTCAACAATTCGCCCCACTTCTCCAGCATTTCAGCACAGGTAGATGAAGCAGTGTAGGTGAAGAGCAATGGATCGCCCGTCAGCGTCGAACCTACGCGATGATAGAGGAATCCATACTGCACAGCCTCTTTTGTTGGCATGTAGTCCACTTGGTACATGAGAATGCGATCGTCTTCGCGAAGCCGGGTTAGTCGCTCAGTATCCCCGATGATACGATAAGTCATTGACTGGTAAATATCAGCCGCAAGCAAGGAGCTAGGACTCACGCCACGAAGCTTGGCTAGTGCCCGTTTCAGTAGGAGCACACTTCCCTTCTTGGGCACATCAACGAGGTACCGAGTCATGGACTTCCCTGCAACGCTCGGGACAAAGATCACTTCTACTTGGCGGTTCTGCTGCTGGGGTAGCTCGAGCTGGATACAATTGAACGGGTCAAAAGTAATCGAAACTTTGTTGCAAATCGGGCACACAACGGTGGACTTGAACTGACCCTGAATGTGGTCCACGAAGATGCTGTCATTGCGCAGCAGGTGACGCTCCCATGCTTCCTTCGCCACCTCGGCATCGTCTTGTGAACCATCCGACTCTTTCACCTCGGTGTAAGGCTTGTGCTTAACGCGATTCAGATCTTCATGCAAGCCGTCAATGATGTACGCAAGTAACTCCTGCGCATCGTGCTGCTGAAACCCAGAGAATTGGGGAGCAAATCGACTAATAGCACGCTTCAAATTGGCGGGCGATATGCTGGGTACGGTACCAAACCACAATTCCTTCAACAAACCATCATACTCCTGGGCCAGATTACCACCCGTTCCTAACGGGTTGTCGCGGTTTAGATCCTTCTTGTACCGATTGCTCAAGAAATAACGCGTGAGCAATTCCACATGGCTCAAGCACTGCAACGCCGAGTTCATAAAGCAAGTGTTGCCCAGGTTACGGAGACCCATCTTGCCTCTTCGTTCTGTTTGCAAGCCATGGAGGACCTCTTCCTCCTTCTCCTCAGCTGACAGCGTTGAGCGACACACACCCTTGTGGTATTTCCAATGCGCCATTTGACAGTTCGCGCCGCAGTACCAGATCAGCTGGCAGTTGCCACACCGTTTGAGTGATCCTGTAGTCTTTCGACAAGCTCCGCAAAGCTTTGGAATCGAGTTTGGCACCGCACTTGGCTTACGCGGCACAGCCAGCTTAGATCCCGCTGAATCATCCATTTTTCCATTCGCGTCGGTCGTCGACTTCTCTGTTTTCTTTTGCACCGAGTTGTCGTTGCCATTCGTCGTAACTTCCGGCTCATCATTCTCTGCTTGCTCCTGCAATCGCATCCAATGAGTCAATCAGCCCGTCAATCAACTAGTCTCTATTCAGTCAACATCAGCGCATCCTACCGGGTAGACATTTACGCAGTTAAAAGCGTTTCCGAGTTCTGGATCGCCCACCTGCGCGACGAACCGAGCAATGGTAGGGCCACCTCCATACCAGATGACAAGCGCGTCCCAGACTTCCTGCGGGATGAAGCACATAGTGATAGCCCTCCTTCAGTTGCGGCCGCAGCGGTCCGCCCATGAGCTCGTCCAGAGGCGTATCCACTCCCACGTGGAGCAACGGCAGGTTGTTAATGCGACTCGGCAGCGTGTTTCCCGCTCCAGCTGCCGGCACGTCCTGCTTGTCATCGTAGCCCACAAACTCGCACCAGCGCTCCCACCACTTGGCCGAGAGCACGAACCGCTTGTCCCCCACCTGCAGTCCCTGCTGATCCGCCTGCGTCATGAGGCTCTTGACGATCTCGCGCTGTTTGTTGCGGTTCAGACGCTTGGCCACGCCATTGGACAGCGGGCTGCCGCCCTTCCCCGAGCCATTACCGTTGATTGTCGGGGTCGTTGCGTCTTCAGGCGCTGGAGGAGCCGCGCCGTTCTGCTTGGGCGCGTGTCGCTTGTGGCCCTTCTTGGACTGCTTCTTCTTGCCCTAATCGATACGCACGACGTCATTCAGAGCGCGTATATAACGGGGAAACGCGGCCTAGAAGGCTGCTACGTACCTTGCCCATTGCCGTCGGTCTCCGTAAGACTGATCTTTGGTAAGTGCGTCTTAAGTTCGCTATCCCTTAACTAAGTATCTGATATGAGAGGGTATGGAGTGTAAGCGACTCGTTAAGTGCGCATTCCGTGAACCTTTCCGACCATCATTCTTCGTCCGCGATGGCTCAGCGCGTGGAGGAGCTCGTGCTCTCGGGCGGCGACGTGAACGTGCTGAACCACACGACGCTGTCGCTGTGGCACTTCCGCCAGCTGGCGCTCGAGATGCTGCCGTCCGTCGAGCTCGAGGAGGATCCGGAGCGCGACAAGGAGCAAGAGAGCGCGTCCACTCGAGCCATTGAACTGGGCGAAGGGATGAGCGTCGCCGCCGTACTATACGAGCAGCCGGTGGACGCAATCAAGGCGGACAAAAGTGTCCAGGAGGACACCGACCAGACGGAAGGAGACACTTTGACCAGGACAGAGAAGCCCGCGCTGCAGCTGACCACCAGCATTCCAGGACAATTGACGCCGGACACGCGCGTTACCGCCGTGTTCCAGCGCTACCGCTGCGTGCTGTGTCTGGACGCGTCGCCCTCCATTTTATCCATCGATCCGTCGTCCGGACGGCTCTTCCTGGACTTGCTGTACGAGAGTGTGGAGCTCTTTATCTGGAGCTTATTGCGCCCCATGGAAGTCGGTGGTGCGGCCTTCACGCCGGAGATTCACGTGTCTGTTTTGGTCCAGGGAGCACTCGTGGAGTCACTCTGTGTGCTCATGCAGGGATACATTGTCACGCCGTCCAATGCGGCGAACTTCTTGCAACTCATTAAGGACCGCTTTCAGCTGATTGAAAACGACTGGGCCTTGCAAGCGCAGGAACGCGGCCAGTGGGGATATCTGGGCAATGCTACGCCCGCTTCGCTTGACTGGATCCTGCAGAACGCTGTGTTTGCACTCAACTCGTTGCCAATGGACTGCGCGCCGATGATGGTGCTCGTCACGGATGGCGTCGTGGACGTACGGGACGTCTACTCTTATGATAATCTGCTTATGCAGCTCGTACGGCACGATATCCAATGCCATTTCTTGCGCATTGGAGGTGGGGAGAAGACGAGCTGAACGCCACGTTTGGATTCGTACCCGACACACATCTGCTACGATTCGTTGCAGAGTACACAGGTGGAACAGTGTTTGACTATGCAGCTATTCACGAAGCTTGCTACAGCACGACCAGCGCTAGCAGCAACATTGTAAAGAAGATGACAGGATTGCAGGATGCGTGCTTCCTGCGCAAGTCGAGGGTGCACGCGAACTCGGCTCCAGTGGTGAAGCTCAACGAAATGGATAGCACTTCTTTTGACGGTAGGACGTTGCTTCCACTCCGTCCTTATCGCATGTGGCGCGAAAAGGTGCACGAATATCGCATTTTTGCCGACGTGAATCGTATTGTGGAGGCACGTCTTTGCGAAGGGTTCTCCATTAATAAGATGTACGTCAAGACGTATCAGCAGCCGCTATTAGACCCCATTCAAGTGAATGCTGACTCACCGCGCAATGCTAACAGTGGCGGTGCAACTGCGAACGCTCCAGTTGGCCCCTCCACTGAATTCACTAAGATTTTGATTGTGTTCTTGCTGCAATGGAAGCAAAACGTGTGGATTGAGTACGTTGTTTCTACGACAACGGAGAATACAACAACGCTAGCGGCACCGAACAGTAGTTCGACAACTCACACGGGTCGACGAGCAAGTGGACAAGGTATGAAACCCCCGACTTCATCGTCATCTGTTAAAAAGACGTCGGATATCTTCTCCAAGGATCAGAGAACTGCGTGGAGCGAGTGGTACGTCAAAATGAACATATTGGCATATGCTGATTTTCTCCGTGCCTTCGAAGACACGAGGCAACGTTCATCAGAGGGTGGGGATCGAATTTCAAATGCTGCTCTTCGACGTACTGGAGGAGAAGTGTCCATGGCATCACCGGTGCTGGTGCACGATTTTATACGTAATGTTCAGGATGTTGATCGGGTACTGCTCCATTTGATGACTGCGACGGCTAGCATCAGCGAGGCCAGCGACTCGGTTGCCAATCAGTTCTCGTTTGGAACAAGTGCAAATTCGTCATCAACTTCGGTGACGCCAAAGATTACAAGCTCGCACCCGGTTTTCAACATTATTGGTGAACTTTCCACTGTGTTGTGGCACCGCTGGTTTTTTGTGGAGAGATTTGAAATTCTTTGCGTTGTCAAGACTGATGCATGCACAGATCTATTTTATCGAAATGAGATGCATGGCGTGGTTGAGCGCAGCAATGCAGGCTCTCATTTGCGTGGTGCTGGACAAGGAATGATGCATAGTCACGGTGCCAATGTATACGGCACGAATAGTGTAAATATTTCTATTGGAGTCGAGAGCCTTGCAGAGCCATTGATCGCGATACTTGTCAAATGGTCCTCGCAAAAGCTGTCGCAGGATCTGTTTTTGAAGTTTCTGTGCCCAACTGCTGCTGATAAAATTCATGCCCCTCCAAGAGCCAAGGCATCACCATCTTCTTCGTCTACAGTATCTGGAGGTATTGCACTCAGGCGTCGGCAACGCAGTCATAACAGTAACGGAGGAGAGGACATCGTCCACGAAGAAAGCAGCATTTCAAAAGAGAGCAAAGCCGCTCTTTGTTTTGCACGGCTCGAGTTCAAGAACAAAACGCTTTGTGCAGTTCATGTGGCATTCTTCGCTACGAGAGCGTCAACCCGTCGACAGGTGCTAAATGATTTGAAGAGCACAATTTTTGCTGGAATCAACGAAGTGGCTGTGACTCCTTCCCCAGCCACACTGCTTTCGTCAACTCTGACTGACACACCTGTCATTCTGTGTCATCGCATGCTGAGTCGTTTGCTTGTAACACACGACACACTTTTACTTCACGGAATCGACCAGGAGCCTGGCCCTTTTGATTATTACGTTGCATCGCCAACTTTGGAGGCCGAAAAGAACGCGGGGGCTATCCCGCCATCAAGTACATGTTGTGGAGGCAGTGAGCTACAGCTTCACCGAGTGTTTGGTGCGTATGTGTGGCATTCTAGTTGGAAATGGGAAGTGTCAAACCTGGCGGCGCTGCTGGACGTGATGCGCCGACTTCACGAAGCCCGTATTAGCTGTGGATTCTGGGTTTTGGACTGGAAGATGGAGGAAGGAGATGATGGACAGGGTGGGGCACATGTTGAGAGCGTGGTTTTTGGCAGGGAAATATTGATGGAAGATGAAAAGGGACACACGAAGACGGCGCTAGTGCAATATGCGCTTCGTCGTGTTTCGGACACCTGCTTAATGACATCCTTCTGGATGGAGCCGCAGCATGGAAACATAAAGGCACGACTATCAGATGAAGCGGATCACAATGACAAGTTTCACTGGAGTCTGAAGCAAGCCATCGGGCACAGCACGCCATTTGAAAATTACGATAATCGTGGGCATCGAAACAGTACCCCGCGAGGAACATCTGACCGGGTTTCTGTCTCTTCGACAAGATCAGTGGAAGCTGAGCAAAATTCAATGGAGCAAGAGGATGTGAGCATTGATTGGAGTGGCGAATCTACGTATCTCGGCGAGAGCGAGTTGCTGCATTTAATTCGCGGCTACCTTTTCAAAAGTGATCGCCACTTCCTCTCGTGTTTGTACACATTTGATTGTATCATTAATTTGCGTGAGAACACCGAGTTGCTAAATCAGTTGAGCAAGGAAGTCGATGATATTGTTGGTTCAAACTGGAGCATGGATCGTCAACTCGCGGCTGAAAATGGTATGATCCTGCCTCCGTTCAGTACAGCGAGGCTACTTGCTACCTCGACAAGGTCAACAGAGCATTTTCTAATGTATTTGCAGAACGACAAACCCTCTATGAATGATGAAGAGGAGTCAATGGGGGTTAAGATTTTACCTTCACTTTCAACAGCTAACGAGAATCTCTATTCTATGCTAGAACTTACTCTAAGGGGGCTGAGTGATTGTGAGGTATCATGGACTGATTACAACGGAGATATTGTGGCAGAAGCGGGTGTGTCAGTAAAGTAATGGCATGGAAGAGGATCAATTTTTCAGGGAAGGCATGGATGGACAATTGCCGTTGTGGCTGAAGCAACATTTAGCTCTGACCTTCAAAGACCGCGTACCACACCACGCCCTGAGCAAAGGCAAATGTTTTGCAAAACTTGTAGGCGAGGATTGTGTAGTGTTGGCTTTTTCCCTTCGCTGGATACCCTGCAACTTCAAAGCAAAGCTTTGGACAACACGCCTTCGTCAAACAATATCGATAAAGGCTCTAGTTTCGCATTTGATGCCAGATTGGATTTGCCAAGAAAAGCGCCCGGAAAAGAAGCGGACAGCACGTCACACCAACAGTTTTCGGTGCGTGCAGCGGAGGAAGATGGAGCCAAGCCCCGAGTGGATGCGGATGTCAGTATCTGCTGACGATATTGTACTATATCAAGAACGGCGTCGCAGTTTTCGCGAAGGCTACAAGTCATGGAGAATGGGGCATTATCAGGGATCTCGAGATGAAAAACAAAGTTATGGACGTGACTTCCAGAAACTCCGTCTCCCCTCTACTCCAGAAGACCATGAATTTTGTGAAGAAATCAGTCGGCGCGCGTCGTATGGCTGTGATTTTCACTTGTTGATAGAGAGTGCAAATGGTGCTATGGGCTCAGGGTTCTTCCAAGTTGCCTTCTATGAGTGCTCACTTGCCCGACTCTCCACTGACTTGCACGATAAAAGCAATCAAATGCTGGATCGTATGGACCTGCCTCACACAATTTTGAAGCAATTATTTTTTTCGAATCGGAGCAATAAACCGCGTGATGATCGTCCTACAATTCCTCTTGATCGAAGTGGACTGTGGAAAAGGTCTCCAGCGCGGCCCCCACCAGAATCTGGTGGATCTTCCCACACCAGGCAGAGTTCTGGTAGCACTCTTGCATCTCGAAGATTCCGCAAAAAAGTAAAGCGAGCACATGAGCACAATTTTTCTCGCGGTGTCTACATGGCGCTACGCGAAGGAGGGGCTGTTCAGCATAGTGATTTGCTGCAGGCTCTGTCAAGTTGTATTGAAGTTCCTGTGGATGTTGACATCACGCTTTTGTATCGGATGATGGAGACTGCTGCTTCGCACAAGATACCCCCGCTAAGCCCGGCAGCTGCTGCGGTGGTATCTGCGGGAATTGGTGCGGATATTTTGAAAGATAAGCTGACGAAGTCATTTGAAACGATCCTTTCGAATGTTTTCGTCCCCATCGCTGGAACAAAATATTACTACTTCACGGGCAACGAAAACGCAATTTATGAGGACTTATCTTCGAGTGACTATGATTTGCATATTCTCATGGAGGATTCAGATGATAATGAGGGTGAAACTAGCGTAGAAATTCGAAAGGGGGCGGAGAAGCAACTTGATGGCGGAGCGATTGACAAGACTGAAGAGAATTCGCTCAGTTTTAGCGTTAATGAAAGTGCCAGTATAACCACTCCGAATAATGCAGATAAATCTTCGGAGGCGGCGACAAATGCAAAGCGTGTACGGCGCAGACGTGGTAGTCTGGGGCAGGAACTATCACCACCAACGGCTACTACAGCCGACGAAAGTTCGGGGAGTGAACAACACCAAGGAAATATTGAAGAGGATGCCGAGTTCAATAAGGAAGTGGCAGTGGCGACATCCAGTTTCTCAGTGCCATTCTTCTTCAGATTCGAATGTCGCGTGCTCAACAGTTCGCGCGATACGCGGTCCAGTTCAGCTGACGCGCATGATGCAGGAACTGCCCCCGAGTCCGAAGTACTACGTCGATCCTTAAGTACTGCTGTCTACGAAGATATGCGAAAGGATTTGGTGGCACAGTCTCAGCTCGCATCCCCAACCAGTCGACAGGAGGAATTCAACGCGTTCTTGACATCTTTGAAAGCCAGCCACGAGGCCAGGAAAAGTTCTACTTCAGCTGATGTCACGCAAATTGCCGAATCATTTACGGATACCCCTTTGGGACGAATAGCCTTACGATTGGTGACACTGACTTTGCCGAATGAGCGAGCGTTTGATGGGGGGCTCGTGCCTCCTCAAATGCCATTTGAAATGGATAGCAATGCCCGAACAGGCGAAGTCAACACTCTGCCATCATTCCGAACGCATAGCTTTTCTACTCTGCACCTATTCCAGCGTCAAGTTCTTACTCGCGTGAGAAAAGATATTAAGGAGTGGTGCAGCGTCGAGATACTATCGATTTTGAAGTCTGCAAACGAAATCACACCGGCAATAGGCTCACTTGTACAGCGGCTATTTGATGATCTGCCTGCATATGCTGTGACGAAAGCAAAATACACGCTGGAATTTGTGGCTCGCAGTCAAGAAACCCCGGTGAACCCTATTGATTTGTTCAAACGAGAATTTGAAAAGGGTGATTTGCTTCATGTTCATCACTGCAATGGAGTGTACTTCGTGGTGGAGAAGAACGTTTCTACCGGCAAAATGGAAACTAAGAGTGGATCGGACGCACTTTTTGAGATCCCTTACTGGGCCTACTTTGAGCTGGGGATCGATCACATTAGCTTGCGACTTCATCACCCGGACCGCTTTGATGACGGATCTCCGAACAATTTTAACCGATTGGAAATTCTGACACGCCTTCAGCTAGGAGTACGTGCGGTATGCCGACGTGTAAACCAGTTCTTACTGTTGTTGCAACTTCATGAAACGCGCGCTTGCAATGGACTTCTACTCCCACCTAACGGCAATTTACCGTCCAGCCCGCGTTCGCCAAAAAGGCGAAATGGGTCCCAGGGCGCTCTCGACTCGATGAATCCTCAAGATGGTCAGAAGAAACAGGCTAGCTTTTTCTGGCCCGGACAGTTCGAGTGCGACCTGCGGTATTCTGCTTTCTTCAAACTTCACGAGCGTTTAGTGCCCAACTTCGCCCTCAATATGCTGTGCACTTCGGCGTTAGAGCAGTTCCAAGTGCACAATCGGCGCCACATATTTGTGTATCGCGACCGCGATGGACACGTGTTTTATATGAAGATCAGCATTTATTATGACACTTCACTTACTTTCGGTGCGGAAGAGCAATCAGCCGAAGACCCTCACGACCGCATTAGCCTAGCTCGGTCGAGTACTGGAGGAAGTACCGGCGGAACGACGACGGCTGCAACCGCTACAGGAATTGCAGGGGTGCCTGGAATTCGACTGGAGGTGTTTGGTGTATCTGAAGCTGGTGAAGAAGTGACTCACGAATTGTGTAGGCTTCTGGAGAGAAAATTGGACGAGGCCACTCAGGTCGTGCTTATGAAACTTTTGGCACGGAACACAAAGTTTCAGTTGACTCAGTCGGATTTGGCATTCTTGTGCCCACCGGCCGCCTTACCAGCAACTATGGTGGAATACATTCTACCAGGCGATGTTCCCGAGTGCTCTAGGCTGCTGCACTACTTATCACAAACGCTAAAACTATCCCCGTATGCCCGTCCCGTTCCAACTGGTGGGTCACCTCCTCGACATGCACGTGACGCAGCGAGAGGTTCTTATCGAAGGGTGCGGCGGGGAAGTTTGGCATCTGCTAGCAGCACAGTGAGCCTTCCTGGAGAGGAATTCTCGAGGAGCATCGCGCAAGAAAAGGACGAAGGAAATTTGCTGGAGCAGGGGAATCAGCCCGCACTTGTGAACGATAGTGCTCGGCTGCATCCTGCATTTTTTGGCGATCGTCAAGAACAAGATAAGAGCCAAGACTTGTTTGACGCATCTACTCAATCGCCCGTCTTCTTTACGTCACCGAGTGGGCCTGATACTGGAAGCACAGATTCTCGCGCTGTGAAGCTCGCACCTGTATCTTCAGGTCCTGAAACTGTGGCTCAGGCATCTTATGTATTCAATTTGAACCCGGACCTGCGACTTTCACCTGGATTTATGTCAAGAGTGGGCAAGGGACTTGCTCTCATGCGCATCGATCTTGTACGAAATAGTCGCTCCAAATTGGAAACCGGCGATGAAGTGAAGGAGGGTGTTGCTTCTGAGGGCACCCACAAAATAAAAAATGTGCAAGATATTCCAGGACTCGCTCCTTTGTACCCAGACTCTGCTACTGCTGGAAACACTCAAAGCAATACTGCGATGGTCGTGAAATGCCAGCTTTGGATTCGTGGATCAATTCATACAACTGAGTTGAGTCAGGTTGTGGAAGCATTTCTAGACGAAGCGCTGTACGATTACCACATTGAAGCCACGATCAGGAAGTTGCAGCCGCAGCAGCAAATTGCTGTAATCAGCAGCAATAGTACCAGTGATGAGATCGACGTGGATGTACCAGACCCATCAGGGACTCATGCTACTTTACCAGTGGAAGTGGACACTTTGGTATCACTCTTTAAGAGTGCGTGCCTTTTGCCTTCGTCCTCTGTAACGAATTTGGGCGTGAGCTTATCAATCGCACCTTGGGATCTTGAAAATGCTGTGGCACAGGTGCGAAGTTTTTTGAGCTGCTTGCCACATCACCTTCGTCCAGCAGTATATGCTAAGTCGAAATCGGGGACTTATGAAAGTGTTACCAATCGACACGAAAGCGTACACATATTTTCGTGTTTAACTGAGCCGTACGCTGAAGACTATCGCTTGATAGTAAAGTTAGGTGGGGACCCAGATGCGTACGACGGTCAGGACTCAAGCGACTCGGATGCTGAAACGACAGCGTCGATGAGCTCGGCGCTACATCACATTGAACCACTAATGCGGACAGATTCAATTCATTCTGAAATTTCAGACTTGGATTCGGTCTCAGGTCGCATGCCGCTCACATGGACATCAACTGGTGCTAGCTCCGATTCGAACTTGATTTCACAGATGCCGACAGCACCTTCCATTTCGTCAACAACTTCTTCGTCTATGGTTGGAGTAATAGGCGGTGTATCACACAAGCCACACTTGCCAAAAAATGCGAGCTTTACGGAGCGTGATGTTCTGCTGTATTCCAATTACACCAGTCATCACCACCAGAAATCTGAATCTAGTGCAACTCAAGAAGTCAAAAGATCGTTCTACTACGTCGTAGACGTATCTACAAGTAAGGGTTTGCAACTGTACGGATACAACATGAGTACCGCTTTGGTGGAGGCGCTGGCGACACATATCGCGCGAGTATTTACATGGAGTATGCTGCGCGAACGGCTTCTGTGTAGTCTGCTGCTGGAGAAATCGGGTATTTCAGCAGCAGCCCCCGTGGGTTCGAGTGTATTGCACCCTCGCAGTTTGTTCTTGACCATCGGAAGGACGGAACGAACTGGAAAGAGCATGAGCAAGAGTAATGCGATGTTGTGCAAAGATTCTGCCGTGCACTTCATCGAGTATCGCCCCCCTGTGTTAGCCATCCTGCAGTCTAATGAGTGGTTTCCCAGAGTGCTCGACGCGAGTCGTTTGCGCTCAATCGATGGCTTTGCGCTGGGTACATATTTACGAGAAGCGCAGACTCAATCAACTTCAGAAGCTCTCGAACCTCAATACCAACGACCGAGGGGAAAAAGCAATACAAATTTGGGCACGCCGATGGGGCCACCAAGCATCCCTGACCTGTCACGGGAAATATCAGGGCCATCTTCGTCGCAACGCAGCATGCACAGCAGTGGGGAAGCCCCGGGAAACCTCTTGGGCGCACCGGTTCACGGAAGGGCAAAAAGTGGTGGTATTGTGAGCAGCAGCAACGCTACCGACAGCACGTCGTCATCCCCAAGCAAGCGGTCAGGTCCTGGTATGCCGTATCCAGGCGGAAGCAGAAATGATGTTGCAGCTCGAATGCGAGGTGGTGCTGGAGCAGCTACTGCTTTAATGGCAGCACGTGCGCGAGCAAGGGGCGGTGGCTTTCCTGGGCGGATGGGTGGTGGACCAGGTGTCAGTGCGACTCGAAGCAACAATTCCGGATCATCGTCAGCAGGTGAAAACAGCGTTGCTCCGTGGGACTTACCTCTTTCTAACACTAAGGGGCCGCGTCTGCATTCATCAGCGGATGGAACTGATTCCAATGCAGCTACGGCTCATGATGGGGGTCATGAGAACCTGAGTTCTGAAACTGAGTCTGGTGCAACTGCAGCGATCAAAACGATGAAGAGCTTAACAAGTGGTGTGAATCGTTCTGTTCGCAGAGGCTCCGGAACTAGACAGGGTGATTTAACCCTTGCGTCTTCTTCCTCTTCCGGATTGCCGTTAACCAGATCATCAACTAGTCGCAGAACCAGTGAAACAGCGTTGACTGACCCAGGTCGTATCCACAGCTCGTGGAAGAAGCGATTGGAGTGTGCATGGGGACCTCGTTTTCTTGTTTCCTGGTAATGCAGAACGATGGACTGCCAAGATTTCAAGTGAGCGGCGACTGCATTTCATAGAGCTAGAGGATGAAGATGACAGCATTCTTCCCAAGAAGAGCCACGCACCATTACCCTACTTTTGCGCAGCACTGGAAAAGCGTTGGGAGGCGTTTGAGACTCGATCGACTAGCCACACTGTGAGTGTGAATTTGCTGGGGCGACTCGCATCTTTAAATGCCGACGAAGAAATGGAAGAACCGGTTGCAAAGGATGTTGTTGCAAATTTGGTGGCGTGTGGGCACCTACTGCTTCATCAGCGTTTCCGGGCCGCTTTTGTGGAGCGATGGATAGCTGCAGAGGATGATAGCGATGACTGACTCTGACGAAGAGGGAATTGTGAACTCTCGACTACGGGCGCTGCAATCTTGCATGGATTTGGTGCATTTGCTCAGCTACAAGCGAGAGTTTGTGTTTGATCAGGATGAATGCTCTGTGGCGAAGTTGTATACTGAACACACAGTCCTTAGTATGGGGGCTGGCGCTGGTGCAGATGTTCGAGGAATCAAGCAACAAGTTGCTGCGAACCTGAAGCCTCTACGTCTCAAGGTGGCAAACGAATTTTACAAGGAATACGCTGTTCACTTGCGTACTCTAGGATTTCGCCGACTTCGTACGATTAATACGAGTAGGATTCATGCTCGCGCGTTCCCAGTCGAGCACAATGTTGCAATGGACGGACAAACACCAGACGGAGAAGGCTTTTCGGAATACTTTTACCACCCGGAAAAATCAGCGGCTGAAGCAGGAGGGTGGAAGATGGATTCGAAATATAACACCGCCAACGTGCCGTCCCTCGTGGTGTTAGAAGTGAAATGTGATCACCGAGGCGTGAGATTGACGGCGGTGCTCGTGAGCGTGCATGATTTGGAGCAACAGGATTTGCGTTTCCAAAATCGTTTGGCTGCCAAGGCTGGGAAGCGAACGATTGCCGCTTCTGGAGCAAGGATCCAAAGCGTGGCTTCATGGTTGCGTGGTCAGCTACAGACACAGGCTCTCATCTATGGATTCACCATTCGCTATTTCCAACAACACCTTCTTTGGTGGATTGGCGCTGCTCATGATTTTCATGAAGGTCAGAGCGGTCATGGCCACAGCGTTGGAAAGCATCTCAGTGAAGGCGACGCAATGGTGGCAACTCCCCCTATGACTTGGAAGGAAGTATCTACGTTCCAGAACATTGTTAAAGGACTTCAATGTTTCTTGCACGCATTTCCCGATCCACCGGAGGAATTTAAGAAATCGATACCAACTGGTCCAAATAATAGCAGTATGTCTGCTGAAAAGGGAATTTCAACGGCGCAGTTGAATAGATCAAGAGCGTCCTCTGCCTCAACAACGGTCACGCCGCCCAGTAGTGGCGGTCTTCGATCGTCGATACGGTCCTCAAGGTTTGCACGTCGCCCTGGATCAAAACAGCAGCAAGCCGTCCACCACCAATTGCCGACTGCTCCATCGGAGGTAGTGCAGACTCCAGCAGCATCTTTGTCTTCACTTTGGCACGACTGCATCATACGTATGGAAACGGTGAAACTGCAGCCTGCGTCGCTGAACTCAAATTGCGCCGGATCCACCTTGGTGCAGATTTTACTACGATATATTGCGTGCCATGGGTCTCGTTACGAGGTGCTGGATCTGCTGCAGTTTGGGACGCCAGACACCATCGTGTGCCATTCTTCGTCGGGAAGTTTCTTCCATCGGCCTCCGTCTGCGATACCATCGAAGCAGAGTCGCAAGGTTGAACCACAGGGTGGCTACTCGCTGGTCATTACAACACAGCCATTGACTAAGAAGCCTCTTGACACAGACTCCGTCCAGCTATTGCTGCTGAAAAGCACGCCTTCTGCTCTTGGAGTGGGCAACGGGGTGTTGCCTGTGGAGAGAGCGCTGCAAGAAGCTCAGCTTTTTTCTCGCGAGCTGTTTCACGTTGCTGCACAACATTACGAGCGAGACTTGTTGTGGTCTCGCCTATTATTTGACGATACACGCGGACCGGGGGCTGAAGTTGAGCGCACGCTGGCGCTACCAGCCGATTTGTTCCGCGTCGAAGTAGGCCCGCAGCAACTGGAAGAGTGTCTGAAGCTGTCCATCTGCACACCATTGGAATCGCTTGACCCACGGCTAGACGAGTTACTTCGGGTATCTGGTGTTTGCTGGCAGGAGTTAGCCTTGCGGCTTCGGGAATATTTATGCGGATCAACTGCGCGAGTTCCAATTCCAGGAGGAGGACGAGAATAGCAGCCACTTGTTGCTGCTATGCCCCGACACATTTGACCTCATCATCCATTTGACATTTATCACGCCCAAGGACCTGCCAGTTCAGCCAGGAGCGACAGAAGGTGGCGCTGACAGCGTCAGGAGCGACGAAAGCATCGACAGCTCGAGTAGAAGCGCCAGCATCGACGGCAGCCACGTTACATGTAGCAGCATCAGTGAGCAATTCAGCGGGGGTGAGTTCGTGGAGGAGGCCCAGGGCGATGTGCGCGTGGAAATCTGCCGTCGCGAGGAGCCAACCAACAAACAGTTCACATTTGCGCAGCGGCGGTCGATCTCCGAGTTCGTCAACAGCATCGTGCACTGGCAGTGGCGCAGCCTCATCTACGATTGAGACTTGCGCGACATGGCTACACTCCATAGTTGAAGTTGTATGTGTAATGTATGTTTTTGGAGACCAAAGTCTCGATTGACAACTTGTCCTCGGGCTTGTCTCTAGCTACTGCGTCTACACGCACACTCAAGCCAGATGTCCTCGGCGAACTTGGCGTCTGCAGCGCCAGAGG
Organism: Phytophthora sansomeana; assembly: GCA_032158285.1. Classification (NCBI taxonomy): domain Eukaryota; phylum Oomycota; class Peronosporomycetes; order Peronosporales; family Peronosporaceae; genus Phytophthora; species Phytophthora sansomeana. The sequence goes on from JAPDHH010000218.1 coordinate 713,509, forward strand.
TTGGTGGGCTTTATAGCAAGGCCAAGACCTAGGTACACTTTGATACGTTCGGACTTTGCCAAGACAGCGATAGTCTATCGTTTGAAAGGGAAAATACCGACTTCCGAGAACCACACAGCCCCGAGGACTGTCGCAGTCAGCCATTTCCTGTTATGTGCGCTCATCGAGTTGGTTGGATGGCCGGAACTTGAAACGATGCAAGTCCTGGTCTCCACAACACAAACTCTCGTTCGCGAGGCAAGTGGATTTTTCCAAGCAAACCGTATGCTCTTGCGTAGGTCCAAATGGCGCGCCTTTCTTCCCGTTCACTTGCTTCCAGTAGGCAGGTGCGGGATAAGCCCTGTGTGGTGCACACGTGTATTCTATCTCGCAGGCTGCAAGCGCATAATCCATCCATCGTTGATGGGCAGGCACAACGCCCGTTACAAATTCGCTTCAGTATCGCTTTGGTGCAGTGATCATTTTGCAACAGGACCGCTGGACGACGAGCTCTTCCTGCCCCACCGCCTCAACTCTTCCCGTCATGGCCGCTTCCGACCACTTTGACGTCGTGTGGCGCCAGGACGCACTGGGGCTGCGCTTCACGCCCAACGACAGCGACCTCCCAGTGGTGTGTCAATTGCCTCCCAATGCCTGTCCAGCCGTCCTGGCGTCTCCCGTGGTGGTCGGGGACGTGCTCGAGGCCTTCGACTTGCAGTTGGGCGACGGCATGCAGCCCGTCACGGCCTTCGACCAGTTGGTGACGGTGCTGCGTCGTGCCAAGCTGCCCGTGACGCTGCGCTTCCAGTCGCGCGAGAAGGAGATCCCTGCCAGAATCGAGGACTTTGCACGCAATTACGTGTTCACGTGGGCGCCGCAGATGCCTCTGGGCGTGTCACTTGCCATGGACCCGTGCACGTTGCACGCGGCCATTACGGCAATTGACCCCAAGAAGATCTCGCCTGCTTTCCAGAACCTCAAGCCGGTGCTGGGCGACGTGTTGGTCGCGATCTCCCCGGACAACGACCAGGGAGACGCTACGCGTCTTGACGAGATGCGGTTTGAAGACATTATCCAGACGCTGCGAGAGTTTCCTCGACCTTGTCGTCTCACCTTCGCGAGATTGGTGGAGGAGACTTCGTCGAACTCATCAGGATCCGAGGAGGACGGCGCTCTCTTCCCGTTGAAGCCGTTGGCAGCTCCGACGACGCGGCCGAAGGCAACTTCTTCGTCGAGCGACAGATCCGAAGAAGCGACCGACATTTTAAGACCTCCGTTCTTGATGCGACCGATGCAGGCGCGACCCAAATCACGCTCGAGGGCGGGCCTTCCACCGGCGCGGAAGCAGATCCCCATTTCGATGCGACAGAGCTTCCGCATTGACAAGCCTGTGCCGACACCCCCTTCTTCAGGTGACGGCAGAGCTCACGCTGGGTCAACTTCCTCGAACGATGGCCGGCCTCACGCTGGATCAACGTCCTCGAACAGCGGCAGACCGCATGCCGGATCGAACGCAGATGACAAGGGGTTCTACACGGTGCAGTACAGCGGTGGCGCGGTTGGTTTGCAGCTGCGTGACTGCACGCAGGACGACAAGGGTCTCATGAAGAGCAATGACAAGACCAATCGGACCAATGGCTATACGGTGGCAATCCGCAACGTCACGGACGCGAAGTCTGCCCCTGGGCTGGAGAATGCGGCGGCCAGTGACCTGCTCATGGCCATCGGCCAGAAGGACCTGCAGCACCTGCCGTTCGAGCAGGTGCGTCAAGAGCTGGGTGCCATTCAGGAGCCCACGACGCTTCTCTTCAAGAAACGCAAACGCGTTACGGGCAACTCGGTGGGCTCTTCGCTAGTCGACTCGCTGTTGCTCTTCCTCGTGTAACACGCGAGTGACGCAACACGAAACAGCTAGCAAAAACGTGTTGAGCGTGCAAGCCACGCTAGACTTGGTCTTCATGTATGTGTGTGAGATCGTCGACGAAAATATAAAACCTCGATTGAACTGGTTGATGCTTGGTAGCTATTCTAGCTGATCCAACGGCCTGGAGCGCAAGTGTTTTGACGTTGGACGCAGCGTCATCCTGCAGATCCGCAGCCCATTGCCTCTCATTTCATGTGACGAGGCATTTCGAAGCGGCAAAGGCGCCGAGCGAGTGTCTGCCTAGACATTGCCAATCACTCTTCGACATGGCTACATACAAGTTGAAGTTGCCTTTCGCATTGCCAATCTTCCGCCCTGCAGCTTCCAACCACCTCTAAACTCTCGTGCCAATATTGCCCAATATTGCCCAACGTTCTCACCTCGCCAGATTCCTCTCCCCTCTATCATCGAATCTCCCCTCCGCCAAGACACTCGTCCCCAAGTTACCATTACGTAACTATAATAATAAACCCAACTTGTCGATTGGTCCAAAAACACAACTTTTCCCCCACCCCTATAAAAACCTGAAAATAATGTTCATTAAATAAAAAAAGGGGGGGGGGTTGTTTATCTATCTACCCACACCTCAATCAGAAGCTGAGCCCTGTGCATGCCCGAGACGTCCGCGCCCATGCCCACGAACGAAGAGAGCGTCGCGCTGCGCGCCTCCGGCCCCGGCAGCAACAGTAGCAGCAGCTCCTTGCCGTCCCCCTCCCGCGCGCGTCTCCTGGCGTCCGCGGGCGTGGGCAGCGGCCCCGCAGCGCCCGACGAGGCCCACGCCGTGCGGCTCAACGTGCTCAACAGCAGCGTCCAGGAAGCTCGCGACGCGCGCAACTCTCGGCTCATCATGTGGGCCATTTCATTGGTCAATATCCCGCAAATCGCCGCCGCGGTGGCCATCATGGCGCTGAATTGGCGCAACGAGACGCTGTGCTACCGGATCCAGGTCTGGGTCTTGCTGCATACCATCCACTTGACGCTCACGTTGCTCTTGGAGTGGACACTGTACTATTTAAACGGAGCGAGGAGCAACGGAGCCATCCGACTACGGGAACAGTACATGGCTCCGTTGAGCCAACTCAAATACGGACTGGACCTGGCCGGGCTCTTCTGGTTCCTCGTGGGCAACATGTGGGTCGTGAGTGACGGCGCGCGCTGCAACGACGGGTCCGCCATGTACCAGTTGGCGCTCTGGATGATCGTCATCTCGTACGCCAAGATCTTTTTGCCCTGCATCCTGCTCTTGGCGCTGCTGCCCGTGCTCTGCTTCTGTCTGCCCTGTGTCATCCGACTACTGAGTCGGTTGCAGGACCCTATGAGAGGCAAAGGAGCGACCAAAGAGGTAGGAATTGCACTGTTATAAGCAGTGTTTTTGTGTGGAGGAGACTGACGTTTTGTTTTGTGGTGATGGTTACAGCTTATTGATCAGTTAGAGACTAAGACGTACACGACGAATATGTTCCCGCCCGAGGACGCGTGCTGCTGTATTTGTCTCAACGATTACGAGGCTGCTCAATCACTTCGTGTACTTCCCTGCGGACACCATTTCCACAAAGATTGTGTAGACGAGTGGCTGCTGGTGAATTCTACGTGTCCGACATGCCGAAAATCCATCTTCGATGCAGGACCCGGTGGCGCAACTGCAACAAGTGAAGAAGACATGCTGCGACGTGTGTGATGTCGAAATCCAAGTCTATTCGCAAGTTTTCAACTCGACTCTCATATTTTCTACTAAACGGTGTTGATATTCCTGTGAACCTCGATTTTGGGGGTGAAGAGCTACCTACCGGCTATGATTGTTTTTTGTTTAGCGAGGGGATGTTGGATATACAAGTTCTGGTTCAGTTGCTACCAGGGACTGTTTGCATCTTTGCAATAGTTCTGCAAACACAGTGTCAATTTAGCGCTGAATCGGGTGTCAGTCTTGAAGATCGATATCCACATACCTTCGAGATGTCGAGTGCTTTCATTGATGAACGCGTTTACACCGATGTCATCGTCCTCAGCCACATCGATTCCTGGATCATCTTCGAGTTCATCTGACGCTTGAAGCGGGTCCTCGTTGTCCGCTGAGCTGGCAGGCTTGCCAAAGTCATCCAAAGAAATTTCTTCCAGAAGCCGCTTCAGTGTGAGTGCTTCGCCGTTCAGAATGAACAAGTCAGGAAGCGCTTTCGACGCCTTCGCAGTAGCGCTGCTGTCTAGAGGGTTGCCATTAAAGTTGAGAACCCTGAGGCTCGGTAGCTGCGCCACCAACAGTTAACAAATGTTAGAACAGTGTAATTAACCCCAAAGCAGTCCTGGCCCAGCAAGTCCAAACCTTTGCTGCTACAGCCATGAAGTCAATACTACGGATCTGGTTGTCCTGTTCACACGTGAAGCACGAAGTCAGCGTAGGAAGTAACGTAGCTATTTACACGTATGAAGTCGTACCGCGACGGATAATTCGTCAAGCAGTGGCAAGTACGGCAAACTGTCTGTAAAGCAGCTCAAAAACACTAATGACTCACAAAGTCCTCGCCTATTAGAACAACTGCAGTACGCACCCAGAGAAGATAGTTGGTTGTTGGAGACGTGGAGACAGCGTAACAGCGGTAGTGAGGGCAGTCCTTCCAACGAGCGAAGCTGGTAGCATTATGTTAGCTTCTCACAACATTGCTACACTCTGCAACGTCATAGTCCTTCCTGTACCTCGTTGTGCGCCAAGTTGAGCTCCAGGAGGTTGACACAACTGTCCATCTGGGTCAGACGTCGGATCTTCATCCTCGACACGTCCAGAAGCGCGACCAAACTCGCGTCATAGTGGCCGCTTCGGCGCTTGATGAGATCCGCCGTGAGCTCCATAACCAACCTCCCGCCAAATACCCACCAACGGTTCTACATGGGAGTGAGTTCCGGCAAAAATACTTGGACCTGAACCGGTCGGTCGGCTTCAGGTCAACTTCAAGTGCCGGCTTAGGTCCATTGGTGCCCTTGAAGCAGCCTGCCGGGTGAAGTGAGAGCTGCAGAACGTCGCCGACACAGCTCGAGGGAGGGAACGGGAGCTCTTGGGTATCCACTCAAAGTCTCCAACCAGCTCAGCTCGCCATGTACCGAGTTGACGTCTTCTCCACAGTAGAATCGTGCGTCCAGCTGGAACGCAACGTCGTCGACGTGCAAAAAGCAGTCGAGTTCAGCTCGCCAAGCAGCAACAGCTCGACCTCCTTCACGTCGTTTAACAGCGCGGGGGTCTCGGTACCGTACGGCGAGTTCGGTTGTGCGACGGCATCGGCCGACACGCAAGCTCTCGCGGTAGACCGATCGCCAGAACGGACCAACTTCAAGCGAGGATGAGCAACGGCATCGTAATACAATGTACAATGCACCCCATGCATGAGCTGCTCGTAGGAGGAAGGCGCCGGACATGTTTGCAATCCCTTGTCGAGTGCGCTGCAAGTGTCGGAACTGCAACATTCGCCACCGATTCAAACACCACAGCAGAGCGACAAAGTCTCAGCGTGAAGGCTGTTAAATCGTGCGCGCCAAAGACGTCGCGCCGGCATTATAGGCAACTTCAACCACCGCCGGCTCGAGCGTCGGGGATGCGCTTTCGCAGCCAAAAATGCTGGCAAAGTACAGCAAACAAGACCCGACTGATGGAAGATACCCACGCTGAAGCTGCTTCAGTCTCGACTCCTTCCCGGCTCAAGCCCAAAATGCGGAACATTTTCACTCTAGTCGACGGCACTAGTCGAGCGCATTGCCCCGCCATTATTAATAATCGCGTTGTCCCGCATGGAGCCATACGAGCACCGCCCCATTCGCCGGCCTTGCCGTCAACATGGGAGCCTCTGATTTCCATCCGAGTGTGACTGGTCTTCCGCTAATCGGTGTGGCCATCGCCTGACACGCAAGACGCACCACCGGGCGACGTCACCGCTCCACGGTTTAACGAGACCGACCAGCTGGGCCTCAGAGACCGGACGCGTATATCGCTTCAAAATGTCCCTGGTGCAAGAGCTTGGGAGGGAAGCACCTCCGATCGATCGGCGCCTCCGAGTCTCTCACTTCCCAATTGGCGGCGTCGAGCACACGCACCTTCCTCTTCTCCTCTCCACCTCCGTCCAAGATGACCGACGCGTCCGTCCAACAAGTGACGCCTCCAGCCAAGTCGTGCGGTGACAAGGTCACGGGCGTCCTCATCAAGCACTGGACAGTGCCCGACAAACACCGCTCCGAAGAGCAGGACGCGGCCGAGGAGTATCTGCTCACCGTCTACCTCTTCAGAAAGTACCTGACGCTGCCGTGGATCAAGTTCAACCGCTGGTACCTCTTTTTCGCCAGCTTCATGGTGCAGTTCTGCATCGGCTCGCTCTACTCGTGGTCGGTGCTCAACAACCCCATCGACCTGCTCATCTACGGTGACAAGACCAAGGGCATGGCCGTCAACGCCTTCTACATTGCGGTCGGCGTCTTCGGCACCTCCACAGCCATCATGGGCCCGTGGATCGAGCGCAACGGCCCTCGAGCTGGAGTGGTGCTCGGTGCAACGTCCTTCTTCATCGGCTGCCTCATCAGCTGCATCTCACTGCACGCCGAGTCCATCGTGGGGCTCTACATTGGCTACGGACTCTTTTGCGGCTTCGGCAGCGGTCTGTGCTACATTTCTCCCGTGTCGGCACTGCAGAAATGGTTTCCGGACTACCGCGGTGCGGCTGCCGGTTTCGCGGTGGGCGGCTACGGAGCTGGCTCCGTGGTGTGGGGCAAGGCCTACCTGCCCATTATCAAGGCCACGAGCGTGCCCAACCTCTTCATCGTCATCGGTTGTGTCATGGCCTTCACGCTCTACTGCTGTGCCGTGTGTCTGCGTAACCCGCACTTTGATTTCCACGTGGGTGGGCTCAACATGCACGGAGAAGCTGTTCGTGAGGCACAAGAGTCGTTCCAGCGCGGTGAGAAGCTGAGCGTCATGTCTGCACACGAGTACGAGTCGATCATGACCCCGACGGCCAAGGAGATGGAGGCCATGGTGGACCCGCACGCACAAGGCACCACCACCAACTCGCAGGTGAAGAAGATGACGCTGATCCAGGCCATCACGTCGCCCGACTTCGTCTTCCTCTACATCATGTTCTTCGGCAACCAGCTCTACGGCCTCATCGTGCTGTCCAAGCTCTCCACCATGTGCACGACGCTCTTCGGCAAGACGGCCGACCAAGGCGCCGACATCGTGTCCATCAACGGCGCGTTCAACTGCGTGGGGCGTCTACTCTTCCCTCTCATCTCGGATGTGATCGTGCGCAAGTTCAACGTCGAGCACGCCTTCGGCCGCAAGTGCCTCTTTTACTACGGCCTGGTCTCGCAGATCACCATCATCGCCATCTTCCCCACGCTCATCCGCAACGAGAGCTACACGGCCTTCGTGGTGCTCGTGTTCCTGCTCACGCTGTCGTACGGCGGCGGCTTCGGCACGATCCCGTGCTTCCTCACGGACATGTTCGGCGCGTTCAACATCGGCGCCATGCACGGCTTCATCCTCACGGCGTGGTCGCTCGGTGGTGTGGCGGGCGGACTTAGCTTTAACGCCAAGTACAACGCGGCTATCAAGGACGGCACCACGCCCGTGGACGCGTACGTGGACAGCATCTACAAGATCCTCATCGTCGTGTGCATCACGGGCATCTTCATCTTCATGGTGCGTACGAACCCGCGCGACCGATTCGAGAAGGGCTACCACTACAGCTTGTTCGGCAAGCGTGTCATCAGCATCAAGCCCAAGGACTCGGCCGATAACAAGGAGGACCTACTGCAGAGCGAGGCCTAGAGAGCCAAACCATGTTCGTATTAGTAAGGAGCTGGAGCACAGCTACCGACAAAGTAAATAAAAATGATAGTGTGCATTCTGAAGGTCTTGTTGAAGTTCTTGTCCCGCGTGGCTCTTCCCTCGGCAGCCATTTGATGGGACTAAACAGGAGGCCGAGCAAACGATCACCGCAAGCGTAGGCTGGTGAAGTGCTGAAGGATTGTGCACTCGCAACCACGCAGCAAGGATGACCGCAATTGTGCTGCTGCGACTAGGACTTCCTGTCTCCATGCGGTAAGGTGGCTCCGGTGTTAAATGGTCGAAGCAGCACTGCTTGCGTTTCCTCGTATGAGCATTTTCGTTGACATGTTTGAGTCATGGAGTGTGTTAATCACCTTGCGTTCTCGGCGATGGCAATGATCACTTTGTGTTAAACGCCTCGAGCGTCAGCAGAGCTCAAGTGAACACCGGAAAAGTAATGGCAAAAACTGACGTCGAGTTGGTCCCGACCGCTGTACGAAAGCAACGAGCGACGGAAAACAGTTCGTGCTTCTGGCAGCAGCCTGATGCTCTCGACCAGGCCCCGCCTTGTCGCTCTTGGTCGCAGTATTGCGCTGTCCGTCGCTAGAGAGCCTCGAACGTCAAAGGCAGGATACTGGAAGGCGCTTCATACAGTGAACCTATTCTGATATCCACGACTGCCATCGCCCGAAGCGCAAGGTTGGCCTGTTGACAGGTCCATCCCCTCGTCTTGAACGTAGGCAGAAAGGCAAGACCATCCCACTCGAAAAAAGGCTTCCAGTACTTCCAATACGAGCTGCTGCAGCCAAAAAGGGATCACATTATTAGAGCTTTCTCCGGTGTAGAAACTCTCAACCTTTTCTTGTTGTTGTCTCGATGCGAGGGCTCAATCAGCGATAGCGCTATTCGCGAAGTTGTGTTCAATTCAACTCATTTTAATCACTGACATTACCACCGGTTGCGATTCAGCAGCAGAATCGACGGGTCACCCACATACAAATAACTAGTGATTCTACAATTTGATTACCCCATCTTTCACAGGTATGTGTTCTCCGAGTTCGGCGACATCTGCCGAAACGCAAAGTATATCGCTTTTTATCGCTTTTTAGTCTCGTTGAAGTTGGCGGGCACGTTGAAGTCGCATCGGACGTGAGGGTGCCAATGCCATTGACTGGTAGATGCCCATTTCCAGCCCCAGCACCTTCGCTTTGGACGCAGATCACCAGCCTCTCTTCATTCCTCAATTGGCTCGCTCCCCCGCAAGTCACCCCTCCGTCGTCTCCAAGTTCCTGCTCCTCGAAAGTCTCACCATGGGCGTGGAAGACCCCGCTACCGTCGATTCGGAGCCCAAGAAGTCGTGTCTGAGGGCCACGCAGGCCGCGATCGCCGGCCACTGGACCGTCCCACCCAAGCACCGCACGGCCGACCAGGACGCGGCCGAAGAGTGGCTCGTCACGTGCTACCTCGGCAAGAACCGCTACTTCTCGCTGCCGTGTCTGCGCTTCTCAAGATGGTACCTCTTCTTCGCCAGCTTCCTGGTGCAGTTCTGCATTGGGTCGCTCTACTCGTGGTCGGTGCTCAACAAACCCATTGACCTGCATGTGTACGACGACAACAAAGCTGGTCGAGCCGTCAACTCGTTCTACATCGCAGTAGGTGTCTTCGGCACAACCACCGCCATCATGGGGCCGTGGATTGAACGCCACGGACCCCGTGCCGGTGTGGTGCTGGGCACGTCGTCGTTCCTCATTGGCAACATCATTGTGTCCATCGGGGTGCACTACAAGGCGATCGCAGCCATCTACATCGGATACGGCATCTTCTGCGGCTTCGGAATGGGGCTCTGCTACATTTCGCCCGTGTCGGCCTTGCAAAAGTGGTTCCCGGACTACCGAGGTACAGCTGCAGGATTCGCAGTCGGAGGATATGGCGCTGGCTCGGTTGTGTGGGCCAAGGTCTACCTCCCCTGTATTGAAGCTGTGGGGCTCTCCTCCACGTTCATTCTCATTGGTTGTGTGATGGCTTTTGCCATGTACATCTGCGCCATTGTGCTGCGTTCTCCCCACCACGAGTTCGTTGTCAGCGGACTCAACATCCATGGAGAAGCAGTGGACGAAGCTGACGAACTCATCCACCGCGGCGAGAAGGTGAGCGTGTTATCATCCCACGAATACGAATCCATCACGACACCGACAGCTCGAGACGTGCAGAAGATTGTGGAGCCCACCACCGCCACCAACTCGTTGGTGCGCAAGTTGTCTCTCATCGACGCCATTAAGACGCCGGACTTCCTGTGCATGTACATCATGTTCTTCGGCAACCAACTCTACGGTCTCATCGTCCTCTCCAAGCTCTCCAGTATGTGCACCGACATATTTAAGAAGTCGGCGGACCATGCAGCCGACATTGTGTCCATCAATGGCGTCTTCAATTGCTGTGGGCGGTTGGTGTTCCCGCTATTATCCGACGTCATTGTACGTAAATTCAACGTGGAGCACGCGTTCGCTCGTAAGTGTCTCTACTTCTACGCATTGGCATCACAAGTGGTCATCCTCGGAACTATCCCGATCCTCATGCGCAACGATCACTACAGTGCGTTTGTGGCCGAAGTATTCATCTTGACAGCCAGCTATGGCGGCGGGTTTGGCACGATCCCAGCCTTCTTGACGGACATGTTCGGCGCTTTCAACATTGGTGCGATGCACGGTTTGATCTTGACGGCGTGGTCCATTGGCGGCGTCGTCGGTGGCATCACCTTCAACCACACGTACGGCAACCAGATCGCCGATGGCTGGGAGATCCACGAAGCGTACATTTACACGGTGCGCCGCATCTTCGTGATCGTCATCGTGGGCTTTGTGGTTTTGTTCTTCGTGCGCACCAATGCAGCGGATCGCTTCGAGCCTGGTTACCACCTCAGCATCTTTGGTCGCAGGATCATCAACATCAAAGGAAAGCAGGAACCAAAGAAGGAGGAACCACTGCTGGAAGCGGCGTAAAAACAACAATGTAAACGTGGTGAAGATGGCGACAGAAATCTGGGACCGACTCAACTCGGCCATGAAGTGGTGTATTCGTGCATTATGTGGTTTAACGATTCAATTCATAGTAACTTGAAGAAAATACGTGCAAGGTGGAGACTTAACTGGGTTGCACTTCGACAAAGATGTGAACGAAAATGCGGTAATAGAGCTCCATTTCGATGTTGTTCCTTCTTCTCGAAGTCTCGGCAGAAATTATTTTCAGGGCAAATTGCCTGGAGATGTTGAGCAGCGGTACTCACTACACCGCTGATGTTACAGTGAGGTAATGTCGAGGTCTTGATAAATATCGAGAGACTGACTCTACAACCATGCGAACGAGAAAAGCACACTTTACCCGAATTGATCCGGTGGATTAACCTGAAATGGGTACATCTTGTTGTGTAAGAACTCTCTACAATGCATGCCTTGATGGCCTTCGCAATGTTTTTTTCTCCGCTAGTTGTGGAGCTGGTCAGCGGTGCAATCGCTTGTAGTAGCGGAACAATTGGTGAGCACGAGTGCTATCAACACCAACGCTTGAATGAATATTGCTCGCGACATGGAATATTTCGACCGAAGATTGAGTTGTGATGTTGGTAGTGAATTGGAGAATGGAAGTAAAATCTGCTAGTGTTAGATCGCCACTACCCTTCTTATTCTTCATCCACAACTTGCCGCCTTCTAACTGATGTATCAAGTGGAAATTTGTTCTCGAGTTGTTCTAAGCCACCAGAAGTAGCTGTTCGGACTGACTTGACTCCTTTCGTATTGGATTGCTGGTATCAAGGAGACGTAAGAAATAGAAACTACTGAAGGGAACGACTTAGACCAAATTACTTGGACGAATACATGAAGTGGTGTATTCGTACATTGTGGGGTTGATATTAGTTTGGAGATCATCAAGTGACTTGAGCCATTCAAAAGCGTCATCCTCTTTGTGGAGGTGACACAGACCTAGAACTGACACGTCAAATGCTGAGCAAAGTCAGATGCCAAGCTCATCGCGCAGTTGAATGGTCTGTTGGCAATCGACCAGCCACCTGTTCAATGGTACAGTACATGTATGCCGGCATGATGGTTTGAGGCTCAAACCATTGTTGAGCTGAGCCCGTTCACCTGCAGATCATTAGTCACATTGAAGCTCCTGAACTAGAAACCAGGTGACAAGAACCCAGCGGCCTTTACGCAGGGCCAATGTAACTCAAAGGAGTACAGTTCTGTAGTTTCCTGTAGCCAAACATGATCCGAGTCTGTGAAGAGCTCACTTTGTCGAAATATATAACTACACTGTACTGTAGCAAGGATAAGAAGACCCATGGATAGGCAGGCGTTCTTATCCGAGCGTCTTTCCCATTTAAGTCTCCGCCTCCGCTTTTGCATGAACCACTAGCAGCTGTAGCTTAAACAACCATTTGTCTGGGCAACGTCACCACTGCTTCTCTTCCACAAGAGGTAAAAAGCACTGAGTGCATTGCCATTCCTCAACCGGCGAGTCTCCAATCGAGCTCACAAAGTTCGGACCACCTCAAGTTTTCAGGGATCAACTGCATCGTTCACGATGACTACCAAGGGCGAGTCCAACAAGACGTGCATGCAAACCGTCCAAGGTAAAATCGCCAGCCACTGGACCGTGTCCCGCAAACTCTGTTCACCGGAGCAGTACGACGCCGAGGAATGGCTTTTCACCTTCTACCTCGGCAAGGACCGCTACTATTCAGCACACTGCCTGCGTTTTTCACGATGGTACCTCTTCTTTGCGAGTTTCCTGGTGCAGTTCTGCATCGGTTCGCTGTATTCATGGTCGGTCTTCAACAAACCCATCGACAGTCACGTGTTCAACGACGCAAGTGCCGGACATGCGGTCAATGCGTTCTACACGGCGGTGGGCATTTTCGGCACCACGACGGCCATCATGGGGCCCTGGATTGAACGCAATGGGCCTCGCTACGGTGTGGTGCTGGGCACCTCGACGTTTCTGCTGGGCCACGTGATCACGGCGGTCGGCGTGGACGTTCAAGGAAATTGCTGCTGTGTACGTGGGCTACGGTTCTCTTTTGCGGCTTCGGTATGGGTCTCTGCTACATTGCACCCGTGTCAGCGCTGCAGAAGTGGTTTCCAGACTACCGAGGCACCGCAGCAGGTTTCGCTGTGGCGGGGTACGGTGCTGGGGCTGTGGTGTGGGCCAAAGTCTACCGTCCGTGCATTGTGGCGGTGGGGGTGTCATCCACGTTCCTGGTCGTCGGGTGTGTCATGGCTGGCACCATGTACTTGTGCGCTATCGTCCTGCGTACGCCTCACCTCGAATTCACAGTTGGTGGGCTGAACATCCACGGTGAGGTTGTGGATGAACCTGAAATGGCCACCGACCCAGTGGAGCAAGTGCACTCTAAGCACCGATACGAATCTGCTGCATCGGAGAACGACATTGACTTTATTATCAGTACGAACGCTCAGGTGCGCAAGTTGTCGCTGCTGGACGCCATCAAGTCGCCCGACTTCCTTGTGCATGTACTTGATGTTCTTCGCCAACCAGATCTACGGGCTCGTGGTGCTGTCCAAGCTCTCCAACATGTGCACCGACATCTTCGGTCGCTCTGGAGATGAAGCGGCCAACATCGTGTCCATCAACGGCGTCTTCAACTGCTTCGGTCGACTCTTCTTCCCCTTGACGTCCGACCTCATGGCCCGAACGTTCAACATCGAGCACGCGTTCGCCCGCAAGTGCGTCTTCTACACGACGTTGATACTGCAGGTGGTGATTGTGGGCACGACGCCCACGCTCATCCGTAACAACGAGTACTCGTTCTTCGTAGCGGAGATCTTCGTCTTGACAACGTGCTACGGCGGCGGGTTCGGCACCATCCCGGCCTTCCTCACCGACATGTTCGGAGCCTTCAACATCGGCGCCATGCACGGTCTCATCTTGACGGCGTGGTCCATTGGCGGCGTGGTGGGCGGCATCTCGTTCAACAATGCATACAGCAGTCAGATTGCAGCGGGCGTGTCCATCAGCGAGGCCTACATCTCGACGGTCAACGACATGTTCATCATCATCGTGCTCGGTGTTGCCATCTTGCTGTTCGTCCGCACGAACCCCATGGATCGGTTTGAACCAGGCTACCACTTCAGCATCTTCGGCAAACGATTGATCAGCATCAAGAAGAGCCACGACGAAGCTCCGAAACGGGACCCGCTGTTGCAGATCATTTAAGGTGTTGGATGTTACGTTTGGTAAACATGTTTGGTCAAGAACACTCTGCTACTTATTTCTTTGCAATGGACAGAACATTGTATTAACAACCTTCACAGACGCGACAGCAAACGATAGCTTTAAGCTACCGGTACCTTGGCAAGACCACTGCGAAAAAGTTACAAATGGTTCTGGGTTGAGGAGCTCAATGTTAGCAGTGCTGGCACTTGATACTTACTTATGCTTGTGGTCCATCAAGCTTTAATCCGATGGCTGGGCCCACCTGACCAATTGAACTGACGATCAGCTTTGCACAGCACTTCGAAGTACATTTTATAGATGTGGCTGTAGATAAAAAAATTGAAGCAAAAAAATCTGTACCATTCATGCGAATGCATTTCCATTAAACAACTTACTGTTTCTCTTTCTTCAGAAGTCGCTAGAATTTATTGTCGGGGCAAATTGCCTGGAGATGCTGAGCAGGAGTAGTCACTACGCCGCTGATGTTCAAATTGCACTGAGGTAATATCGGGGCCACGTAAAACATTTTAATTCCAGTTCGGCAAAAGAGTTGGTCGCACACTTTACTCTGCGTTGTTGCAGTGGGGTTGGAATGGAATGGGTAGATTTGAAAGGAGCTCACTTCGTTGCATAGTCCGAGGAAGGTTGAGATAAGTTTCGACTCCGATACCTTTTTGATAGTTTGTAGTTGGTCAGCGGTGCAATCGGTTGTAGTAGCGTAACAATTGGTGAGCAGGAGTGCTATCAACACCAAAGCTTGAATGAATTTTGCTCGCGTCATGGAATAATTCGACGGAAAGTTGAATTGCGATGCTGGTAGTGAATTGGAGAATGAAAGTAAAATCTGCTAGTGTTAGTGCGCCATCATCCTTGGTATTCTTTATCCACAACTTGCCGCCTTCGAATTGATCTATCAAGTCAATTTTTTCGTAGAGTGGCTCTAAGCCATCAGAGGTAGCTGTTCGGACTGAATTGACTCCTTTTGTATTGGATTGCTGGTATCAAGAACACGTCCACATCCGGGTCACAAGGTTCCCCCGCCCGCCGTTGATTTTTGCATCTTCCTCATTTCGACCGAACCAAGGGTGGCAGCACGACTGAAGTCCACATAGTTTGGCTCAAAACCAACGTCGGAGCCAAACGGTGTGGGGTGAATTCTGCGGCATCTAGAATGAAATATCCAAAACTCGTGAATGGTCAAGTCTTCTTGTTGAATTTCCCCAACATCTTCAAAACGTTTGCATTCGTTCTATCACAGTCTATCATTGACGTGTGGTTCCATTTCTGTAGCTTCGACTTGTCCATGATTCGAGCAATCCAGTTTGGCAGGTTAGAACACTCTTCCACCAGCCAACTTTGGTCAAAACGCTACATAACAAATTGGCTTGCTTCACCGATTTGTCGTTGACGACATGTTCCATAATTTTGAAGTCGGCAACTGCAATGTCAGTGCGCCCCTAACAACATTTAATTCATTCCTCAATTCCCTCGAAGCTCCACAATTCAGCCTCCGATCGATGTCTCGTGCTTCACTAATTCAAACGCTGGTGTTGGTAGCTCTCATGTTCACCAATTCTACCGCTTTGACACCGAATTGTGACGATCACCAACTACACACGATCCACCGTATATCGCAGATCAAACCAATCTTGGCATACTTGAAGGTATGCAACGAAGTGAGCATGTTCAAGCTTTACCCGTTCCACGCCAACCCTTTTGGCCCAAAACAAGCTGAAGTGTGCGATCACATTTTCTGCCGAAACGCTATCTGGCTATTTCACAAGGCCCCACTATTACCCAAATGCAACCTGAACATTAGCGGTGTAGTAAGTACTCCAGCTCAACATCTCGAGGCAGTTTGCCCAGATTTACCCATGAAACCTTAAGACTTGACTAGTAAAGTAGAACGAAAAGTTTTAAAATCGAAAATCTACTGATGTCGGTGAAATGTAAGACATTTTCTACTTAGTTTTGTTTGAAGTGCACCCCAGCCAAGCCTCCACTTCCGGGTCACAGGGCTCACCCACGCCTCGTTGAATTTGCAGCTTCCTCATGTCACTATACCCGGTGGCAGTAGCGCAATTGATGACCATCATCCGACTGTTGTAGCACATGCCATCCACACCATCCAGAGTGCACTTCTTGTACTTGACACCACCACACAATTCGTCTGTGGAATGTTTGGACGGAGCAGCTTTTGCATGGCTGAAAGCAGGTCCAGGAGGGCAAATGTAGTTTCCAGGAGTCTCGAGAGTCGCTTTATCAACTGCAGAAATTCGCTTGTCCGTGCAGGTTAACGGATACTTTTCACCATCCAAAGGCAAACATTGGGCCTCTGTCATGTTGCAAGTTCCCGTAATGAATCCGTTGCAGCACACAGCACTTCGAGATGTCAGTACCAAGAATTTCAGTTCTTCTAAAGGCTCCAGTGAGGGTAACGCAGTCACACGGGGCAAATGGGCGAGAAGTAAATCGCTAACCTCCGAAAGCCCTTCAAAGCCCGGAAGTTCAATGAGAGAATCCATGACAGCGATAGCCAAGTACCGTAAACTTGATAGCGAAGACAGCGAAGGCAATTTTTCGAGGTTGGGGTGGACACCCATGTGTAGGAAGGTAAGGTGTGACATGGTGTCAAAAAGCCCATCCGCTAGTGTTTCAAGACGGCCACTTGTGTAGTCTCCCTCAACATGACTACAGAGCAACACCACACGAACTAGTTAGTACGAATTATCCTCTCAAGTGCAAATAAATACGTACAAATACTCGAGATGGGAGAACTCCGATATCCACTCGGGAAGATGTTTAGTTTTCGTGTAAGCTAGGATCAGCTGCTCCATATAACGACAATTCTTCAACTCTTCCGGTAGTTCTGGAACCGCACGATTGATAATTTGAATGATTCGCAGCTCTCCAGCAGCTGCAAGTTCAGCGAGATCGGCCGTCGTATCTACAGGGTTAATCCACTCGGCGTAAGTTGTGGGTGACATTTGGCGGTCGGCGAATACCAGACAAGTGCAGTGTTTCTCGCCAAAATTCCATTGGTAACTGGCCACGACGCACTTGTCATACTTGTTGCACAAATCCGTCGTCGAGTGCACTGAGCCAATCGAGTACACAAACATACAAATCCCAGTAACCAGGAAAATCAACGAGAGAAAAAGTTTGGGGATGAAATGTTTCCCAATCTTGGGCTTCGTCAATGATCCGGAAATCGTTTTCGTGATAGAGTTTTTGAGACTGTCAGTCCGTGTAAGCTTCTCCGTCGGCTGTACCAAAGCCTTGCGCTTGCTTTCAAGCTGTCGTTCGTGGTGGTTATGGATCAATGTCATGATGATCTTGCGCCACTTGTAAAGCGACAACAAGTTCAGCGAAGACTTGTAAAATAATGTCGAACCGGAAGAAAACTGCAAGTAGTGAAATGCACTACAGAAACTCGATATCTGCGAGGGATCTCCGAAAATCCGAGCAATATTATCAAATGATCCTGCACTGAGGGTCTCCGCTCGCGTAAGAAATTCTTCACGATCGAAATCGAAGTTGTCAATGAAGTAGATTAGTATCACGAGCGGTGCAAACACTGCAAAGAACAAGTCGAAGCTAGTCAAACAAAGCACAAAAAATTAGATACAATTGAGACAGCTCAGTAAAACAATACGTACGTGTAATACAGCCGAGCAATGATCAGGTCTGGGTCCACAACGTATCGTTGGCTTCGGTAACAGGCGACAAGCCAGTTGCAGAGTAGCAGGACGGAGTAGTAGTAGATGATAGCAGTTGGAAACCCTTTGCGGAGATACGTGGAAAGCGTGATCGTCTGAAACACGAGTTTGGGGAGATCCAATGCGGCAGTCTGTCAATGAAGCAGATATCGTTAGTAAGATAAAGTATACCCTACTAGAAGAGTACTGCCGTTTGTTCTTACGAAATAGTGTTCACGAAGATCACTTGGCAACTCGCGTACCCACACGACGACGCGGTGCCAAATGTTTCTTGGAAACCCATTTTTCTCGGTCTCCACCGTTGTATTGGTAGTTTCAGCGTTGGCGAGCTTCAATTGCAGTGCATCACCTTCTTTCGGAGCCCCAGCACGGTAGAAAAATATCATGGTGACGGCCAGACCCGTGTAACCAATCCCGAAAATTGAGAGCAAGACCACGGCCGACACGACAACAGAAGTATCAGCTTTTGGAAGCAACCAGAACTCGCCGTTATCGAACTCGGTCGTCTTCATGACGCCGTTTGCAATACTGTCGGCATGCACTTGAATTGCGGCCATCACGAACGTCCACGCGGCTGAAACAATGAACACGATGATCATTGGCACTCCCAACACACCGAAAACGTCGTAAAAAGTGGCAACTTCCGTTGCTACGATATTGACGACATGAGCCCCTGGTTCTTGCCACGAACCGGCCCACGAAGCTTTTGGGGTGAGCGTTTTCAGTATCGACAGTCTGGGTGCCTTAACTTGTTCGGGTGGTGGAAACACACTGGGATTTTGGTCTTGAGACTCTTTCAACTTGCCAACATCATCCGTCAGCGACACCAGCAAGGACAGAGGATCCACATCCAAAGACCTTGCAAAATCTTCAGCAACCTTCACTTGATCTTGTGACGGTCCTTCATCCACATTCACTTGAGCCGGCATCTCGATTCGTTTGCAGAATCAAAAATGTAACTCTGCGACTTCCGGAATTCGGTCCAAGTTCGTTCACTTGAAACCTCTGGGAAGTGGCGGCTGCTAAGAACCAACAAACCATTTGCTGTGAAAAAATAGAGACATCCGTTAGTTTCGTCGTCACTTGCTGTGAACGAAAGTGAAAACCGAGTCGTAGTTCAGATTAAAACGTAAAAAATATACTAACGTAATAATGAACTCGAGGAGCTACGAGCTGGAAAGCGATCCAACTTTGGTACAACCTAACCAGGCCTCCACCTCTGGGTCGCATGGGTCTCCATTTGAACCTGATCAGTCTTCCTACCGTCGCAACTTTGCCGTCCTTGGCACCTCTAGCGAGTCTACAACATCTAGGGATTCGTCCGAGAATGGCAATGTGCTGCAACGGATTCATCTCGGGCACATGCAACATGACCGAGTCGCAATGTAACCCAACGCCGCGTTTTATCTGCAGTTTGCGCATCTCGATGTAGTTGACTGTAGTTTCACAGTTGATACCCATCATGCGAGTGTCGTAGTAGATTCCTTGGATACCGTGGAGAGTGCACTCCTTGTACAGTGTGCCGTTGCAGAGTTTATCAGTTGAGTATTCGGACGGAGCCCACAACTCCCGAGCGATAGGGATGGAAGGAGGACAAATTGTACCCCCAAAAGTTGTAAGGCGACTTTTGTCTTCATCCGAAATGCGCTTGTCAGTGCACGTCAACGGATGGAGTTCACCTGAAATGGGCAAACATTGCGACTCGGTCATGTTGCATGTGCCCGAGATGAATCCGTTGCAGCACATTGCCATTCTCGGACGAATCCCTAGATGTTGTAGACTCGCTAGAAGTGCCAAGGACGGCAAAGTTGCGACGGTAGGAAGACTGATCAGGTTCAAATCGCTGACCGACGAGAGCCCTTCAAAGCCTGGTAGTTCCGATAGTGATTCCAACACAGCAAGCGTCAAGTACCGGACGTTCTTGATGACGAAACGAAGGAAGTTTAACCAAATCCAGAAACGTGCCCAAATGCAAGAACGCGAGGTGTTCCATCTTGTCAAAGATGCCTTCAGCCACTGTTTGGAGTCTTCTGCTGGTGAAATCACCCTCGACGTGGCTGTCATAGATAAATTCGTTAGTATCTAGGCAACATTTCTAGCATTATGCAGTACTTACAAATATTCAAGGTTCGTGAACTCAGCTACCCAGGCTGGGAGGTGCTCGGTTCTTGTGTAGGCGAGGATGAGCTGTTGCAGCTTCTTACACTTCTCTAGCTCTTGAGGAAGTTCTGGAACAGCCCGATTGATAATCTGGATGATACGCAACTCTCCTGCAATTCCCAGCTCAGCGAGGTTCGCTGTTGTATCCTCGGGATCCGTCCATTCAGCGTAGGTCTTAGGAGCCATTTGGCGATCCGCAAACACAAGACACGTGCAATGTTTCTCGCCAAAGTTCCATTGGTACTTGAAAAGAACACACTTGTCGAAGTTACTGCACAAATCTGTGGTGGAGTGCACCGATCCGATCGCATACACGAAGTTGTAGACACCCGCAACTAGAAATATCAACGATAAAAAGAGCTTGGGGAAGAAATGCTTTCCGATCTTGGGCTTCGACACCGACCGGGAGATTTTAGTCTTGATAGCATTTTTCAGACTTGCGCTGCGTGACTTCTCACTTGAACTCGGCTCCACCAAAGCCTTGCGCCTCTTTTCAGTTTGTCGATCGTGGTAGTTTTGAATCAGAGTCATGACAATCTTCCTCCATTTGTACAGCGACAAAAAGTTGAGTGAAGACTTGAAAAATAGCGTTTGGCCGGACGAGAACTGTAGGTAGTGGAATGCGCTGCAGAAACTGGAAATTTGGTGTGGTTCTCCAAAAATGCGAGCCACATTATCAAACATGCCCGGGTTCAAGGTCTCAGTCCTAGTCATAAACTCTTCGCGATCAAACTGAAACGAAAGTATGTAGTAGATAAGTATCACCAGAGGTGCAAACACGGCAAAGAAGAGATCAAAGCTGGAAATACAAAGTCAGTAGGTACGTTAGAAGTTTTTCCAAGCACAAAAATTCACAACGTACGTGTAGTAAAGCCGAGCAATGATCAAATTAGAGTCCACCACGTAATGCTGACTCCGGTAGCATGCTACGAGCCAATTGCAGAGCAACAAGACAGCGCAATAATGGATAATCGGAGACGGAAACCCATTTTGAAGATACGTGTACAGGGTAGCGGTCTGAAAGATGAGTTTTGGAAGATCCAGTGCTGCATGCAGTCTACATGTACAACAAAACATATTAGATAGAGAGTTTGTACACTACTCGGAAGATTTGTGCTTACAAACAGGTGATCACGAATGTTGCTGGGGATTTTACGAGTCCACCCAAACGCGCGCTCAAAAATGTGGCGAAACCATCCAGGAGAAGAGTGAGCATTAACATTTTCTGATGCTTCAGCGGGTTTGACCGGTTCTGCAATTGGGCCATTAACTTCTTTGGGAGCTCCAGAACGGTAGAAGAAAATCATCCTGACTGCCAAAGACGTGTAGCCAACCCCAAACAAGCAAGGAGTATAACCGAGGAGACAATGATACCGGTGCCTGGTTTTGGTAGCAGCTAGAATTCTCCGTTGTCGAACTCGGCAGTGTTCATGATGGCATTAGCGATACTATCAGCACGCAATTGAATAGCAGCCATCAGAAACGTCCAGGCAGCGGATACGAGAAACATAATGATCATAGGCACGCCAAGTACGCCAAACACTTGGTAAAAAGTGGCCACTTCCGCGGTAACAATGTGGATAACCGATGATCTCGGCCCTGGTGACGAAGTTAGAGACAACCTGGGTATCATACTCGAACGTCTTGGTGATCGGACTCTCTCTTCCTTGGAACTGTGCTTCACAGCTTCACTGAAGTCTCCAGACTCAACAATATCATCCGTTTGAAGTACGAGCGATGGCAGAACATCTCCAATACCCCTTCAGGAGTCTCAATCGAGTTGACTTCATTCAAAGAACTCTCGACACCTTCGTCAGCTTGCAGAGATGGTGAAACAGCGAGAAAAGCAAGTGAAGAACTGCAGAACGTTGACGGCGGTGGTCCGTCAGGTTTTGAGACGGTGCTTCAAAACCTCGTTGCCGAGTCATCCAACTTCCCATACGAACTATTTCTTCATCCTAAGAACCTCAAGACTTTCGACACCTTTAGAATCTCCTTCGTACCTACATAGGTATATTTTGATACAGCAAACAATGTACCAAGCCTTGTCGAGTTTCCAGTCGTGTTGACGGATCAGATACATTTAATGTTCTTACCTGCGGCTTATTGCTGCCTAGTTCTACTTGGAGATTTGTGAAACTAAAATTCTTGGTCAAGAACTCGAACAGCCCAGCCACGCCTCCAAGTCTGGGTCACAAGGATCTCCGACATTTCGTTGGATTTGCAGCTTGCGCATGGTGATGTAACCAGTTGTAGTCTCACAGTTGACGACCATCATGCGCGTATTGTAGCAGATGCCCTGGACCCCATTCAATTCGCATTGTTTGTATTTCACGCCGTCGCAAAGATCATCCGTCGAATACTTGCTTGGCGCAGATAATTCGCGGTTAAGTGGAAGCGATGGCGGGCAAATCGTAGCTCTGCCAAACGTGTCGAGAGTGATCTTGTCAGCCGCTGAAATGCGTTCATCCGTGCAAGTTAATGGGTACTTCTCGCCTGAAATCGGTAGGCACTGCGCCTCGGTCATGTTGCATGTTCCTGATATGAATCCGTTGCAGCACACAGCACTCCTGGCTCGAACCACCATGGATTTCATACTCGTCAAAGGTGTCAACGACGGTAACGTTGGTGCACGAAGGGCGTGAATAATACTCAAGTCGCTCACAGAGGAGAGCCCCTCAAAACTGGGTATCTCTTGGAGTGAATCCAACACTGCTAACGTCAAATAGCGCAAGTTGTTCAATGAGGATAGCGACGGTAACTTTTCCACTTCCGGGAGGGTCCCAACGTGTAAAAATGCCAAGATGTGGCATATTGTCGAAGATCCCGTCTGCTATTGTTTTCAGTCTTCTGCTGGTGAAGTCCCCTTCAATGTGGCTAATGGCATTGGTGTGAAAATAATATGGACGCATTAGTTCAAATTCTACAAAAACAACACTAAGAAGATACGTACAGGTATTCCAGATGCGAAAACTCGGCCATCCATTCTGGTAAGCGATTCTGTTTTCGTGTAGACCATAATGAGTTGTACGAGATACTCGCACTTTCGTAGTTCTTCTGGTAATTCCGGGACAGCTCGATTGATAATTTGGATAATCCTCAGTTCTCCAGCGATGGCGAGTTCGGCGAGATTTGATGTTGTGTCGTCAGGGTCCTGTCCACTCCGCATACGTTTTCGGTTCTGGTTGACGGTCTGCAAACACAAGACACGTGCAGTGCTTTTCGCCGTAATTCCACTGGTAGCTGGCAACAACGCACTTTTCATACTTGCTGCACAGATTCGTTGTGGATTCGACAGATCCAATTGAGTAAACGAAGTTGCCGAGTCCACACACTAGGAACACCAGTGAGAGAAACAGCTTCGAGAGGACCTTCTTCCCCAACTTGGGTTTCAGCGTCCCCATTGACGCAGACAATTTCTTGGTTATCGCAGCTCTAATCGTCGCTTTTGCTGGTCCGTTGGTCCGTTCTGGCTCCACTAAAGCTTTACGCTTTCGATCCTGTTGTCTCTCGTAGTGGTTTCTGATCAGCGTCAAGATAATTTTGCGCCATTTGTAGAGTGACAAAACGTTGAGTGCCGACTTGTAGAATAGTGTTGTGCCTGATGAGAACTGCAGATAGTGAAATGCGCTACAGAAACTCGAAATCTGAGACGGATCTCCGAAAATCCGAGCTACGTTGTCGAAGGTGCTGGGGCTTAACGTTTCTGCCCTTGTCATGAACTCAGCTCGATCGAACTGGAACTTACTGATAAAGTAAACGAGAACCACCAACGGCGCAAATACTGCGAAGAAAAGATCAAATCTGCGAAGTGTTGGCATAAACAAATTAGTGGCAGGATAACAACATCGAAGTTGAAGACGTACGTGTAGTAGAGTCGGGCAATGATCAAGTCCGGGTCCACTGCGTAATGCTGACTTCGGTAACAAGCTACCAGCCAGTTGAGAAACAACAAGACTGAGTAGAAATATATGAGCGCCGTTGGAAATCCGTCTTGAAGGTACGTATGGAGAGTGATAGTCTGGAAAATGAGCTTCGGAAGATCAAGTGCTGCCGTCTGAGGAAATCGACAAAGCAATTTAGCGAGACAACCGTGCAAAAGTCATAATAGCAAACCTACATAGTAATGGTGGCGAACGTCAGCCGGAATGCCATGTATCCACTGTATCAGTCGATTTAATTTACGCTTTTGAGCACGGTTGGCGGTGGTAACTTCAGACGAAGGTTGTGATCCCTCCTTTCTGGAATTTTCACCATCATTTGCTTCGTAATTTTCCTCCTTCGAAGCCCCAGAGTGATACAAAAACAACATAGTTACTGCCAACGCAGTATATCCGATCCCAAAAAGCGACAGCAAGACGACCGAGGAGATGATTATCGCAGGTTCTGGCTTGGGGAGCAACCAGAACTCGCCCTTATCGAAATTCGTGGTGTTCATGATGGTATTCGCCATGGTATCCGCATTGGCTTGAATCACCGCCAGCATAAATGTCCAAGCGGCTGAAACCATAAACACGACAATCATCGGGATCCCAAGAAACCCAAATACGTCGTAGAAAGTGGTGACCTCAGCAGCAACCGCGAAGAGAATAGACGGTCTTGGGTTTGATGAGTCCAAAAACCCTCTCACGCCAGACAGGCCCAACACTGAAAGTCTTGACGGTCGTGGATTCACAGTCGGCTGTAGTTCATTCTCTTCCTTCCAACTTCCAGGGTCCACAACATCATCCGTTCGAGCCACTAGGGACGTGACCGAATATTGTGCGGTAGGTCCCTGCTCGGCGCCGTCGTTTGAAGTGACCTCGCCCCCTTCGACCATATTTCTTTGTGAAGATTTCGCCGCTGTCCAAAGTCCAAACCACGTCCCAAAACGTTTAGTACTACAGGAGTTTCATTTGGAGAAGAGCTCACTCACGGGTGTGTTTCATGACCATGAAACTTCTCTTGTAGTTATGGGTGGCACTACATGTACGTAGTCGGTGTAAAACTTTTCAAAGAGCAACAAAAGCGAGAATTTAGGTATCTTCATAGGGGTATTTCGATTCGTTACATTTAACTTCCTCATGGAGCGTGGTGGCTGCAGAGCCATCGCGTACTAATCGAGTTCTGGTCTGGTACTTCACATCGACGCAATGCCGCCCAACTGCTTCGTTCCGCTCGAGCTTCCCTGGATTCATCACTAACCAAGACATCAAGTAAATTTCGGACATACTCGCGCTTCTCCTCACTAAAAATGATAGCGGTGAGGACATCGAGCACGCTCCGAGCGATTGACGGATCTCGAGTCTTCAGTTGCTGCTCCATTGGTGCAAGTTCGACCTCATTAACAGGATTGACGGTGGCCAACTCCATACGTTCCAGGGCCCGATAAAACGTACGGAGCTCTTCCCATTGCTGAGGACCCGTTAATCCGTTAGCCTCACCAATACTCAATCCGTTGGATAGAAGAGCGCGTGCCTCGAGGAAAAGCATCGTTTCTCGAACAAGAGGCATCACCAGTGGCAACAACGAGGACGGAACACTTGCCCCGCACCTGGTCGTCGTCGAAATACTGCACGGTGCAGTTGCGCTGGGTTCGCATGACTCACACATGAAAACGAGAGGAAAACGCAGCTCTTCGGCACGTTGTTGCTGAAGTTTCTTGAGCTTTGAGACCCACTGATCCACCGACACTGAGGTTTGTGCTAGGTCGACTTGCAACTCGATCGGTGGGACGAATAGCCACAAGCTCGGGGGTAAAAGTTCAAGATCATTATTTTCAGAGTTGACGAGCTCCGATGTCTTCACTTGAATTTTGCCCGGGACTTGGTCCTTGCCACTCGCTTCACGCTCAGGTTCACCTGAAGTTACGATGGAATCCTTCTCTTCGATGATAGCGGAAAGTAGTCGAGGAACAGCAGCACTTCTCACAGTCGTAGCTCGAGATACTTCGCGCTCCGTTGTCTGAAAACTCTTCTGCTTCGAGATAAAGTCAACCGATGGTCTTGAGGACGGATTGCGTTGCAGACATCGACGCAGAAGCTCTTGCATGTCGTTATTTGGCACGACTGAGAAATTGACCGCTCAAAGTAGCAGAGATCGGCCAATTCGTCGTCCAGATAGGACGCGGTGATCCGCTCAAATACATCACGGGACGTAGAGCAGCCTTTGAACTCCTCAAGTTGGTGGCCAGGAGCATGCATCTTCAAAATCATGACACCAAGACTCCAAACATCTAACGCCGCCGAAGCTCGAGAACTCGGTTTTTGCCCCAATGTAAGGGAAGCCAACTCGGGGGAGACGCACTGCGCTTGAGAAACACTGAGAAGCTCATCGTTGGGGCTCGGAACCTTGTGCCCAGCTCTAGTAGCGTGCTCGAGTCCCCAAAACTTGAATTGGGCATTGGGAGAACATACTACCAGACTTTCCGAGTTGAATGTACCATGGACAAGTCCACGAGCGTGAAGAGCGTGCAAAGCTTTCACTACTCGCCCAATTTGCTGGGTTAAAGGCTCCCGTGAAGCTGCAATATGAGCACCCAGAGTAGTGCAGCTCGGCTTTTCCAGCACCAGAACACAGCAACTCAACTTTACAATGTCGTTGCTGTTCTTGGAGTTCTTGAGTTCGAGTTCGTATTCAAGTGCATCATCAAATAGTCGAGGCACGAAAGCTGAAGTGGAAACATCATGCTGTAGACAAGAAAGCGCGTAACTCTCACGTCCTGCAAGGTCGGCGTCTTCCTCAATGAACACTTTGAGTACAAGTTGGGCCGGTGGAGCAGCTTCTGAAGTTTCGTCCTCCGAGAGTCTGCAAACGTGGTGGCAATCGATGAAGAATGCACTTGGCGTTTCTTCGATCTGAGTGCCAGAGCTGAACGAATACTGGTTGGCGTTCACGGTTAACATGATAGTTGCTTCAGATTCGTTCAATAGCAACCTCTCCAGTGCAGATTTTAAAGCTTTGCGAGCCGCAATACGTTCTTGAGCTGGGGTTGCACTAGCTGTGCTGTGGTTGCTCAGCAGCTCCAGTGAGTGATTGCTGTCTCCGTCGTCGCGGTGAGAAAGTTGTGGCTTTGCGTTATACAGCGAGAGATTTTGGTTTTCGCGAGGCGACTCCAAGTTAACGTAGCCAGCACTGCCTGTTGTGGAGTGTTGCTGCTGGTGATTCGCATCCGAAGGAGTCACAGCAAGCGCAACGCACGATCCATTGCCATTACTTTCTTGGTGAGGATCGTCGCCACTCGACATCCGACTTCGAGAGAGTTCGCTTTCAATTGCTGTGAAATGGCCCGAAGTCTCGGATCTGTCTCGCGTTTGCTTGTCATAATGATGCGGGAGATCCAGGATGCCGATGCTCTCTCGATCTTGCTTTCTTCTGCGTTTGCGTACAACGAAAGCTAGCGTGATACCAATCGCCAGCACGGCAGGGATCACGATAGCCAGGATGGAGATCGGGATCACGTCCATGTTGCTGCTATCTTGCTTCGCTGTGACGTTCTCCTCGCTTCCAGACGAAGAGATGATCGGTGTGTCATCGACTTGGGATTGTGTGTCGCTGTCTGCAGCTTTTGCAACCGAGCTAGTAGTTTCCCAATGTTGTAAGTGAGTCACTGTCGAGCTGTAACACGTCAGCATCAATCCACGCTGTCACCTTCTTCTTGCGCGCAGTCGTTTCCGAAGTCAAGTTCATGGCGTTGTTTTGCAGGTTAATAGTGGAGACACCGATCGGTAAATCGAAGATCGAAGCTGGGATATTCTCGAGATCATTAAGCCGAAGATCACTGAAAGGAGGCAGCATTTGGTTAATAACAACTCTAGGAAGCAACTGGAGTAGTACAGACTTACATGAATGTGAGTGCTGAGTCTACCAATGCAGAGCCATCTGCAAACTCCAACGAGATGTTGCTGATCCCGCAGCCTACAATTGATCTGCTCATGATATTCAAGTAAAACTTCACTGTTAGCATTGAAACAACTGATTCTCAAGACGAATAAAGGTGACGCACATCTTCTCGATCGACGTTGGTATCACCAAGTGGAGTTTGGATTCAGCCAGGGGAATGCCTTCCAAATGCCTGCACAAAACATTTACGTTAGTTGTTATCCTGAAGTGTGTAGTTAAATTGTGGAAACTTACAGAGTTTGCAGAGCAGACAGCTGAGCAAAAGCTGTGGGAACAATCGTCACGGGGACGTTGGGCGTGAAATCTGCTGCAGCCAACAGAGAAAAACTCGTCACGGAAGGAGACACGAGCCCGTTGACCTCCGAGAAAGTGGAAGAGAGCTCCAAATCGGATGAAGATGCAGCGACGAAGACTCCATTGTTCACGTAAAAGTTCTGCACCAACAACGGATTGAAGGAGGCTGTCGACGTCGCCGTTGTGGAAGAGATGCAACCCACAGTCCATTTGGTCGACGACTCTGAACCGAGCGCAACTCGATCGCAGGAAAGTGTACTCGAAGTAGTTGCAGTGATCGCACTAGCAACAGTAGCGAGTACGCCAGTCCCTAGTAGCAAGAACTGGATTGGCTTCATGTTGTGTATGTGGTTGTGGTGATTGCCACCGTTGGATGGATGGTAATGGAGTACGCGCTGGGCGTGGGGATGGCTGTTGCTTGGCTTGCAGCAAAGGCAAAGTGGAGAATGGAGCAGGAAGGGCGCAGGAAGCAAAGTGAAACAGCTCGCTGGGATTCCAGAAGCTCGATGGATAGCATAACCCTCTTCTGGCGTGAATAGGCAGGAGATACCGGGCGGAACTTGACGACAACAACGTGCAGTGGGTCTTTTCCGTTTTCAACGGTCGACTGGCAAGTAGCAACGGCAACGTAAGCAACGTCTCGATCCTTTGGTGATGATACCTTGACAATTTCTTTCGTGTGGTAGGACAGATATCCAGTTGATGAGCTTCTGTTGTAGACGAGATCATCACCAACTTCGAGCCCATGAGCTTAGCAAAAATGCCATTGCTGTGAAGCCTTTGAAGAAGTTATGGATCATCTCGCATTGACGAAAGCCCCAGGAGCTAGCGTGCTGAATGAGCCAACAGCCCGGAAACCGTTGCTGTCCTTGTGTCGTTTCGTGCGCAATGTGCCTCTTCATCTGGTGGAAGGCTGAACTGTACTGGACGGAGGCACAGGACTGACAATGGGGATACCTCTGCTGCAATTGCTACCGTCCTGCAGACGACTCAGTATCCATTGGAGAGAGGTTGGAAATATTCATGCTTCCTGACCGAGGAGATGTCGAACACACACGGACACCTCTGAACAGCAAGAATCTCTCCACGGAGTGATAGCAAAACCCGCGAGGTTGTATTGAGCGCTGCTACCTGCCTGTTTCTCTTCACCTTCGTTTGCTCTCTCGCAGTTCGAATCCACACTAGAACTTCCCTGGATAGCATCCAAGTCGAAGAGAACTTGCAACTGGAGAGGTTCATTTACACCACACCCTGGCGGAACATGGCAGCAGCCACACTCATGAAAGCCGTGATGTTCGCGCCGACGTGCAGGTCGCCAGCAGCATTGAACTCCTCCGCAGTAGCTGCCACGCGGTCGTGAAGCTTGTACATGTACTCTGCATCGTCAAAATTTTCAATCAGGTTAGCACTCGCACACAATAGCAACACACAAAGCTAACAAGTGCAAGCGTACCTTTGACAATCTTGTCCAGCTCTTCGTCCGAAAGCTGTGTGGAAGAGCCAATGTTCTTCGTGACAAGAGCGAAGGAGCCACCGTTGGAGGCCTTGTTGGGGCCAAAAGCCAGACCGTGCTGCTTAATGAGGTTAATAGCCTCGTCCGTGCACGGGAAGTTGGCGCCTTCGAAGATGCCCTTGCAGCCGTTCTTCACCAGCAGACGCACCGCATCGGCGTCCACATCGTTCTGGATCGCGCACGGGAACGCGTAGTCACATGGGGTCTCCCACAGACGGCCTTCCTCGCTCGGGTGGTAGATCGCCGTAGTGGACGACATGATGTAGGCACCAAGACGCGCGTTACGCTCCTCTTTGATACGCTTGAGCTCCTGCAGACTCTTGTTCGTAAAGCCTCCGTCCTCAATCACGTAGCCAAAGTTATCGCTCACGCCAATGGGGATCGCGCCGAGATCCAGCAGCTTCTGCGCCAAGTTGAGCGCCACAGTGCCACTGCCCGAGATCAAGCAGCGTTTGCCCTTGAGCGATTCTCCACGCGCTTCCAACGTGCGGTTCGCGAAGTAGGCCACGCCGTAGCCCGTCACCTGTGGGTAGTGGTAAGCTCCTCCACTCAGAATTCCCTCTGTGCCTCCAGGGTGCAGCTGACGCAGACGCTTGTACTGTCCGAACATGTAGCCGATCTCCTGAGGTCCAACACCGACGCCCGAGGTCGGGACGTCCGTGTGGGGGCCAATGTAATTGGCCAACTCGGTCATGTACGACTGGCAGAAGCGCATGATCTCGGACTCGCTCTTGTCCATGGGGTTAAAGTCCGAGCCGCCGTGGGCGCCACCGTACGAACCGGCCAGAGCGTTACGGAAGATGGTCTCGAAGCCCAGGAACTTGGCGATGCCGTGGGTCGTCTCCGGGTGGAAACGGAGCCCTCCCATGTACGGACCCAGAGCACTGGAGAACTGCACACGGAAGCCGCGGTTGACGCGACTGCTGCCTTCGTCATCGATCCATGGGACACGGAACTGGATGACGCGCTCCGGCTCCATGAGCGTCTTCATGACCCACGCGTACTTCGGGTAGCGGTCAAACACGGGCACGACCGAGTTGACAAAGTTTTGCACGGCTTGCACGTACTCTTCCTGTAGGCATCGGTTGTGAGCGGTGAAAAGTGCGTTGGAAAGAGGAGACGCGGGGCTTCATTTTGAGCTATGGGGGGCCTGCGTACCTGGTTGGGATCACGACGAATCACCTCGTCCGTGAGCATGTCCGCGGCTTCTTGGCCGTTTCGGAAGCGCTTGTCGCCTCCCCGACGAAACAGCGGCTTGTTCTTCCAGTGCTTCTTGCCGTGCGTCGTGCCGTGGACGTCCGACATGAGCGACGAAGCGGCGCGCGCCATGGACGGCGTCACGCGGGGCTGGGAGCGACGCAGGAGCGAGAGCATGAAGGGGTTTGTGGGGATAATTACTATCTGAAGATCCCAGCGTCACCGTCGGAATGGTAAGTTGCGCGTGCAGTTGCGCAAACTGCTACAACTTAGACTGGAGACTGGATAGGATGCGATTATACAGGTAATCAGTTTAGGGAGGAGGTTAAGTACTTATATGCAGTTAGGGTTGGATGTGATTTGGAGGGATATTGAGGGATGCGGGATGGGAGGATGGACTTGTGTTTGTGAAACCAGGTGAAGCATCCCTCCTTATGTTGCTTGAAGTCGACTGACGTCAGAGGAGACTTTGCTTGCTTGCTGAAGTTTAGTGGATACCTCTTGGTTTTCACTTGTAGGTTAATTAAAAAGAGGTGTGACATGGTATTGTGCGAGAGTTTCGTCTTGAGGAATTTCCTGGTTAGGATTTATGTAGATACACCGCCCTGCACAATTTGACCTTCATGGTGCTAGAAGAATGCGGCATCAGGTCTGAGCGACTCACCCGGCTTGGTCATTTCTCTGTCCCTGTACGGTGCCGTCATGACCTTGACTAGACGCTTGGAGAATTTGTCTTGAACTGGTTTGATCGTAATACTGTTGATCTTCCTTTCGAGTACCTTCGCACAGCTGAGAACTCTTTGGTCTTGAAGTGGTCGCCAGTCACGAGTTACATGGGTTACAATCTCCTTGAGCAAGTTGTATTTTGAGCTGACATCGTTTCTGTCTGGAATGGCTACTTGCCACGCACTAAAGGTTGCAAGTACCTCGTCCGCGCGCTTGTTTATCTTTGCCCAATACTCTTTTGTTTTCATACTGGGAGTGTCAGCAAGCATTCCGATCATCCTATCCGTTAGGCTGCAACCATCAAGAGTACGTTAGAGGGGATTAAGATGAGGAAACGCGTATTATTTTGAACGCAGTCCGTACCTGAGATACATATCACGTAGTTTGGAGCTCCATAAATTCGGTTCATAGCTTTCGCGAACAAGTAATATCTGGAAAGCACATGTGGGTCACGAGGTGCATACATGATCCATCGTGTGATGTCGGTCATGGACCTGAAACTCCGTCCATACGCAATGTTCGTTACTGCTGCCTTCTTCAGCTTAACAAACAGTGGCAGCAAATGCTTCCCCTGCTCAGAAAATGGTTTTGACACGACATTCATGACTTGTACTTCGAATATGTTAATGCTCGCCTTTAAATCGCTTTGAACCGCATGCAGTTCATCCAACCGTCTACGTGTACAGAAGGTGATGTTCATCGCTAGTCGTTACTGCTACATCATTTTTGTGCCGGTTATAGTTACACCTTTTGAGATCGATCCGATGTCCTGAATCTGGAAGATGGTTGTTGGAAGTGCAGGATGTGCACGTACATCGACTCCAGAGTAGTATCCTATGTTGCGGCATATGGAAGGTTATAGAAGGGATCTAGGCATAGTGATAGGTCTTAGTTAGCGGATGGTTGGTTAGTTCTCACTTCGAGATTGGTAAAGCCACTGACGAGGCCCCGGCGGGGGCCGATACGCGTCTGGCACGCGTTCAATCCAAGTCATGCATATCTACACGATTCTACATTTCCTACAATGGTTCGTGTATGCATCCACAGTCTCTACATAATCGTGATACGAATTGAAAAGCTGTGCTTGTCCACTCGGCAGACTAGCCCATCGAATGATGGTCTGCAACGAATCAATCACGGCACGTACTTCCACACCCTTACCATCGTTCATCACAGACTCCTTGAGCGTTTCAAGAACCTCCGGCAAGACAAGGATGCGATCCAGTCTCGGTAGACTGTCCACCTCCTTCACAATCGATTTCAAAATTGCAGGCGATAGCCAACTACACTGGTAAGCAATGAGTCTGCAGCTCTCTCTAACGACAGCCATGCCTTCCGCATTCAGTTGTTCCGTGCTCTTGGCTGTTTTACCTTTGTGAGATTCCGCCGTCATCAGCGCCTTTAGTGCTGCTTCACTGCCTTCAATATCGCTCTCGTGCTCTTCTTCACTCTCTGAATCAGAATCAGAGTCTGATGAACTCTCCTTCGCAACAACTTCCTCTCTCTGAGTCACAACTTCCGTCGTGTCTTCTCGTTGCAGCTTCGTCCTCTTCCTCTCCTGCTGAGTCTGAGCCTCCTCCTGTGCTTTTCTCTTCTTCTGTAACGATTTCCCACTCCCTTTCACTGCCATTTCCTCCACTTTCCTGTCCAATTGCTGCTGCAAACTCGTCACATTCTCCATCAAACTCAAGAGACGGACGCTGCGGCCTCCAGGGGACGAACTGCTCTGCTGGAGCTTGGAAACGGCCGAGCCAACTTCCTCCACCTTAGCGAAAGCCGCCGCCACGTCGTCCACCAGTCCACGCACAGAAGAAAACTCCTCCTCTAGCAACCGATTGGAAGCTGCAGCCACTTGAGACGGAGGCAGACGCGCCACCACACGCTCGTACAGCGCCAGCGTCCAGGCTTCCGAGGACGCCATCCCCACTGGTTGTTTGATTACGGTCGGAGATGATTGGTCCGCGTGACGGAGTGTACGTAAACATAAAGCAACTCTGGACATGGCTACACTTGGTTGTGGTATACTTGAAGTACCTTACTTTAATTACTTTTTAAGTACTTTACTTGGTAGATCGATACACATTGGCTCTATGATCAGCATAGGAATGTATTAGATCTGGGTGACCAATACATCGTCATTTTCCCGAACCCAGGGGTGTCATGATCTTGGCTAGTACCTCGAGGTATTGCTTACGACCTGTTTTTCTCCGATAGCGTTTTATCTGTTTGGCGAGTACCTTTGCACAACTGAGAACTGTTTGGTCTTGGAGCGGGCGCCATTCACGAGTCACGTGGTTTACAATCGCAGTCAGCATGAACATTCTCAAGTTGATATCGTTTCCAGCTGGAGTGACGGTTTGCCAGGCATTAAAGTTTGCAAGTAACTTATCCGCCCGCATTTTTATCCTTGACAAACACTCTTTTGCTTTCTCACTGGGGGCATCAGCAAACGTTTCCACCACCCTTTTCGTTATGCTGCAGCCATCGAGAAAAATAAGGTGAAGTTAGCTCACGAAAACGGAAACGCGTACAACGAAGTTTTAGCCCGGACAAAGTGCGTACCTGAGAAAGTTGACTTGTTGTTTGCGGTTCAACAAGTTCATAATTGGGCGAATAGCTTTCACAAACAAATAATATCTGGAAAGCACTTGTGGGTCGCGCGGGGCGCACGTGATCCATCGTGCGACATCATTCACGGACTTTAAAGTCCGTGGACGTGAAAAAGTTCGTTAAGGCTGCCTTCTTCAGCATGACGATCAATGGTAGCAAATGCATTCTCTGCTCTGAGAACGGTTTTTGGACGATACTTTTGACGTGTGTCACAAATATTCGGCAACTGCGAGCATCTTGTGGCAGTGCATCCTCGCTGTCACGGTATGTCTTCAAACCCTCTAGCACCGCTTGCAGCTCGTTCGACAGTCTGCAAAAGCAAGACAGTGCTTGTCAGTATGTCTATAATATATCGTTCACGCAATACTATGTCACAGGTAAAACCATACCTTCGGAGGTCGGTCTGATGCCTTGAATCTGGAAGATGGTTCGCGTATGCATCCACAGTCTCTACATAATCGTGATACGAATTGAAAAGCTGTGCTTGTCCACTCGGCAGACTAGCCCATCGAATGATGGTCTGCAACGAGTCAATCACGTCACGTACTTCCACACCCTTACCATCGTTCATCACAGACTCCTTGAGCGTTTCAAGAACCTCCGGCAAGACAAGGATGCGATCCAGTCTCGGTAGACTGTCCACCTCCTTCACAATCGATTTCAAAATTGCAGGCGATAGCCAACTACACTGGTAAGCAATGAGTCTGCAGCTCTCTCTAACGACAGCCATGCCTTCCGCATTCAGTTGTTCCGTGCTCTTGGCTGTTTTACCTTTGTGAGATTCCGCCGTCATCAGCGCCTTTAGTGCTGCTTCACTGCCTTCAATATCGCTCTCGTGCTCTTCTTCACTCTCTGAATCAGAATCAGAGTCTGATGAACTCTCCTTCGCAACAACTTCCTCTCTCTGAGTCACAACTTCCGTCGTGTCTTCTCGTTGCAGCTTCGTCCTCTTCCTCTCCTGCTGAGTCTGAGCCTCCTCCTGTGCTTTTCTCTTCTTCTGTAACGATTTCCCACTCCCTTTCACTGCCATTTCCTCCACTTTCCTGTCCAATTGCTGCTGCAAACTCGTCACATTCTCCATCAAACTCAAGAGACGGACGCTGCGGCCTCCAGGGGACGAACTGCTCTGCTGGAGCTTGGAAACGGCCGAGCCAACTTCCTCCACCTTAGCGAAAGCCGCCGCCACGTCGTCCACCAGTCCACGCACAGAAGAAAACTCCTCCTCTAGCAACCGATTGGAAGCTGCAGCCACTTGAGACGGAGGCAGACGCGCCACCACACGCTCGTACAGCGCCAGCGTCCAGGCTTCCGAGGACGCCATCCCCACTGGTTGTTTGATTACGGTCGGAGATGATTGGTCCGCGTGACGGAGTGTACGTAAACATAAAGCAACTCTGGACATGGCTACACTTGGTTGTGGTATACTTGAAGTACCTTACTTTAATTACTTTTTAAGTACTTTACTTGGTAGATCGATACACATTGGCTCTATGATCAGCATAGGAATGTATTAGATCTGGGTGACCAATACATCGTCATTTTCCCGAACCCAGGGGTGTCATGATCTTGGCTAGTACCTCGAGGTATTGCTTACGACCTGTTTTTCTCCGATAGCGTTTTATCTGTTTGGCGAGTACCTTTGCACAACTGAGAACTGTTTGGTCTTGGAGCGGGCGCCATTCACGAGTCACGTGGTTTACAATCGCAGTCAGCATGAACATTCTCAAGTTGATATCGTTTCCAGCTGGAGTGACGGTTTGCCAGGCATTAAAGTTTGCAAGTAACTTATCCGCCCGCATTTTTATCCTTGACAAACACTCTTTTGCTTTCTCACTGGGGGCATCAGCAAACGTTTCCACCACCCTTTTCGTTATGCTGCAGCCATCGAGAAAAATAAGGTGAAGTTAGCTCACGAAAACGGAAACGCGTACAACGAAGTTTTAGCCCGGACAAAGTGCGTACCTGAGAAAGTTGACTTGTTGTTTGCGGTTCAACAAGTTCATAATTGGGCGAATAGCTTTCACAAACAAATAATATCTGGAAAGCACTTGTGGGTCGCGCGGGGCGCACGTGATCCATCGTGCGACATCATTCACGGACTTTAAAGTCCGTGGACGTGAAAAGTTCGTTAAGGCTGCCTTCTTCAGCATGACGATCAATGGTAGCAAATGCATTCTCTGCTCTGAGAACGGTTTTTGGACGATACTTTTGACGTGTGTCACAAATATTCGGCAACTGCGAGCATCTTGTGGCAGTGCATCCTCGCTGTCACGGTATGTCTTCAAACCTCTAGCACCGCTTGCAGCTCGTTCGACAGTCTGCAAAAGCAAGACAGTGCTTGTCAGTATGTCTATAATATATCGTTCACGCAATACTATGTCACAGGTAAAACCATACCTTCGGAGGTCGGTCTGATGCCTTGAATCTGGAAGATGGTTCGCGTATGCATCCACAGTCTCTACATAATCGTGATACGAATTGAAAAGCTGTGCTTGTCCACTCGGCAGACTAGCCCATCGAATGATGGTCTGCAACGAGTCAATCACGTCACGTACTTCCACACCCTTACCATCGTTCATCACAGACTCCTTGAGCGTTTCAAGAACCTCCGGCAAGACAAGGATGCGATCCAGTCTCGGTAGACTGTCCACCTCCTTCACAATCGATTTCAAAATTGCAGGCGATAGCCAACTACACTGGTAAGCAATGAGTCTGCAGCTCTCTCTAACGACAGCCATGCCTTCCGCATTCAGTTGTTCCGTGCTCTTGGCTGTTTTACCTTTGTGAGATTCCGCCGTCATCAGCGCCTTTAGTGCTGCTTCACTGCCTTCAATATCGCTCTCGTGCTCTTCTTCACTCTCTGAATCAGAATCAGAGTCTGATGAACTCTCCTTCGCAACAACTTCCTCTCTCTGAGTCACAACTTCCGTCGTGTCTTCTCGTTGCAGCTTCGTCCTCTTCCTCTCCTGCTGAGTCTGAGCCTCCTCCTGTGCTTTTCTCTTCTTCTGTAACGATTTCCCACTCCCTTTCACTGCCATTTCCTCCACTTTCCTGTCCAATTGCTGCTGCAAACTCGTCACATTCTCCATCAAACTCAAGAGACGGACGCTGCGGCCTCCAGGGGACGAACTGCTCTGCTGGAGCTTGGAAACGGCCGAGCCAACTTCCTCCACCTTAGCGAAAGCCGCCGCCACGTCGTCCACCAGTCCACGCACAGAAGAAAACTCCTCCTCTAGCAACCGATTGGAAGCTGCAGCCACTTGAGACGGAGGCAGACGCGCCACCACACGCTCGTACAGCGCCAGCGTCCAGGCTTCCGAGGACGCCATCTCCACTGGTTGTTTGATTACGGTCGGAGATGATTGGTCCGAGTGATGGAGGGCACAAAACGTACTTAGTGCATGCCTGTAGCCATCTTCAAAAATGGCTGCACTTGGTTGCATTAATGGAGTCGACAATGGTGTTGAGGAGGCACTGGAGGCAAGCAAAGGTAGCATGCGCACAGTATTCCCGGAAATGGCTACTCGAAAGCCTTGGAGAGGCTGATTTCGGCGCCAAATGGATGCTGCTCGAGCTTGACAACGGCTGAAATACCGACGCTGCCACTGCTGGGTTTCCAACCGAAAGTCGAGGGTTTTGCCACATACGTGACTCGTATCGACCCACGGCCCAGCACCCTTAATTCGCATTGCCATTCCCCACAAACATGTCGAAGACAGCCGAACTCTTCTAATGCACTGTAGTCTGCAAATACTACTACGTAGTATAGTACCCTTTCAATGTATCTTGTAGGTTACCACTCGAGTCAATTGCTGCGTCGATGCCAAAACATCTCCCACCACAACCATGACAGTCATCGCACAATTGTGTTTTCAGATAGTCTGTATTTTTATCGTTACTGGAGGAAGCACATCGGCCTCCTCGACATGCAGGGGGTGGTAATGATTGCTACGTGCCGCCGCCAGCTCGCAAGAGAACTCTATCGGCGACAGACACGTCTACACAAAACTGCGCAGTTACTACGGACCGACTCCGGGCGTCTACAGGAAGTAGGTCACCACGGCGGCCGTCACGGCGGCCACGCTGCCGGCAGCCACCGACGCGGCGCCCGACGAGCCAGAGGCCGACGCAGAAGCGGACTCGGCCGTCGAGCCCGAAGTCGTGGCGTCCGACGAGCCAGACGTCGTCGTGGTCGTGGCGCTCGAGCCGGACGTGGTGGCGGCGGCGTCCGACGAGCCCGACGTCGTGCCCACCGTCGTGGAGCCCACCGCAGCCGAGCCGGCGGCCGACGCCCGTCCCGTCGTCGCAGCGGCGTCCGTGGCGGCCGAAGACGCCGTCGACGTGGCGGCCGACGTGGTGGCGGTCGTCGTGGCAGCAGCCGACGAAGCCGTCGAGGTGGCAGTGGACGCGTCCTGGGCGGCAGCGACGGCGATGACGAGAGCAGCAGCGAGGAAGCCGAAGACCTTCATGATGATACTTGGGTGGAGTGGGGAGTAGTAAGCTGCTGGGCAGTTGCTGGTAAAAGTAGGAATGAGCAGGATCGAGGCGCGCGGAGATCGGAGCTCAAGGCCTGGCGAGACGAGCACCGCATGGTGCGGCACGACCGACAAACAAGCGGACGTCGTGGAGAAAGACCCGGAGGTGTAAAGAGTGCGAGATATTCTGCATCCATGATGGTTGTGGTGTCGAAAGCCGGTGCTTTGGTCCAGATGGCCCAGATGGCAGCGTCCAGTGTGCAGCTTCAACGTGGTTCCGAACGCCGAGGGCGATCTTAGCTGACGAACATGCAATTGTTTTGCTAATTGGAGATACAGTACCATCGAAGGTATCGGAGACTCTGGACATTAAACCAAGTAGTGGATGACATCCAAGCATTGAAACTTGGTGATGGAGCTGTCAAAGTCTTGGTTTGAGCTGCCACACCCGCTCGTATAGTTGCGACGTCCAGTGGCCCTGCCGCAGCCCTCTATGGCATAGAGGGCTGCGGCAGTCTATGATAGACTATGCCGACCGCGTGCGCGCAAATCATACGATGCGAATTGGCATTTGTTCGGCGTGGCGCCCGCCGGCTGTCCACGGCGTCGACGGCTCGGCACGCACCGCATCGACAGACGATGCTCGCTGGTGGCTAATTTTTCGTCGCATGCAAGGCGCAGCAATGGCGTATCCACCACGACGGCACAACGTGTTTGGATGAAGCTCAAGGTCTCTGCTCGCAATGGGGACTGTAGTGTTGTCGCAGTGAGTCAATCGTGGCGGCAGGGCTCTGGCTTCTATCTCCCCACCATGATGTTCACGGGGCACTCGCTTCGCTTAGCGCGTAGGACACCAAACACCACCGCATACACCAACACACAAAAGCCACTCGGGGCTCGCCGATAACCTAAGAAAGCACCAAAAGCAGAGCAAAATAATGCCGAGCATTGACATTTGAGCTTGGATCCTTGGCGATCATGACTGCTTTGCAAATCCCTGATATCGATAGGAAACACACGAGTAGCCAGCTATGCACGATGCGATCAAACACGAAAATCGTGCGTCGAGATTAGCCGTCGTAGCGATTATGCAGACTAACGATCGTCTTCAAGCTCGGAACTGACTAGGAAAATCCAATAATGCAAGCGCGCAAACTTGTCGTGTCGTGGGGGAGCACGCGTGCGTATCTTCCTCATCAAAGCATCGCAGCAAGTCCCAACATCGCCATGATGCTCCACGCACCGGTCGTCGACGTGAGCGTGATCGCGCTCGAGTCTTCTGACGGGGTCGGTGTGCTCGCCTGCGATCGGGACGTGTCCCCCGTCCTCTTGGGCTTCTTCATCACTGGGGTCTCAATGTCGCTACCGCTGTCGAAGCTGCCACTGCCGCTGTCCGTCATCGGAGTAGGGTTCGCCGCCCACGCTGGTACTGGAGCCTCTGTTACCGGTGCAGCTACTGCAGGTGGAGCAGGGGCACCGGTCGAAGCAGGATTCATTGCGTCGGGTACAGCATTCGCTGGCGGGGCAGTAGTCGACGGTGGAGCAATCGTAGAGCCACTTGTATCCGAAGTCACACTACCAGCTTGACCCCCCGTGTTGTTAGTATCTTGAGCTGTAGCAATCGCCATCGCACAAAATAGCAAAACAGTGAACACGCTGAATCTCGTCATTCTAGAAGAGGAAGGTGGGGGAAGTGATGAGTTGGGCCAGGCAATTGCAGATGTGAGCTAGGAACTCTCCAAAGTTTGCTTAGCTACAAGCCCATCAAAAGCGCTGAAGTGTAGGTGGCGACTCGATTGACGCTGTCTACAGCTTTCAACCTTGATCTCTCCGCCGCGTCCCAGGAGAATCGATTGCAACTGACAGCTTGTTCTGTTTCGCTGGGGAGAAAAACTTCGCTAATGGATATTCCAGTGGGCACCCGCAGGTCCAAAGCTTCTCCTTCTTTCAGCAGAGTTTCGGTCCCGCAAGAGGAACGTCATTTAGCGAAGGACCAACAGAGATGTTGGTGTTGGTGGATCTTGATGACGTGGAGAATACTCAGCAGCTAGAGATGTGGAAGGCGACGACATACTTCGAGTGTTGATGCAGTCATCGTCCCGGCGGGCCAGCACCCGGGCGGACTGCAGATACACTTGATCAAGTCTAAATGGAGATCGTCGTGCTGGGCTTGTTGCGGCTGATCAAGACGAATTCAAGGTGACCACAATGCGAGATAATGGTGGTTGGGTCGAAGAAAATGACCGCGAAAGTATGGGAGAAGTCCGAGCTGATGATGAAATTATCGACCAACAAAACTCTGGGCTAGGATTCTCAGCGATGATGCAGTGGTTCGGCATGTTCGCACTCGGTATTTCCATCCTGCTCATGTGGCCAGTGGGGCTTGCATACTTGCGCGGCTGATTGCCACGATTGTCAACTAGGTATGAAAGCTAGCTTTAGTCTCTAGCGCTCATGACTTCTGTATTAATGCATTGGTGGGCTCCATGAATTTGAATTTGAATTTGTTGCGGTTATGGCGACTACGCCCATGAACGTTAATCGAGCTACAACTCAATCTTCGTACAGTATTTAGTTTTTAGGTGGCTAGCAGAAGGGTCTTTTTCAAGACCAGGAGAGCATCTGTAGCACCAGCACTACAAACATCGGGCGAGGACTCAGCTTAAAGGGCCATCCAGCATCCGCTTCGACCATTGAAATGACCAAAATCTCCCCTGTACGTGGGGTGGGGGGCAGTCTACAGTAGCGTTAGCTCTCCATGTCGTGGTGAAATTCAACACACTACACACGTAGCCATCTCGACAAAAAGGACAACAACGTGCATGCACAATGCAACAACGCTATAAACGTACCACGAACGTCGTGGCACGAACAGCTTGCTGTCACAGTTTGTAGAAATCAGCAAACCGGTTTGCGGGAAGGCCGCACCATGCGGTGCGCTAGGGCTCGTCTCGCCAGACCTTGAGCTCCGATCTCCGCGCGCCTCGATCCTGCTCATTCCTACTTTTACCAGCAACTGCCCAGCAGCTTACTACTCCCCACTCCACCCAAGTATCATCATGAAGGTCTTCGGCTTCCTCGCTGCTGCTCTCGTCATCGCCGTCGCTGCCGCCCAGGACGCGTCCACTGCCGCCTCGACGGCTTCGTCGGCTGCTGCCGCGACGACCGCCACCACGTCGGCCGCCACGTCGACGGCGTCTTCGGCCGCCACGGACGCCGCTGCGACGACCGCCACGACGACGGGCGCGTCGGCCGCCGGCTCGGCTGCGGTGGGCTCCACGACGGTGGGCACGACGTCGGGCTCGTCGGACGCCGCCGCCACCACATCCGGCTCGAGCGCCACGACCACGACGACGTCTGGCTCGTCGGACGCCACGACTTCGGGCTCGACGGCCGAGTCCGCTTCTGCGTCGGCCTCTGGCTCGTCGGGCGCCGCGTCGGTGGCTGCCGGCAGCGTGGCCGCCGTGACGGCCGCCGTGGTGACCTACTTCCTGTAGACGCCCGGAGTCGGTCCGTAGTAACTGCGCAGTTTTGTGTAGACGTGTCTGTCGCCGATAGAGTTCTCTTGCGAACTGGCGGCGGCACGTAGCAATCATTACCACCCCCTGCATGTCGAGGAGGCCGATGTGCTTCCTCCAGTAACGATAAAAATACAGACTATCTGAAAACACAATTGTGCGATGACTGTCATGGTTGTGGTGGGAGATGTTTTGGCATCGACGCAGCAATTGACTCGAGTGGTAACCTACAAGATACATTGAAAGGGTATTATACTACGTAGTAGTATTTGCAGACTACAGAGCATTAGAAGAGTTCGGCTGTCTTCGACATGTTTGTGGGGAATGGCAATGCGAATTAAGGGTGCTGGGCCGTGGGTCGATCGAGTCACGTATGTGGCAAAACCCTCGACTTTCGGTTGGAAACCCAGCAGTGGCAGCGTCGGTATTTCAGCCGTTGTCAAGCTCGAGCAGCATCCATTTGGCGCCGAAATCAGCCTCTCCAAGGCTTTCGAGTAGCCATTTCCGGGAATACTGTGCGCATGCTACCTTTGCTTGCCTCCAGTGCCTCCTCAACACCATTGTTGACTCCACTAAGGCAACCAAGTGCAGCCATTTTTGAAGATGGCTACAGGCATGCACTAAGTACGTTTTGTGCCCTCCATCACTCGGACCAATCATTTCCGACCGTAATCAAACAACCAATGGCGATGGCGTCCTCGGAAGCCTGGACGCTGGCGCTGTACGAGCGTGTGGTGGCGCGTCTGCCTCCGTCTCAAGTGGCTGCAGCTTCCAATCGGTTGCTAGAGGAGGAGTTTTCTTCTGTGCGTGGACTGGTGGACGACGTGGCGGCGGCTTTCGCTAAGGTGGAGGAAGTTGGCTCGGCCGTTTCCAAGCTCCAGCAGAGCAGTATGTTCCCTGGAGGCCGCAGCGTCCGTCTCTTGAGTTTGATGGAGAATGTGACGAGTTTGCAGCAGCAATTGGACAGGAAAGTGGAGGAAATGGCAGTGAAAGGGAGTGGGAAATCGTTACAGAAGAAGAGAAAAGCACAGGAGGAGGCTCAGACTCAGCAGGAGAGGAAGAGGACGAAGCTGCAACGAGAAGACACGACGGAAGTTGTGACTCAGAGAGAGGAAGTTGTTGCGAAGGAGAGTTCGTCAGACTCTGATTCTGATTCAGAGAGTGAAGAAGAGCACGAGAGCGATATTGAAGGCAGTGAAGCAGCACTAAAGGCGCTGATGACGGCGGAATCTCACAAAGGTAAAACAGCCAAGAGCACGGAACAACTGAATGCGGAAGGCATGGCTGTCGTTAGAGAGAGCTGCAGACTCATTGCTAA
The DNA here is from genome assembly GCA_032158285.1 of Phytophthora sansomeana. Classification (NCBI taxonomy): domain Eukaryota; phylum Oomycota; class Peronosporomycetes; order Peronosporales; family Peronosporaceae; genus Phytophthora; species Phytophthora sansomeana. The sequence continues at coordinate 756,857 of JAPDHH010000218.1, forward strand.
CCAGTGTAGTTGGCTCTCGCCTTCAGTTTTGAAATCGATTCTGAAAGAGGTGGACGGTCTACCGAGGCTGGATCGCATCCTCGTCATGCCGGAAGTTCTTGAAACGCTCAAGGAGTCTGTGGTGAACGATGGTAAGGGTGTGGAAGTAAGTGACGTGATTGATTCGTTGCAGATCGTGATCCGATGGGCTAGTCTGCCGAGTGGACAAGCACAGCTTTTCAATTCGTATCACGATTATGTAGAGACTGTGGATGCATACACGAACCATCTTCCAGATTCAAGGCATCAGACCGACCTCCGAAGGTATGGTTTTACCTGTGACATAGTATTGCGTGAACGATATATTATAGACATACTGACAAGCACTGTCTTGCTTTTGCAGACTGTCGAACGAGCTGCAAGCGGTGCTAGAGGGTTTGAAGACATGCCGTGACAGCGAGGATGCACTGCCACAAGATGCTCGCAGTTGCCGAATATTTGTGACACACGTCAAAAGTATCGTCCAAAAACCGTTCTCAGAGCAGAGAATGCATTTGCTACCATTGCTCGTCATGCTGAAGAAGGCAGCCTTAACGAACTTTTCACGTCCACGGACTTTAAAGTCCGTGAATGATGTCGCACGATGGATCACGTGCGCCCCGCGCGACCCACAAGTGCTTTCCAGATATTATTTGTTTGTGAAAGCTATTCGCCCAATTATGAACTTGTTGAACCGCAAACAACAAGTCAACTTTCTCAGGTACGCACTTTGTCCGGGCTAAAACTTCGTTGTACGCGTTTCCTTTTTCGTGAGCTAACTTCACCTTATTTTTCTCGATGGCTGCAGCATAACGAAAAGGGTGGTGGAAACGTTTGCTGATGCCCCCAGTGAGAAAGCAAAAGAGTGTTTGTCAAGGATAAAAATGCGGGCGGATAAGTTACTTGCAAACTTTAATGCCTGGCAAACCGTCACTCCAGCTGGAAACGATATCAACTTGAGAATGTTCATGCTGACTGCGATTGTAAACCACGTGACTCGTGAATGGCGCCCGCTCCAAGACCAAACAGTTCTCAGTTGTGCAAAGGTACTCGCCAAACAGATAAAACGCTATCGGAGAAAAACAGGTCGTAAGCAATACCTCGAGGTACTAGCCAAGATCATGACACCCCTGGGTTCGGGGAAATAACGATGTATTGGTCACCCAGATCTAATACATTCCTATGCTGATCATAGAGCCAATGTGTATCGATCTACCAAGTAAAGTACTTAAAAAGTACTTAAGTAAAGTACTTCAAGTATACCACAACCAAGTGTAGCCATGTCCAGAGTTGCTTTATGTTTACGTACACTCCGTCACTCGGACCAATCATTTCCGACCGTAATCAAACAACCAATGGCGATGGCGTCCTCGGAAGCCTGGACGCTGGCGCTGTACGAGCGTGTGGTGGCGCGTCTGCCTCCGTCTCAAGTGGCTGCAGCTTCCAATCGGTTGCTAGAGGAGGAGTTTTCTTCTGTGCGTGGACTGGTGGACGACGTGGCGGCGGCTTTCGCTAAGGTGGAGGAAGTTGGCTCGGCCGTTTCCAAGCTCCAGCAGAGCAGTATGTTCCCTGGAGGCCGCAGCGTCCGTCTCTTGAGTTTGATGGAGAATGTGACGAGTTTGCAGCAGCAATTGGACAGGAAAGTGGAGGAAATGGCAGTGAAAGGGAGTGGGAAATCGTTACAGAAGAAGAGAAAAGCACAGGAGGAGGCTCAGACTCAGCAGGAGAGGAAGAGGACGAAGCTGCAACGAGAAGACACGACGGAAGTTGTGACTCAGAGAGAGGAAGTTGTTGCGAAGGAGAGTTCGTCAGACTCTGATTCTGATTCAGAGAGTGAAGAAGAGCACGAGAGCGATATTGAAGGCAGTGAAGCAGCACTAAAGGCGCTGATGACGGCGGAATCTCACAAAGGTAAAACAGCCAAGAGCACGGAACAACTGAATGCGGAAGGCATGGCTGTCGTTAGAGAGAGCTGCAGACTCATTGCTAACCAGTGTAGTTGGCTCTCGCCTTCAGTTTTGAAATCGATTCTGAAAGAGGTGGACGGTCTACCGAGGCTGGATTGCATCCTCGTCATGCCGGAAGTTCTTGAAACGCTCAAGGAGTCTGTGGTGAACGATGGTAAGGGTGTGGAAGTAAGTGACGTGATTGACTCGTTGTAGACCATCATTCGATGGGCTAGTGCGCCGAGTAGACAAGCACAGCTTTTCGAGTGGTATCACAACTACGCAGAGACTGTGACGGCATACGCGAATCGCCTTCCACATTCAGGTCATCGGATTGACCTCAAACGGTATGGTACATCCAATTAACGAACGATATACGATCATTGACTAACGATGAAGATCGTATTCACACGCAGACTGTTGAACGAGTTGCAGGCGGTTCTAAACATTTTGAGAACAAACACTGACAGTGTGGACGCGCTTTCGAAAGATGCGCGCAATTCCCGTATATTCGTGCTGCACGCCAGAAGAATCGTCCACAAACCATTTTCAGAGCAAAAAGCTTATCTGCTTCCATTGCTCGTCATGCTGAAGAAGGACACTGCAGTTAACAAAATCCTAAAGTCCATGAATGACGTCGCACGATGGATCATGTACGCACCGCGCGACCCACAAGTGCTTTCCAGGTATTACTTGCTTGTGACAGCTATGCGCCGAATTACTCAAACCATACAGAGCCCGAAAATTCACAACTATCGCAGATACGCACGATAACCAGCTGATACTCGTTTCATGCTCTGACTTCGTTCTATTGTACTTCCGTATGCAATGGCTGTAGCTTAACGAGTAGGATGATGGAAATGTTCGCTGATGCTCCCAGCGAGAAAGCAAAAGAGCACTTGACAAAAATTAAAAAGCGGGCGGCTAAGCTGTTGGCCGAGGTAGGTGCGTTCAAAATCGCTGCCCCAGACCCACTTGATATTGGCTGTAAACTTGGTTTGCTCCGGGACATTGTTAATTTCGTGACACGTGAATGGTGTCCGCTCCAAAATCCAGAATTGCTCAAGTGTGTTAAGACTCTCGATACGCAGATAAGACAAATAACGATCGAAGCGGCTCGCAAGCGATGCTCCGGAAGGCTCGCCACCATAATGACACACTGGTATCCCGAGTGCTAATGAAATTTTTGACCAAGCCTAATTGGCCGCCCGAGCTCACGTCGGCAGTCCACGTAGAATTTCGATACCGGTTCTGGGTGAATTGGACGTTGCCTTTTTCTTGATTTACGCCATTCCAAGTGTATTTTAAAAGCTCATAAAAGAAGCTTTTCCAGCTCAGTTGCTTAAATGTAGCCATCTCCAGATGGCGTAACCTCGTAACCTTTGTATAACCCAGCCAATTCCCAATCATAACGGAGCATGAGTACGTGGTCGGAGGCATTTTACGATCGTGTCTTACGACTTTTGACGCCCGACGAGCTCTTCGCGAGCTCAAAAGCAGTGTTTCATAATGAAATTTCGGTGCTGAATGGGTCAGTGGACGAGATTTTGGCGGGTTTGCCAAGTTGGAAGAAGTGCGAAATGCTGTTTCAAAACTGGAACACGGCGGCAAATCGAGTGGACGACGTGACGCGAATCTGGTAGCAATGCTGGAAAACGTGCTTTCGACCCAGAAAGAATTGGAAACGAGACTGAAAAACATCGCAAAAGGAATTACTGTGGTGCGTATTTTTCATTTTCAATTGAGAGACTTCAAACTAAATGACTGACACATTGCGTGTTGTGAATAGAAAACTGCACCCGAGAAGAAAAAGAAGAGAAGAAGAAACGATAAGACTGATACTGTCCATAAGGACATTAAACATCGGAAAGAAGCTCCTATTACTCGGATTCTGACCAAGCGACAGACCAACTTATCGGAGAAGAAGAGCAACGATACAGGCCTGAGAGGAATGAAACCCACGGCTTCTGCTGACCAAAAGAGGAAGGGAATGGCGCAAAAGGCCGCGGCTTCGATTTTCACCTCCGGAACCAAGCTGGGAATCAAACCGATTTCGTTTTACGTGAACCTCGTGCAAGAAGTTGACGCGCTGCCGCCAAAGGAGCGTTTTTTTCGAGTTCCGGAAGTGCTTTACGCACTAATGAAGTCAATTAAAGAGGACCATAGCAGTCGTCAGGCGTTCGAATTGCCTGGGTACCTCAAGTCCATCACTGCATGGGTCAAGCAGCGCGAGGAGCAAAGGGAACATCTTGAGTTATACTTTGGCTTCGCCAAGCGTGTGGGGTGGTTTGTAAAAACCCTTCCAGTTTCAGAGCAGGAACTTGGAACAGTCAGGTACCACTCAATGTTACAGTTAACTCATTCACGGTCAGGACAATGACTAACTAACGCCTGCGCGTTTTGCTTAGGCTTCTTAACAGGCTTTTGCTGCTCTCAGGGAGCTTGGAAACTAATTATTCCCTATCATTCTCGAAATTTTCCGTGTCTGATCCTGTTAATACTGCTACAAGTAATCCTAAAAGGATCTACTACGTAAATAAATCCTAGCATAACTAGAGATTCTCTCACCTCTGAACAAAAAAACAAATGATTACTTAGTATGGTCGATATGATACGATTTTTTGCAACATTTGGCGATGGACCATCTCTAATGAGTGTCGCTGCCGATAGTGATTTTTGTATTTTGTGATCCTTGTAATTTACCAACGTACGAAGGCGGAAACCGCTCGAATTTTCGTGCATACAAACTGTTACCGAAGCTTTTTGCATTTGTTAAATTTCTCAGTGAGGGCGAGGCTTTATTTAAGTTGAGACTCGTCTATCCCCCACTTCCTCAGAACTGTCAGTCGCTGCTGACGGGCCGGTCCTTCTGGAAGTGACTCGATCAGTCCCTTCAAGTGACTGTAGCATTCGCACACTGCGAGGTTCTTTTTTGGATTCCAGCATGGTTCTTCGAAATGAACAACTTCATCCACCATCAAAATGGCCGTGTCCAGGTAGTCAAACGGTAACGTGCACTCCAACTTGTTGACCAAATCCAGAGCTTGGTTCACTCTCTCTCGAATCGTCCAGTTCGCTAATCTGCCGATTGCAAGTTCCATCCTGTTGGCGTTGCTGTAAGTGGTCATACTGTTAGTAAAATTGCAGGCCAATGTGGAGGTAGAAAAATAATCAAACATACCGGATCAGTTCCGCCTTGATGCCAAAGCTCAGAATCTTCGCTGCGTACGATTTCACAGTCTGCGCCAGTTCCAAGTACAAGTGATTCAGCTTCGAGTCGCAGGATTCGTGTTGGGCCCAAAGCGCCAATGAATTCACAGCGCGAGCTACTCCTCGCTCTTGGTCTAGACCAAAAATGCAACGAGACAATTCAATTTTGAGCGCGAAAATCACTTGTGGCACGCGTTTTCTTTTTTCCTCGGGCTTCATGATGTTGGCTTCCCACAGCAAAATATCATAATCGGTAGGAGTTTCTCCAATTGCTCTATCTCCACGCTCAGCTCGATATTTGAGGTCTCGTACGAAGTTTTGGAGTCTGGCGTACAGTCTAGACAAACGCATAAAAATATTAGTAAGTGAAGAGGTTTCAAATTGGCAGAACCACGCCATGGTAGCACCTTTTCACGCCGACACTGTGTGGGTGACTGACCAAGCTCTTGATCGGTTTATCCACAGCCTCGATAAAGCTGGAAAAGGCTTCGAGAAGGCTTCTTTTACCGCCGCTTCTCATGGCCCACACCGCCACGAGTTTGAAAATGTCGGAGCCAAATCGTTGTAGCTCACTGCTCGGGATTTCAGCGACTACATTTGCCAACTTAGGCAAAATTTCTGGCATGCACTTGTTTCAGGCATTTTCCGGTCTCCTTGCTTGGCATCCATGATTGTTGTGATCGTCTTTTGGAGTGGACTCGAACTTGTATTTTTTTTGGTCTCCCAGTGCTAAAGCAGAAACTTGTTCCGAAGTGATCTCGGGACTTTCCGCTTTGCCGTTCATATCATTTGGTTTCTTCTTCCTCTTCCTCTTCTTCTTTTTCAGCGGCAGTTCGATTCCCTAAAGATACCAACAGCTCGTGTCAGTACGAAAATGTTCATGGTCAACACAAATTCAAAACACACCACAGTCACCTCCGTCTCCAAATTCTCCAGCTCGTCGGTTTGCTTTTCCACAGTTTTAACTGATGGTTCTTCGCAAACAATGATATCATCACTTCCATTGCCTCTTTTCCTCTTGGTGTAAGTCGAATTATCTTCCTGTGCACCATTAAATGAGTCAGCACAAGTACAGCGTAACCTCATGGGTACACGTACCCCATGACGTCGATTACTTCACCTACTTTTGTCATTCCAGCCACCACCTGCACCAACTTCCTGTCCAACTCTTGCTGCAACTTTATTGTGCCGTCCATCACTTGCATTAGACTCGAACTGCCGCCGCCAGTGGACAATTTGTCCACCGCATCCCGAATTTCCTGCAACTTCGAGAAAGCGGTCGAGACGTCGGTCACTGCGCGATCTAAAGACGAAATTTAGTCTTTCACGACGTCATTGTAGCCATCCTGCAACTCGTCGACGGGTATTAGCGTCAGGATTCGTTCATACAGCGCCACTGTCTCCGAAGTGCTTGCCATAACTAGCAAAATCGACTGGTTACGGAGATAGCGTAACCTGGTTGTTGTAATAATGGTTACGAATTGAAAAAGTGATTAAATAAACAATCTAAAAAGAGTTAAAACAAAGGTCATGAAAATCTACAAGTTACGATTTTAAGAGGAATGGTTACGAATATCCGGCTGAACTGGTAGGCCCCATTTTGCTATCGTAACAATGCGATTCTGACGAGGTTTCCTCACGCTGATCCGCTTGACGTGTTTTTCGACTTCGACTGCACACTTGCAAACTGTGGGATTACTTTTTGGAGACCAGCCGATGATGGAGCAACGCACGATATTTTGCATCTCGACCATCACCGAATCGATCTCGTCCAAGGAAACAGCACCAATCTGCCATTTCTCCACTTGAGACATTACTTGAGTCACGCGCTTCTGCATCACTGCGATTTCCTGCGGTGCCATCACATCTTTTCCATCCAGCCACTTCGCTATCGCTCTACCAATTCTGTGAACAAAAAACAGAAGCGACAAGTTAATCGCAAGATACAATCTATCACCATAGCAAATAATGAATACGTACCTCTGCAGAGCTGTCTTATGCTGGGATTTAGACATTCGTTTTGTAGTGGTGAAAGTTAAGGCGCACAGTTGACGATAAGTGTCGCGAAGACACGGCTCAGGAGGATCATTCATCATCCATAGCACAATGCTGTTCATAGCTCGCGCGATCTTCTTCAGTTCCGGAGCACGTGCAGCAACGTTAATTGCCTTCTTGAAAGCTGTAAGCACTTCACTCATTCGATTTTTGCGCTCTTCAACTGGCAGAAAGCTGATCTTCTCCACAAGACTCACAAAAAGGCTGATTTTGTCCGATGTTGTTTCCTCAGCTATTCCGCCGTGTGTACATAATTCCGCGTCTCCCGACGATGGAAGTACACCCAAACCATCCAGCGTAGACGACAAGTTGCCTAGCATTCTTTGGATTTTACACAGCAACATGAAAAAATGTCATTATAAGAAGACGTTAACCGTGCATTCAATTGTTCATCGTACCTTTGAGCGTTTCCCTTTTTCACTGAAGCTGGTAGTTGATCCAAATACGACCCCGCAGCATTGGTGTAGTCACGATACATTCCAAGAGCTTGTCCTTGCCCAGCTGATTGCCTCGCCCACCAGACCATGAATCTCAGTGAAGTAAACACGTCAGACGCAGTGCATTGCCTCTTTTGGATCGACGTCGTTAGCTCATGTAGTACCTGAGGGAGTTGATGAACGCGTTTATGAAGAAGCAAGTCGTCGATCGTTTTCACGAGCTGCTCGCAGTTTGCAGACGGTCTCTGGCTTGGGTTGGCATGCATTTTGTTTGGATCAGACTCAACTTCATAGTCTTCTGTCTCACTCTCCGATTCCATTCCTTCTTCGCGTTGTAACACTGTTCTCCTCCGGCTTGTTCACCATTAATTGCTCCTGTTCTTTTTGAGCTACATCGCTTGCCCCCATAGCTTTCAATTCAACACAATTGTTTCTTTCTTCTCGGTTGTGCCCATCGTCTTCTTTTTCTCCCGTTTCCGCTGCCTCAAGTCCATTGGAATTATCCAGTGCCATCTCGAAAACCCCACCAGCACCTAAATCTCCACTAGAAATGCCCGCAAAACTTCCAATCATCGTTGTAGTAACTTTTTCCATTTTTTCTCCAGCTCTTGGTGCAAAGGCAACGTGCTGTACATTGTCACCATCAAACTGGCAGCTTGTCCACCAGTCAACGGTTGACTCTCCTCGACTGTACTCGATATTTGTTGGTTGTGTGCAAAACTTGCAAAAACTTGAGCTACGTCGTCCACAGCTTGCTCCAATTTGACAATTTCTTGTTGCAAGACATAATTGTAACTCGCCTCGCGCTCATTCTTCGACGTTTGCCGGAGCATCCGCTCAAACAGCGACGCCGCCAGCTTGTCAGACGCCATGAAGGTTGGCAAATGGGTTACAGAGGGTTACTTCCATCCGTACCCCTTACAGGTTACACTTCACATTAGCATTGCTTTTGTTTAATCACTTTTTCAATTCGTAACCATTATTACAACAACCAGGTTACGCTATCTCCGTAACCAGTCGATTTTGCTAGTTATGGCAAGCACTTCGGAGACAGTGGCGCTGTATGAACGAATCCTGACGCTAATACCCGTCGACGAGTTGCAGGATGGCTACAATGACGTCGTGAAAGACTAAATTTCGTCTTTAGATCGCGCAGTGACCGACGTCTCGACCGCTTTCTCGAAGTTGCAGGAAATTCGGGATGCGGTGGACAAATTGTCCACTGGCGGCGGCAGTTCGAGTCTAATGCAAGTGATGGACGGCACAATAAAGTTGCAGCAAGAGTTGGACAGGAAGTTGGTGCTGGTGGTGGCTGGAATGACAAAAGTAGGTGTAGTAATTGACGTGTACCCCATGGGGTTACGCTGCTCTATATGTAGTGCTGACCCAGTTGATGGTGCACAGGAAGATAATTCTTCGAGTTTCAAGAGGAAAAGAGACGATGGAAGTGGTGATATCACTGTTTGCGAAGAAAAAACAGTTGATGTTGTGAAAAAGAAGGTAGAAGAGCTGGAGAAATTGGAGACGGAAGTGACTGGTGAGTTTTGAGTTTCCGTTTGACCACGACCTTCAGCATTCAAGTCGCCGAGTTTTGCTTGTCTGGAAGAAAAGTTACACGATGCGTCTGTACTAAAATGTGCATCATACTTTATCAGGAACCCACACAGCCAGAGACGGAGAAACGGCAAGAGACAAAGCCGGCTGACAAGAGTGACACTGCGGAAACCTCCGTGAACAACTCGGAACAGGTTTCTGATGCACAATCAAACAGTGCTAAGTCGGAAACTATTGAGGTGAATCCACTTAATCAGACGATCACAACACGTATCATCCATAGGATGATAAACAAAGCGACAGGAAAACGTTGCAACAAGGATCGGGGTTCAGTTTGAACACAAGTACATGAAAGTTCTTTACGAGGTTGCTGAATGGGATATGCTGCAACGAAACAAGTGCATGCCAGAAATTTTGCCTAAGTTGGCAAATGTAGTCGCTGAAACCCCGAGTAGTGAGCTGCAACGATTTGGCCCCGACATTATCAAATTCGTGGCGGTGTGGGCCATGAGATGCGGCGCTAAAAGAAGCCTTCTCGAAGCCTTTTCCAGCTTTATCGAGGCTGTGGATAAACCGATCAAGAGCTTGGTCAGTCACCCACACAGTGTCGGCGTGAAAAGGTGCTACCATGGCGTGGTTCTGCCAATTTGAAACCTCTTCACTTACTAATATTTTTATGCGTTTGTCTAGACTGTACGCCAGACTCCAAAACTTCGTACGAGACCTCAAATATCGAGCTGAGCGTGGAGATAGAGCAATTGGAGAAACTCCTACCGATTATGATATTTTGCTGTGGGAAGCCAACATCATGAAGCCCGAGGAAAAAGAAAACGCGTGCCACAAGTGATTTTCGCGCTCAAAACTGAATTGTCTCGTTGCATTTTTGGTCTAGACCAAGAGCGAGGAGTAGCTCGCGCTGTGAATTCATTGGCGCTTTGGGCCCAACACGAATCCTGCGACTCGAAGCTGAATCACTTGTACTTGGAACTGGCGCAGACTGTGAAATCGTACGCAGCGAAGATTCTGAGCTTTGGCATCAAGGCGGAACTGATCCGGTATGTTTGATTATTTTTCTACCTCCACATTGGCCTGCAATTTTACTAACAGTATGACCACTTACAGCAACGCCAACAGGATGGAACTTGCAATCGGCAGATTAGCGAACTGGACGATTCGAGAGAGAGTGAACCAAGCTCTGGATTTGGTCAACAAGTTGGAGTGCACGTTACCGTTTGACTACCTGGACACGGCCATTTTGATGGTGGATGAAGTTGTTCATTTCGTAGAACCATGCTGGAATCCAAAAAAGAACCTCGCAGTGTGCGAATGCTACAGTCGCTTGAAAAAACTAATCGAGATGCTCGCACAAGGATCGACCCGGGAGCAGCGACTGACAGTTCTGAAGAAGTGGGAGATGGATGAATCTTAGCTTGAATAGGAGCATTGTTTTGAATGCGTATAGATTTTTTCTTCCATGTGTTCTTCAAGTACAACAAATCCCGACCTTTGTGTAACCTGGAGCACTTCACGTAAACAATAGGCCTCCTGGTTACTGGACGAGTTCGTTTCTAAATATTCAAGGAAAACTCGCTGGCTTGGTATTTAAGCACGGACAATCTGCTTGAAAGAAAGCAGTAAAATTAACGAGTCTAACACAACAAAAGTGTTTTGCTTTCAAAGTGACATGAAGTATTGTAGACAACTCAAATATTCTTGACTATCGAGTGCCAACAGTGAGTTCCAGCAGCTACACGTTCTTGTTCAAGGGTTTGGAACGCATCTTCTGGACCCACATCTTGTACAACTGGGCGCCATTCTCGCCGAACTTTGCCCGGATCGTTTGGAATTGCTTCACCAACGGCATTCTAATGAGGATTCCGAGCTTGTTCGACTTGAGCAGGTTTCCGAGCTGGGCCAAAGAAGATTGGGCAGCAGCTCGCTCTTCGTCAGCAGCAACAGCATCGAGTGTAGTTTTGCTTCCTTTCAAATTGCGGCGGATTTCGACGACTTGTTCTTGCATGGAGTCGACAACCGCGTTGCTAATCTGGAGCGAGTCTTCCGCCGCCACAATTGTGCTGCAGCATGAAACGAAGACGACGACCAGCAGCAGTAGGAAGTGGGTCACCCGCATGGTTGAAACTTCTGACTTGTGCGTTGGTGTTTGACTTGTTGGGACGAGAGCTGATTCTGGAATGAGAGTGGAGACCTGCAAAGGGGTCATTGGCAACGAGGGGTTGTGCTGCACAATACCCGGTCAGGAAAGTCAAGATGATTGTACATGTACAGTATTTACCGGTACACCCACTGCTTGCGATTAGATAAGCAAAATCCTGAGATATCTGCTCAAATCAAATTGGACAAGCTTCATTTACAAACATGTCAATTTTATGAAAGCTTTAAAATATAAATGACCAATAAGACATCGCGGAGCTTGACGAGTTGGAAAACTGTGCTGCCCATTGTAGATTCCTCCGAAGTTCGTGTTTCAACATATTAATAGTACTCTCGATGCTTAATTCCGACCATTCACAACCTTGTTCACGAGTACCATGTTCGAGATCACAAACGTCGCCAAGCACTTAGGCACGCTCAGCCTCGTCAACTGGCGAGCAATGGTGTGGGCCAGATTTACATGGTGACCACAACACACGCCTCCAGCTTTTAAGATATACTACGTAGTACGAGTTCGTCCGAACAAGAGCTACTGGAGCTTAGTATCCGTCGTGAACCGTTGGTACATGTGTATGCACTAAGAGATAATGCAAGACTAAAGTACTGCGTATCGAAGCCTGATTGACTCCATTCGAGCTCGTGGCTGTTGTCACCTTTTGTATTCCTTCCGCTTGGCCTTTGATGCGTACCTCACCCAGTGACTTTGCTGAAGTCTCACCAAACAAAAAAAGCATCAATGTACTTGTGGTACTGTGACGGTCGGTAGTATCTACCACGTGGTAGGCGCTCCAGCATCCTGGGTGGTGGCATCATCACCATGTGCTTGAGCCTGTATGATCGGTCGATGGGATATGCAGTACGGGCTTCCTGGACTGTCAGCATGGCAGGTAAAAACGTAGCTGTAGTTCAGTCTCGAATAAGCAACCCGACGAGCAATACACGTTGATCGTTGGTGGGAGTTCCAGCTCCCAATCTACTGTCTTCATGCTGTGAGACGCCACAGGTACCAGTAGTCATTTGAATCTCCATCTTGAGAGTCATCATGCCTGCTGAAGGACACACGGAAAGAAACAACACGACTTATGCTTTCAAACATATTCATGTGGTTCAAGCTATAACTAATACTTGCCACTCTTCAACTTTCCAACCAAGGATGCGTGCTCAGTGTAGCCCATCACGATGTTGACGGCCTTGTCCAAGAAACAATTCGTGAAGTCAGACGGAACTCAAATCCGACAGCAACCTACAGACGGAGCCAAGTCTACCTACTGTGCGTATATACGTAGCCGACTACCTATTACTTGAAGTATCTCGCACCAGTATCGGCAAGTGCCCCAATGTATGTACGTACATATGCCTGGTAAGTCTTTTTATCGAGACCAAATCTTGACTCGAAGGTGCAGTGCCAATTCTTGCAGGGTCTCAGTTAGTTGAGCTGCACTCATTTAGTGCGTAGACGACACTTCCATTGCGCAGCAAAGTTCACATATCGTCGAGAAGAAAAGAGAGCGTGGCAGGCAAAGCTCATGATACAAGTATATAGGGTATGTAGGGGATCACCCTCCCATCTCAAAATACAGAGGTTCTGTGGGTTACATGAGTGACTCTGTAACCCACAGACTCATTGAGTGTGCTGTTAGTTTGTAAAGTGCCTCCATACATGTACAATGACTGAAGTAATTATCAATAGTACGGGTGGCTCGTGTTGTGCAAGTAACCTCTACGATGCAGGATGTTCTCCATTATTCAAGTACTCGATGCCTATCTCCACTCTTCATTCTGCACTAATATTCAATTATCGGGGGATCAAAACAACGCTACGTTACTTTTATTTGCATATCATCAATTGCAGTCCCAGCACCACATCCGGATGTGTCTTAGTTATACTGTACAGTACATGTACCAATATTTCAGAAACGCTACATCTGTTGGAAAGAGAGGATTTAAGCTTTGTTCATGTCGAGATACACTTGGCTTTACTTCAAAATATATAAAGCTCGTTGCCTGTGTAGCACAATTCGAACGCGTTCAACAGTGTAAGCGATATGTATGTGGTCTAACTAGCTTAGGTAGTCGTGCTGATAAAGTTAGTGCTCTAGGATTTCCTGTACATGAGTACACAGACGGACGGCCGGACACCGCTACCAGTAACAGCCACCTGCAAATATTATCGTATAGTGAGTTCCCGTGCAAACCCTTGTTGAACATTTTCTGGTACATCGGGCCACGGAGGGTATACAAATTCTGGACGCCCTACTGAGGGGAAGAGCTGCAAGAGAACAATGGGCACACTACATACAGACCACACACGCAGTTAATAATCCACGTTGTGGTTGTTTACAATACAGCACAGCCCGTACCGCTTGGAGACTATGGCATAACTCATTCGCATAAACATCAGACGGCAAATGGTGAATATCAGCTTTTCTAAGTGGATGCATCCCTCCAAGTTAAGCGAGTTGCCATCGTCACAAAGATCCACAAGAGTATCAATGCACTGATTCAATCGGGTCAGACGATTAATCGATACAAGTGACTGGTTGTGAGTTAGCAGCACTGCAGTAAACAGCCATTGTACCCTGTCTACGAGCTCGTCGAAAGCACTCAACTTTTCAGCGGCGCCACACGTATTACGCACTTGCTCCTCGTAACTGGTCACGTAGTGAAAATCGTTTTCGACACGACGGCTGTCTTCGAAACTTTCTTCACCCACAGCGGACAATGAAGTCTCCGCGGGCAACTCCGACTCCAGATCAACTGTCCAAACAAAAGTAGACGCAGACATTTTGCTGCACGCTCGACAAATGGATTCGTATCGGTCATTCCACTCATCTCCTGCTTGAAACGAAGTTATTGTTTCAACACGAGCAACTAGTTTCCCAAGTTGTGGATCAGAACGAGGATTCCAGCTCTCATAACGGCCTTCCAAGAATTCGTTGATAAAATGCATTCGCGAGTCGAACTGAGTAACAGAAAAATCACCATAAAAGTCCCACTCATCGAAATTTTCTAGGACCTCACACACCCGGGTTTTCCAACTGGAGATCACTTCAGAGGGTACGATGTATTCCTTCAACAAGTATTTACGAAGCTCCAAACAGTGTCTACGGCATCAACACCCGCGATTAGTAATATATAGTTGAACAGCCAAAGTGACACGTACGAGTGGATGGCGTTCGTCCAGTCTTGACAAGTATCGTACAATGGCTTCATCGCGTCCAGCATTTCCCATGCTGCACATACTTCTCGATCGTTCAACGGGCTTTTCAAATTCGCAGTAGCAGCAGAAAGGAGCAATCGCGTATCTTTCAAATGATCTTTTACACTGACGTAATCGGGTCCAAGCTTTTTAACCAACATTTCTCCCGCCCGAGCAGTGGAGTGCAAAAAGGCATTAATAAGCGAATCTTTCCTGCTCAAGTCTTGATTTTCTTCCAGTTCAATCGCAGCATTCACCGCAAAACGCAGTGACGTACTTGAGTCGTCGGTGCCGGTTCCCTTGGCTCTTTTCCTTAACCGGGACAAAATACCCCGAGCAGCACGCTTTAAAGGTGTCAAATCACGCGCAAAAGAAGCCGCAGAAGCCTTCCGCTTCCTGGAGGAGGATAGGCCATTGCTTTGTTTCTCTTCCACCTCCTGCTCCTCCGAGGTAAAACTGGTTTCTCCATCACTTGCAGAATCAGCATCTTCACTAGAGTGCGATGACTCTAGAATCTCCACTTCATCTTCACTTGACTGTTGAAACTCGTCTGTAGTCGTACTCCGAGTTGAGTTTGTACGTGGCTCCGTCTTCACATTTGTTTCAGTAATTTCAATTATCTCACAGTCAGATTCACTCCTAATCGACTCATTCTTCACTGCTGCAACGTCTTTGTTTTCTTCATCCACTGGTGATCTATTGATAGTGCAGTTGTGGCCCTCTCCGAGTGTTGTCTCCACTTTTTGAATGGTATTTTCTTCTTCTCTTGGAGTACCAATTTTTGTTCCAATTCATGAATCTTTGACGCTATTTCAGTACTCAGGGCTCGAAGCTGGACCAAAGTTTGGGTAATTTCAGACCCGTAATGGGTTTCCGTCCTGCACGTGGTTCTAGAGGCCTCCAAGACGCTCAAAGCGCGCGTTAACGTGTCCAGTGCGGGGCCAAGATGTGTTGCAGCGCGCTTCAGCTCCTCGTTCAGCGCTGTGGTGCACTTGGCGCGCAGCTCGGCGGCGCTGAAGTGCGACAGGATCACCTCCATTTTGGGCACGAACGCAAAATTTGGGAACTGTCAGAAATAGTCAAAACTAACCTAAAATCATTTTGAAAATTGGTTTGCGGTTGTTTTGCCCTGAAAGAGACTTACAGTACATGTAATACTACATGTGCCGAATTAAACTATAGTGGTTTAACCTTTAGAGTGGTGGACATTTAAAAGAAGCAGCATCGTAGGCGATTTCCGCCGATAATTTCACTTTCAATTGGATAAAACATGAATATCACCGCATCGGCAACAAAGGGAATAATGTCCACTTTCAATCCCTCACTGAGAAAAGAAAAGGAAAAAGTCTAAACCGAGACAAGGATCACAACAATACTGGAACACACGGCTTATTTTCACCGCTAGGCCATTTCTTTTCAACGTAACTTTAGACTGTCTTGGTATAAGAGCCCACGGGCATGTCTGCCTCAATGCATAGACTAGTCTGCTGTCACTGCGCTGCATATATTATTATAGTTTAATACTTCGTAGTATACTAATGGGCTGCTCATGCTATAGTTAATCCCAACGGCTCTCTCGTACGCCGAGAATCTGCTGCAGCAGTTGGTTTAGCCTAAATCTAACTGGTGTGTATTGTTTCATTTTTAAGCTGGCACAACTCGTCCTCAAACTATTAGCGGCGGGTGGTAAGAATTAATTAAGACATGCCAGAAAAGCGTCATCATTAATTCTGGTGGAAGTGCTTGTCAAAGTAGCACGTTGTTCCCAAGTTTTGGTTTAGCAGGAGTTCTGAAGGCCACTAGGCGGAAATCTTTTGAATTTGACCCAAGAAACAACATGTAGATTGCATTTGTCGTACCTCCCGCATTGGCTTTTCCACCGAACAAACAGGTACATTGGTGTCACTTAGTTCTTTGCTAACGACTTCCTATGTCCGTCCTAGTGTTCGCCCCTACGTCGTCCACTAGCAATATGCATCCCGGCCCAAGCCTGTTGCTTCGCCGTCTCCCTTATGGAGAATTGTCAACGACGCCATCTTGCGCCGCTCCTTCTTGAGTCGCTTGCCAGTGAGCCACATCTCCACCCAAATGGCGAATGACCGATTCCCATTTGTGAAGTTCCGTTGGGCTGCCTTCGATGTGCGCCTGCACACTCCGCCGGCTATCCATAGTCATGTTTGCTAGCTTGTCCGCCATCTTGTTAAATTTTCGAAGATGGTGGTGCCATTCCATGATGGTGAGTTTGTCGGCACAGTGCCGACTCCTCCAGTAAATGTGCTTCAGATGTGCCGCTTTGGGGGCTTCCTTCCTCGTTGTTGGCGAATTATCATCTCACTGTCACCGATGACATGGAGCGGTTCGAAACGTTTGGCTTCACAGGCTTTGAGTCCAATGAGAAGTCCCATATTTTCGGCGACGTTGTTTGTCGTCGTCTTGCTCGCATACGACATCGTGCCAATTCAGGCCACTGTCGGGTCCGCCATCGGTAGTCCGGTTTGCACGACCACTGCCCCACTGCCCCCTGGACCTGGGTTTCCTCTGGATCCCCCGTCAAAGAAAAGCAGATAAACAGCTGTCCCGCCCGAGATTCTGCTCTGTAGACTCCAAGTGTGTTCCGGCGACAGGGCTCTGCGGAGTACATCAATAATCTGCTGCTGGAATCGAGTTGGTAGTTGTGCCTTCATGTGGAGATGCACCGTGTTGTACCCGTTGCGAAGTTTCGAGGTCAGAAGCCGCTTTGTGATAATGCTCAGTCACATGTCTCGGTTTAGACTGGCAACAAGATCATTCTTCAATTTGCAGTAGTACGACTTCGAGGCAGACCATGGGGGATAAAGACTTCATCGACTTTTCAGACACCCGACCAAAGCTGAGGCCAAGCACGTCACAAAGGGTCTTCAAAACGATGGGCAAAATTGTCCGACCAACTGAGGGCACGCCAGCCATGCGCTTCGTACGAATGATGCACCGCCTTGCAGTATTCGGAGTCGCAATTCTGTACGTTAAGATTTCGCTGCATTCGTTCTCGACAGCGATGATAATTCTCCACGGCTCAGTCTCGCATGACTTGCCTATCAAGACGCACAAGTCAAGCTTTATATTGGGCTGCGTTGGCTAATAATGGGCTGCGTTGGCTCCACAACTATCCAGCAAAGCCCTCTCGTTCAGCAAGTACTCCAAGGGGTCTACAAGTCCACGCAACAATTCATTGTACATCGAGACGTCCACAACCCAGTCTTTTGTTGGGTGCTCAAACGTGCCAGAATTCAACACTGAGCTTTACAGTAACGAGTTTTTGCGGTTCGTATTTTCAAGGCTACAGATACACGCTCCCCACAATGATGGAGTTAGAACTGGTGGTGCCAGTAGTTTACTGTTCATTTACTTTGCTCACATCGGCTGATCGAACTTCTGCACGTGTGCACTACGTCGCGCGCAAGAAGGGTCATCCAAACGAATACGATTTTGCTCTCGACAATACTCTCGGCCAATTTCAGAGAGGACCTGCTCTCGTTCTTGTAGTCACTCCTATTGATGACATGAGAGCTGCGACTGTCGAGCACCAAATAGCAGTCGCGTTTAACTACCCATACGTGGCTGAACCGGTATTTGCGTACTCGGAATTGAAGGGTATCGACGAGAACAACTTCTGGCAACTTGAAACTCTTGCAAATCCACGCAACCAAGACCCTGCAAAGTCTGTTCGGATGGCACGTCGCTTTGGACGATACATGGGTGACCCAACTGCGCAGTCCAACATTGAGATGGTTCATTGGGACCTAGCATCAGACCCGATAAGCGAAGTTAGTACCTGGAGATGGCATGGTAGAGCTATGCTTCACGATTCTTGGGCCTGGACACACGCAGTCCACGGAGTTTTCGCGATCAACGTCATTTTCAGTCTGGTCGTGCTACTTATCGTGAAGTATCGGCGCTTTCGAATGGGCCACGTCTGGGTCGGTGACGCGTTTTCCACGATTTCCAACATGATGCTGTACAGAGGTTTGATTGTCATGGTCTGCAACCACTTGAATGGTTATTGGAAAATCACAAAAATGTGTATCTCGATCGGAGACTCCATCGCGGATCAACATGCTATTTACTACCGCCCAGAGCTCGTGCATGCGGATCTGCTCGCTGTGTTCATGAATGTGACAAGTGTGCTCAGTTACCTTGGGCGCGAACGTGTAGACCCACTGCTAGCTTTCCTGATATTTGAAGTGGGTTGGGGATATCGTGTGGAGCTGGCCAAGTTGTTCCCCGGATTGAGAAGCCAAATTGCCAATTTCGCGATAGCTGACGCAACAAATGGGTTGCTGGGTGTGAGCGGTGGTCTTGCGATGTTGTCCCCAATGGACCTCATGACTGTCTATCCAGTTGTGGGGGGCAGACGATCGGTCGTCTTCTCAGCCGTGATTTCAATCTTTAGCCCCATTGTTCTGATAGCAGGTTATGTTGCTTTCCGAAGGGCAATTCGGTACATAAAGTCTCCGTTAAGCGGAGATAAGGTGGCTTTCTCGTCGGCGTTCAAGTGCATACGCAAAAGGGCTGCAGCAAATTGACCTCACTTCTTTTGAGGTAGCAACTGGTGCAGCACTGAGCAAACGCTTTGGAGTGATCTCCGGCTATGAAAATTACGTGGTGAGTGAGAACCAGCTCACTGCCACGATCGATGCTGTCTATGGCAATGGGTTCCTCGTCGTCAAAGGTAAGTTCTTGATTGGCGCCCAGGATCTGCTGCCGTTGATTCTGATGAAGTTGACCCGCATCCGATTCACAAATATTTTCGTGTACGAGATCATGGAGAAAAGTTGTGTAAATGAAACGGCACGGCTGGTGTTTCCTGCGACCATCTCGTGGACCGACTTGAGGCATCTTGACGTCACTACACTCACTTAGCACTAAACATAACCTGTAGGGAAAATACACTTGCAATTCGCACAAACTATTACTCCGGGTGGAGTTCTTCCTGACCGCAAATTAGTAGAGTAGTTCTAGGTAACTGGTATTTCATCTGCACTCTTGCACTCTTGGCTGCTATACTCTAAATTTCATAGTAAATTTGGAGGGTACCTGCCTACTCCATTTTTAGGTCGTATAGTCTCTGTACCCATGTGCTCAAATTTTGGTCACGGCAACTTCCAGCCATTCGCCATCATGGCAAGTTGGCCGCAGACGCTCGACGCGCGTGTCCTGGCGCACGTTCCTCTCAATGCAATGCACCAGGGCTACAACGCCGTATTGCACGAGGAATTTGCAGCGCTGGCGGCCTCCGTAGACGCCGTAGCGACGTCTTTTGCCAAACTGGAGGAGGTCCACGATGCTGTGTCCAAACTGGAGCGAAGTCACGGGCCCAGAGGCAAGCGCAGCGAGACTTTGAGACTTCTGATGGACGTTACAATGGGGATGGGCGCAGAATTGCAGGAGAAAGTGGAGAAAATTGCAGTAGGGATGCAAATATCACAATTGGACAAGAAGCGGAAGAGAGAAGAGGACGCTAACGTAAAGTCCTCTAACGTGCAGACGCTCAGTCAACAGAGTCGAAATAACGTCATTGAGGAAGTTAAAGAGACTATTGAGAGTGATGAGAGCCAGACTCATTGGGATGAGCATGAAAGGGTCACGAGAAGCAGGGACAAAGTCGGAGGTTTGAAAGAGAGTTCAAAGGACAAAAAGAGTGAAGAAGTGGGGACTACCGTCAGTTCGATGTCCGAATCAGAGAGTGAAGAGAGTGATGATGATATCGGAGGGAGTGAAGCTGCGTGGAAAGCGCTGATGGCAAAAGGTGCTGGGCAGAGTTTGTCTTCGTCCGAGAAAGTGGGCGAGAAAGTTGTTGGCAAGACTTCGGCAGACACGTCTTGCAAGACGGAGAATTCCAGAAGCAAAACTGCCACGTACATGAGCACCATTATGGAAGACGTGAACAATTTACGTAAGCTGGATCGAGCGTTCGTTATTCCGGAGCTGCTTGTCGTGCTCAAAGAGTCGGTGGACGAGGAGGATGGCCATTAGCAATCTCACGTTTTGATGTCGTTGAATATTCTGGTTGGGTGGTGGGCGGATCAATGCGAGGAGCAAAGCCATTATATTGGACTCTATCGGGACTATGCGGCAGCAGTTAGAGAATATGTACGCCGAATTCCCGTTTCACCTGAACGATCCCAGATACAAAGGTACTTGATTGGGGTTCACACTTTGTTTACAGCTAGGGTACTTGACAGTTTGTGTTGCGCTGCTCTCCAGATCCGTGAACACTATATCAGCATCTATAGAAGCACTCGGTGCACTAGCAAAGTATGGGAGTGAGACGGCGAAAGCTGCTGTGGTGAGAAAAAGAAGCGAGCAGAATAATTGGTTCTGCTCTATGGTTGGATCAGCTAACAGATTGCCATCGACAACGGAGCGGAAAAATCAAATCCTAAATGCACTTGTTGCTTTCAAGAAGCAAGCTGCTGCGGATCACACTGTCAAAGTCCAAAAGCGTATGATTGCGTCTGCCAATACAGTGGCAGGATGGATGTGTGAAGGCTTTCGTTGGACGCATCAAAGTTCCTCTCTATCGTATGTTCGTGGAAGCGCTGCGTCAATTTTCGGATACAGTGCAAGATCGTGCTGCTAAGGGTGATATCGACGAGTAAGTACCTACTTCAAAATACCTTGTTCGGCATAAGCTCGATTATGCCTGGCACTGACCCGTTACCTGCTTCTCGTTACAGTTTGTTGGACAGAATGGCAGACGTCGCAGCTAACGAGCCATCCCCAAGAGCACGACAGCTCCTGAAAACAATTCAAGGGCGCGCCCTTAGTTTGCTGAAGGAAGTGAATCGGTACAAGGAGCAAACTCTGCCTATTGAAAGTTTCCACATACTGTTGCAGACCATGACAAGTATTGTATCCTGTGCCACTTTCGGATGGGACCCTCGACACGACGCGACAGTAAACGAGTGCGCCATGGAGCTGGAAAGACAAATTTATCGAACCATTAAATCATATCCCAGTTCTACGACGGCGGCCCAGGAGAACAAGACCCGGATACTAAGGATAGTGGAAAGCTGGCTACTGGTGGGGCCTGAAAAGAAGTGAGCTGGCCTAGAATTAACGTAACTTCACTTTTGCTAGGTAAGTGGTAAAAGAAAGCTCTCCCTTCCTATTCCTTCGTGTGCTGAGCAAACGGCTCATCACAATCTCAAAGCGAGTGGTTTGTCGTTGGAGACGGTGACGTATAGCACAGTGTGATTCATTTCTCTCCCTCACCTACTAAGGTTAGTACCCTTATTCTCCACCATTATACTGAAACATGGTAATTACTGCTCGTTTCCATCAAAATTTTCTGCCAATCAAATCACGGTTTGGTCTTCAATGTACTGAAAAAGCGTCAAATTGGAACTTGACCTCTTGTGGTCATGGATGTGATCCTCTCGCACTTCAGCGCTTCGGAGCTGCGCGTTAAGTGCCTCACCGCCGTGCAGGACGAGCTGCAGCACACGCAGATGCAGCTGCCTCCTGCTCTGGACGCGTTAAAGCGCTCACTAAGCGTCGTCCGCGCCTCCAGGAAGATGATTCACGACTCCATTTGTGCTCGTGGACGAGTCTCCGCACGTGGCGACGGCGTTGGCGCAAATTGTGGCGAGTTGCAATGAAATAGGGACTTTAATTTGTGATTTGAGTCGGGATTTGAGCAGTTCCGGAACGTCCGAGGCGTCTCCGTCCGATACGGACGACGAAGAGCAGCAGGAGAGACCAAAAAGTGACAAGGCAGAGCCCAAACAGACCCCAGCGACGGAGAAAGTGACAGTGGAGAGGAAAAACGGCTGCAAAAGACACGGCGGGGATGTTGAAAAGGGAAGTAAAAGCTGCTAAAACCAAGTCGGTAGCTAAAACTACATCGACAGTCATTGACTTGTCGTTATCAGATGAAGAAGAGGAGAAGGTGGTGAAACACGAGGTTGACAAGGATGCACCGAGTGCTGGGAGAATATCGGAGAAGAAGGAGACGCTGGAGAATTCGAAGAAAAGAGTTGATGGGGTTGAGACGGAGGAGATTTCACAGCAGGCAACACCGGAGAAACAGGAAGTGCCAGCAAAAGGTGGTGCTGGGTCATCGGTGCCGGTTGCAGTGGTGGAACCGCCTCCGGCGCTGATGGAGGATGAAAATGAAGCGGCTGGTGGTGTTTGTGAGCAACGAAGATCGAGAAAAAGGAAGAACGAAAGCGCCAAGAGCTGAAGTGTTACCAGCTCAGAAGCGGCGTGTGTGGGATGTAATTGTTCGGTTACGAAAGCGGGCCGAGATGGCGCCGAGCGGAGCGGTGGGCGTTGCTGTGTGCTCGTCGCTAAATGCTGCCATCGCTTTAGAAGAACATCAGGAGGCAACGACAAAAGGCCCACTTAAGAAGACTTTTGCTTCTGCAACGGCCGATGGACTGCTCAGTTTACAAAAGCTTCAGACTGAGCGCCATCTTGAAGATATGCGATTGGTTATGCAGTAACGAGAACTAAGCCAGTCCGTACTGGCAAATGCAAAGAGGCCCGACATTTATCCCGCGAAGACAAAAGACCTTCACCGGTACGACTTTGTCGATGTGTGAACTCGCTAAGCGTGCTACTTTGTGTTACATTGTCTTCGGCTACGTAAATATATTCTGAAGGAGTATGAGGTGCCTGCTGATGTTGTGGGCGACTTAAAGACGCAGCTGTTGAAAATGCAGTTGCGTGGGTGGAAGCCGTATCAAGGACTTCACATTAAGCCGTTCGATCAGAAAATGAGCTTCATAAACGAGCTACTAGAGAATCGCTACGAGCTGTGGGATCCACGCACAGAATTCTTGGACGACACCAATCTGCACCTTCAGGTGATGCTTGGAATGAGCTACGCCTCGATCTGTCGAGCGTGTAGTCAGATCGATGCGATCTTGCAGATGTACTGACAGATTGGAAAGAAGCGTGGAACCTGGTTTTGAAGATGGGCATCGAGTGGAGGAGGACCTAAGGCATGTCACAAGTTACGACGACCAAGTTCGACACCTGACAGACGCTGGCTCGAAGAAGGCCGCGTTTGATGAGAACGGGATGAGGTGGATTTTTAGCGATGACTAGGAAGCAGTCCCTATTGCCTCTTAATCGGCTCTTAATGTGTGCGTCACAATGGATCTCTGTGATAATGGCTTGACTCTGAATTTGGAGGGCTGTCTTCACTTGGCTGCTAAATGCGCCAAGTGATGTACATTCGGGTAGACTACGCTTCGTGTTCCAAGCGGTACGTGTCAAAGTGCGGCGACAAAGTATATGCAGCACGATGGTTTTTGTGTTGTTGGGGATTGTAGACGGTGGATGCGCTGATAGGTTTGTTTCCGCCTGACACGCCCCCGGTTCGGTTATCCAGAAGGATGCACTCATGCCGACCCGAAGACCAAAGACAATAAGTTACTTGACACTATCTAGCCCATTTCCTATTCTTCAAATGGAACCAAAGTGCTTTTTTTAAGATGGCTACATGATTACACAAAATTTGAGTGGGTTACACAGGGTAACCCCGAGGTTACATTTGAATTTGCGTCCATTCAATTGCATCAAAATGGCGGCGTCAGTCGATACGTTGACGCTGTACGAGCGCATCCTGTCGCTCGTGGCCCCCCAGGAACTGCATCACAGCTGCAACGATGTTCTCGCCGAGGAAATATCCGGGTTACGAAAATCCGTCAACGACGTCCTTGGGATTTTCTCCAAAGTGGAGGAAGTGCGCGAGGCCGTGAAGCAGCTGGAACAAGCCAAAGGGTCCACTGGACGCAGTGCGAGCTTGATGGAAGTCATGGACAATACCATGGCGTTGCAAGCTGAGTTGGGTGACAAATTGGGACCAAGTGGGGACTAAGATGAAAAAGGTGAGGAAGTACCCAAAATTTGGGACCGGGTTACGTTATATCTTATGAATTGGTTACATGTTAGCAGAGCGAAGAAGTTGTGGAGAAGAAACAGGTGAAAGAGAAGAAGAAAAGAGAAATGGGGCAGGAGAGTGAAGAAGAAAGGAAGGTGCAAGTGAAGAAAAAACACAAAAAAGAAAAAAATGAAGAGGTTGTGGAGAAAGAGAAAAGTCTGGACTTGCAAGTTGCTCACGGCTGTTTGAAGGCGATAAAAGAGGTGAAGACGATCAATAAGAGGATCCAATTCGACATGCAGGAGCAGTGGCAGAGAGCGGTGTTCGACGTGAAGCGGATCATCAAGCGCCAATCGGAATGTGACGTTCAGTCAACTGATAAAGCTGCAGCTGAGGTGACAGCTCGTGCACTAGAAGCATCTGCAGAAGTTTTCAAGAAGGTGGAGTGGACGCTGGAGCATGTGAAGGAAGTTCAGTCTCTTGTCGCTGTTCTGGCATACGCGTGCTCCAAGAACGAAGTATTGAGGACGTATTTCCACCGGTAATGTTTCGTCAGTCATGGCTTTGATGAAAGCGCCTCTCGTCCTAACTTTTGGTTGTTTGTGTATACGCAGCGTTCGAGCGCAGCTAGAGAGTCTCGAGATGAACATTCCAACCTCGCAATTGAAAAATGTGAAGGATTCGAAGAAACCTGCATCTGCAGAAAGTGAAGTCGACAGTACCAAGCAGCTGACCGACACATATCTCGAAATGGCCCGCAGCATTCCAACGCTGCCTGAAAATGAGAAGCTGAAGCGTATTCTTGAGGCACTCGGTGTGATCCAGCAAGTACTAGCCAAAGATGAAACGTGTCGACAGCAGGGAGAAATTCGTCGTGCTTTTGAACATGTGAGGGTTTGGATTGACACTGTTCCATTCCAGAACAACCTAGCCGATGAGTATCTTCGCTTTGCAAACAAAGTTACTGACTACAGCAAAAGACTGACCGGCACCAACAACCAACGTGGATGGCAAAGGTGCGTCTATACTATTAACCTTTTTGTCATTAGCCCATAACTAACTGTGTACACGCAATTGCATGTAGGCTTGCTACCGGTTTAGTCACGATTACTTGAAGAAAAGAGGAAATCATTGGGAGAAAAGCCGTCCCATTCTTCAGCAAAGCCGTCCAAAAGACGATTGAAGTAAAGCACCGATTGACGTCGATTCAGACTCAAGTGGAAGAGTGGCAAGATGGCATCTTTTCCCTGGATCAGGTGGACAAAGTGATGAAGGCGCTCAACGAAGTTGTGTCTTACAACTCGATGGATTGGAATCCCCTAACAGACCCGACAGTCTGCACGTGCGTGGAAAAGCTGAAAACCGCTATTCAGATGATCAAAAAACAAGCTCATCGAGACAAACGGCTGAAGACGGTCAACAAGTGGAAAACAAGGATTGAAAAGTATCGGTGATAGCCTGCTTGAATGCCAACACGGTGGTCAACTGACGTCGAGCATCGGTTTCTAGTGGCTTTCCGCATCATCTCAAATAGAGCATTGGATTTCCAGTGGTTTTCAGCATCTCAGGTCAGTTTCCTGTGCTGTCAAAGCGAAGTGTTTTATGATGTCATTTGCAATTGCTCACCATATTGGTTAGCACAGTGAATCATTCAAGGGAAGATGAAGCGCAACAACGGAGGCTATGAACTGATTCAAAAAAGTTTAGGTGAATTAGATGGAGTGGTGGTTCGCCAGCAAACGCAGGTGGGTGAGATGATAGCTCAAGCAATTGATATTCCTTGGGAAGCAGCGAACAAGTACGAGATTCATCGACTGCCAGCAGACAAGAAGGTCAAGAATGAACCGAACGATCCGGCAGGTTGGTCTCCGACTGGGCCCGAGCTGAAAGCTCTCGAGCCGTTTATGCGTGCTCAAGAGGAGAGTTGGTTCTGCACACGCATCGTCCTGCAGTATCTCGGATGCGGCTACTTGCGTCCTCTCAAAATGCACTTCACGGTTGCTGGTGAGACTGGCGATGTGTTTGTCATTGAACGTCCATTTAAGTGTGGAGGAGGGCTATGTTGTCCTCTAGAAATGAACTTGGACGGTTTGAGTGGGGAGAGCGGCGAAGTCAAACGGATCGGACGTGTTCGTGAAGACTTTTCGCCGTACCTGGGGCGTTGCGGCTCTGCTTGCTGTCTAGCGACAACGTACACAGACATTGAGCGTGCCCTACCGGATGGGTCGTACGAGAAACGCTACTCTTTGCGAACCAACATGGCGTGTTGTGGTCGCGTGAACAATTGCTGTGCACCATCGTGCTGCCGTAATGACGCCGTGTACGATGTCCTGGACCCCGAGGGAGCAGTTGTTGCGAATTTGCAGGTAAGCTTCGGAAGTGGTGAATGCCTTAAGGCATTTTGTCGCGCTGGCGGAGGCTTCACCAACTACGTCCTTCAGTTCCCCCGTGACTCTACACCTCAGGATCGAGCACTGCTACTTGCAGCGCTTTTCCAGCTTGACTACTCCCTTTTCGAGAAACAGTAGTCAGTCACATTAGGGAAGAAGTAGGCATTTATTGTTTGCTTCTCTTTTGTCGGTCTTGCTAAGCTATCCGATAATTTACGTGCAATGCATCTTACTTCTTCGGGGTCGTTCTGTGCGGCCAAATGCTTTTCTTTCATCGGTGGTGATGTGTGCATGTTTAGTTCTGGGCTTTTCGGTGGGTTTTGCTGTTCAAGTTATACGAGGCATCTCGAACCACTCGTGTCATGGTCTATTGCAGTCTTTAATGTAGCTGGGAACGCGCCAGGTTTTCATTGTCGACTTGTAGAATCATTACCGACGTGCAATGTTCAAGCGCTTGGAACTTTTCGACGAACTCATTTCCTTCCCTGCTGCTTGCATGTATCGCTTAATCAACAGCACGTGACTCCTTTGTGGCATGTGTTTTGCCGTCCCCACCGCACCACTTGCAGTGCTGGTAGAACTACCAGAGACACTTTCAGCTTGGCGGATGGACACTTGGCTCGAAGTCAAGCTGCTTTGGCCACTGTCACGGTGGTGGTGGTGGTGACGACTTGATTTGCTAAGCTTTCGTCGGTGACGTGATAGGTGCTTTGCTCGAGAAAGATCCAATGATGCAACAGAAGCTTCGTCATCCTCGATGATTTCTTCGTCTTCGTACTCAATTGCAGTCTCCACAGCCTTCGGTGCTCCCGGTAGTTTTCGTGGGGTCACAGGACGATTTTTGTTGTGAGGTGAAAGTGACGATGCTGCCATGTCACGCGGCGACATTGGCCGGATAGGGGATGTAACGCGAGGAGATGTGGGCGGCGTAGCCAGTACCGAGTACGCTTGCTGCACTTCGCTGGGCCGGCTAGCAGTTGCCGTCCGAAGTTTGCGTGGGCTGCAAGCATCTTGCGGACTCGTAGACGAAAACGATGTAGCTCTGCTGCTGGTTCGAGGACTAGGTAGATGTTGGGAACTGCAATCCACGGAAGACGCAGTTGGAAGGCGGGATGAGCGAGGAGGACGTGGTGTAGTCGGTCGAGTGACTTCTTCCGTTGTTGACGATGTTGACGGACGACTTGACTTGCTGCTTCCGCCATCATAGCTTTGAAAAGAGGGCATCGTTTCTTGCTGCATATCCTCGAATGTGCGCGAAACATAGCGACCTCGTGTAAATCGGTGCGACTCGATAAACTTCGGAAGCATGATCAATCCGTTCTTGGATCGCTTAACATACTCCAGCTTCTGCCGTTGTCGCTCCTTTTTAAACTTTTCTGAGTGGGACCAGTGATCACCGTCGTGAGTATAGTCGGGTGGTAAAATCTTTAAACAAAACTCCTGCAAATCCAGATCATTGCTGTTATCCGCATCGTACCGCTTGAAGAGGCCCAAACACTGCGCAGGAGTCAGTCGAAAGCCCAGAGCAAGCAAACGCTCGCGAAACTCGTCCATAGTCACGTGACTCGCCTTCTTAAATATTTTGTAGGCTTGGCGGAAAGTATCCGAGCTACGCGAAGTTGCTTGCTGGATCTTGTCTCGGATACGCATTTCAATTTCATCTAAGCTCCAGCTTTCCATCTCGATCTCGGTCATGTACTGGTCAGGATTTGCCATCGCCATTGCTTTCTTGTTCTGAGCTTCAATTCTGTGTAGCTCATCAGCTGCCGCAACCCAGGAGATGCCAATGTAATCTGGGGGTAGCACACCATGAATGAACTCATTAAGGTCAATATCTCCACTTCCGTCTTTGTCGAAGCGCCGAAACAAAATGTCGGACTGGACGCGAGTCAGGGCCAACCCTATGGCCTCCAGTGAAGCGTGAAACTCGTGCGGCTTAATTCCATTCACCTTTTTGAAAATACGAAAAGCCTGCCTGAAGCAGTCTGACGATCGGGATGTGCGCTGCTCAATCTTTTCGCGCAGCATTCGTTCAATATCGGCAATCGTCCATGAATCTTGAACAGACTGTACTGCCATCGAGTACAGCTTGCGCCGCGAGTCGTCAACTTTTTGCCGGTCCTTAACTGACAGCCAGAACGAAGTCGAGTAGTCATCGAGCATCACGCCTTGAACAAACTTGTTCACGTCCAGATCGCCTGTCTTGTCGAAGTCAAATGTATCAAACAGATCAGTTAGCTGTTTCTCTGACATTTTCATCCCGAGTCTTCTCATAGCAACGCTGAGGTCGTGGAGGGAAATCCCCGAAGGCTTGCCGAACAACATGAAGGCTTGCTGGAATCGATCGGTTTCTTCTGATAATTGATCCATTCTTTCTCGTATGATCGCAGCAAGCTGCTTAGTTGATAGGCGTGGGTCCCGCTCTGGTTCACCTTGATGATTTCTGAGGGACTTCTCGCTGCCTGGTCTGGAGTCCTGATTGCTAAATAATGTTGTAGCGAACTCAATCGTATCAATAACTCCATCTCTATCCTTGTCGAACCGCACAAAAAGCTCTCGGCACTTTGGAGGGGATAAATTAATCTGCAGCATTCCCAGGTGACGATGAAAGTCTGCAAAAGTGATCGTTTCCGAATTTGTGAAGAAGCGAAAGCCCTCACCAACTGGATCTACACTGCGTGGCATTTTCTCCTCAAGTTTCCGCGCGACACAAGTTTCAAGTTCGTCCAATGCCATGTACTCGTGCAAAGGAGGCGACTTCTTTAGATTTGGAACCGCCGGTGGGGGCTTGTTGTTTCCATCGCTAACCAGTCGAGGCGACCTAAGTCCGGGACGATGTGTGAGATCTCTTTTAGCGGTGAGCTTAGCGGGTGCTTCTACCACGGGCACTGATGAAGCATCATCGGCCGAGAAGAAGGTTTCTGGAAGAAAAATTCGTTGCGCGAAAGTATGGTAGTCGATCTCTCCGAGGTCTTCCTGGTCAATGCGGTTAAAGAGCTCAGTACAAAGTCGCGGAGTAACCCGTAGACCAAGCCGTATGACTTTGTTTAGGAAACATTCCGGCGTAATGGAGTTGGTAGTCGTGAAGAAACGGAAGGCCTGTCGTGAATAGTTGTCGTATGCACTTGAGCTCGGAATGCTCTCGTCCACTGTGCAGAACATCGTGTGAATCACTTTGCGGAGCTCCTTTATCAATGCATCGACCGTTGCGATCTTGGGCACCAAGGATGGGTCCATGGCTGCATCTGGATTGAGCGCGCGCGGCATCCTGCCAGCAGGACGCACCGGGCGACTCGGCCGCGCCATACTCGGGCCATAGCCAGCGCCGCTCAGCGCCAGGCTGCCCACAGGAGGCCCCTCCATTTTGCCGGGATGAGACTATTGCCGAGTGCGCTAAAATTGTTGAGGCCCTCGATTGACACTCTCACAGCGCCGCCTTCAGTTTGCCTGATCACCCCGCCTCACCAGCGAAACGGCCACGCCCACTACCAGGCGTAGCGTCGGCATTTATAGGCGCGATATTTTCACGCGCCTCGGGCAGTGAAGACGACGACCTTCGGTATATTTAGTCAGCAACAAAGGTGAAAACCAGCGCAGATGCCTACCACGTCAATGAACTGGTTCGGTCTCTGTTGATGTGCGTTGATCACTCCTTCACGTTGGGAATCTTGGTCCAACAACCGCATTCTATAAAGCCAACCATCGTCTACGCCGCATAAGTGAGCTGCACAATTTCGCGAATGTTAGACTTGCAGTCTCGCTCGTCCCATACGGTTTCGGTCTGGAACACCCCGTCGGCTTGCACGAGGCCAACAAAGTGCTGGACGCTGCCTCCTGTACCGAAGTAGTACTTCTTGGCGGCCACCAGCGCTCTAGCATTAGGTGAGCGGCGCAAGTGCCGCTTGATGGTCTGCAAAGGTAAATAAACCATAAAAACATTAGTCCAGACACCCCTTAACAAGAACAAAACGTTCAAAAGCTCTCACCTGATACAATTCCACGGCAACTTGCTCCGTATAAATGGTCTCAGCTGTCAGAATCAGGTCGAACTGCATCTCGTCCTCGCTCAGCTGCTCCACTTCGTTCATGAACTGCGTGACGCTCGTCCAGGCGCCAGCATAGAACGCGGCCTTACTGTACAGCTGCTGGTCGACGTTCCGGAGCACATTCGGACACGTCGTGAGCTCCAGCACCTCCTTATTGTAGTCACTAAAGACTACTCGTTCGGCGCCTCGTTGCAGTGCGTGGATGCCCGGCAGTCCGTGGCCACAGCCCAGTTCCAGCACAGTGGACGGCATCTGCGACTCCCCTCGACGCAGTTGCGTCTCCACGAACGTCACGAGGTCCACGGCGCACTCCCAGAGCTTGAAACCTCCTTCGTACACGCCCGTCTGCACGTCGGACGTGGTCAGAATGGAGCTGATGGCGCCTGTACGCGCCAGAAAGCCCGCGTCGGTGGTGTTGACGATCTCGAACGTCATGTCGCCCACTTGGATGGCGGAGAACGCGGCGCTGGCTGTAGACGCGGGCGACACGAAGCGCTCGCCATGACGCAGAGGCGGAGAGGCGCTGGGAGGCGCCGTGGGGGCCTCACCAGGAGCAGCAGCGGCCCCATCCAGCGCGAAGTTGAACGAAAACGACATGGCTACACTTTGACAACGAGAGTGATGGCTGGGATCGACTGTGTCTGAATGATTGTATGGTTTTGGTGTGGATAACACTAATTGTTAGTGACGCACACGAGTTTCTCTTCCCAGTCGAGGATCTGAGTCTGAGGATGGAGTCGCCGTCGCCGCGATCGCACCGGGAGTCGGTGGTGGTGAGCGCCGAGGAGCTGCTGCATCCGCTGGAGGAGCGCGTGTTCCAGTTGTCGCAGGAGCTCACGCAGACGGACCCGGAGGTGCCTGCGCTCTCGGATGATGAGGTCATCACGAAGCTCAACATGTGAGGATAGAAATTCGCGTTTTCCAGTGCGGAATGGCCGTTTCTAACGGGTTTTAACGGGGTGCTGGGGACTGTAGGATTGCGGAGACGCTCGAGGAGGTGGAGACCAACTTCCGCAAGGAGAGATCGTCTCCGTATCGGCGTGATGGTACGATGTCGCTGGAGGAAGGCGTTTCTAAGGACCATTTCTAATTGGGACGCCTAATCTAGGCCACTTGATTGGTAATCTTTTGCAGGTGCTGGAACAGAACGAGGACTTTTACCCCATAGTGAGTGATGGTCGTGCAAGTTGAAGGGAAAAACCCAAAAGCCAAAAGCCTGCCCTCGACAAAAGTCAAAGGAAGGTCTTTTGGGTTTTTGGGATGGCGAGGGCAGACTTTGGGGTTTTCAGGATAGTGAGGGCAGACTTTTGGGTTTTTGGGAAACTTTACTGATCTTCATTCTGTTTCTATCGTTGAAGCTGGAAGGGAAGCTCTCGGATCTGAGCGTGAACCGCGTCAAGGCGGCGACGTGTCGACTGCTGCTGGCTACGGTGCCAGTGAACAGTCGAGCCATCGTGCGCATGCTGGACGACGACGACGAGATGCTGGAGCGGGTGTGCGGGTTTGCCACGGAGACTGACCCGGGTCTGCGCTGTTACGCCACGGGACTGCTGTCTGTAGGGCTGAGAGACCGATCCATTGCTGATGCAGTGGTGAATAACGACACGCCGGTGAAGTTGCTGAAACGAGCGAGGATGTACGCCTCCAAGCTCGAGAAGGAGCGACAGCAAGCCGTCAAGTACATACAGGAGCATCTTCGTCTTGCTACGTCCCGTCATAAGAAGACTACGAGCGGAGGAAGCAGTGCATCGACCAAGGCGACGACGCCACAACGCTCACTCAAGCGTAAACATTCCGATGTCGGAAACAGAACGTCTGCTCATGGAGTTGACCATGCTGAAGCTGCCGATACCAGTGCAGGCATGGAGACAGAGGATGAAGAGCCGGCTGCTACTGCTCCAATGCAGCAACCACTCCCGATATCAGGAGGTGACGAAGAGGGAATGGGGAGTTTTGGTGAGGATGGAACGATTGTGATGCCAAGTCCCGAGCACCATGAAGAGGATTTCAAGCGTTTGGTGATGCTGGAGCTCTTGTACACTTTGGACTGCCTAGGGTCGATGGGGGAGTACTTAGAGCTCTTTGCGCCAGCGCTGAAAGAAGACATTATCGGGACAGTCATTACGTTTTTGTACAGCAAGAACCCCGCCGTGATATCGCACACGATGACGTTGACGTCACATTTTCTCGCGCACAAGAAATTTGCCATGTCCTTAGTCGAAGCGGGAGGAGTAGATCTACTCTTCACGGTGTTCAAACTTCAGCAAGCGGCTGGTCAAGTGGGTCTACTGGATCGCAGTTTGTCGATGTGCCTCCACGGGTTTGCTTCTTCGTCTGCTGTTATTGAGCGTCTCGTGGCGATGAACCCAGAAAACATGTTGTCTACGGCGTTCGCCCTGCTTTCCAGCCCCAATGACCGTGCAAGGCAGAATGCGGTGGTATTTTTCAGCTTGACACTGGGTTTCAAGGTAATACTTGACTACTTCGAGAAGCACAATGGTTTGTACACTGTGCTAAATATCATTCGGGTGGGTAATCATCCAAAATCCGCAGCACAAAGGCAATTGGCGCAGGATGGTTGTCTCTGTTTACGTCAATATGTGCGCATGCACATGGCTCTGGTGACCCATCGACTCAGGAGGAAGCTTGCTCAACTGAATCACCCGTCGAACCGTCAGTCTAACACAGTGCCTGTGCTAACGGCGGCAACTGCTGCATCCCGTATCCCCGCTCGTGTCCCAAAAATTACGTGGTCGAAAGCGATCGACCTTGACGATAAGACTCACGAGCAGAACATGATATTTTATGAAAAGTATCGCTTCAGTGCGAGCAGCGGGAGCTCCAACAACTCGTGGTCAGCTGCAAGTGGTCCAGGAAGCGGAATGTGGCCCCCTGCTGGCAAGCTGAGTCACTTGCGCGGTATTCTTGTGCTTTTGGAAGTTGTGGGTATGATGTGTTCAGTCATGCAAAATACCGACCCGGACGCCAACTCGACCATTCGAATGTGGACCGCAGAGCGGGCTCAATTTTGCTTGGATTCACTTCGCGTATTGACTCTGGTTGTTCCGTCTCTGGCTAATGAAGTGTGCTCAACAGAGGTTGCTTTGGATGAAAGTGACACTTCGAAGCAATTAGGAATGTCGATCCTGCTGGAAATTGCAATGAGTACAAACCCGAGGGACTCAGAGCTGGTGCGCGATGCACTTCGTGTATTTTGCAACTGTGTATCTCCTCCTCACCACGAGGATTGCTGGCAACATCCCTACAAAGATATTCGTCAATACACCCTGACCGCAAGAAGTATGAGGACGAAGAAAGATGATCCAGCACAGCGCTCAAGTACCGACGCCGTGGACCAAGCGTCCAACGCAACTACATGTGATAACTGCTCGAACTGCTGCTCCAAAGCTAAGGATGACAAAATGTTACGGCCAGTGCGAAAGCTGGCGCGTGAACGGAATGCAATTAAAGTGTGCATCTACCTCCTTCGCTATAAGCGATCTGTCCAAAATGCAGATGCTATTCGATTATTAGCGACTCGTGCGCTGCTGGGGCTCTCTCGTGATCGACACATTTCTCAAATTCTCGAGAAGATGCAAGTTGGGCAACTACTGTCTGATATGATTCGCAGCGACCCTGTACTTGAAGAAAACGCTGACATTCATGTGCGCTTCCGAGAATCCGCGTTAGATTTGATTTCACATGTAACGCATCGAGCATCAAACGTGGTGATTAACGAGGCAACAGACCCTACAGTCAGAAAGATTGAGAAGGCCAGCATCGTCGCAAACACCAAGATTTCCTACGACGAGAACGAGCTGCTGCGTTTGATTCATGACCACTTAGTGACCAAAGGCTTGCACCAAGCTGCGTCAGCCCTGGTGAATGAAGCTAAGATCGGTGTTGACAGCCCAATGAAAGTGTCGTCGCCAGCTGCAGATGCACCGCTATCTCGAACGCTTATCAATGGGGGGATAACTGCTTCCGATCAGAAAGATTCTGCACCTACATCTCTCAACTTCGCAAGTACTGACCCTGAAATATCATCCACTGTTGCGCATAGGCGAGAGGGTGGGTACCTGAGCGGCGATGAAATACCACGCCCGAGGAAGCTGCAACGCGTTTCGTCTCTAGGTTCGATTGTGCCAGACCTAAAGAAGATCCAAGTTGAGGAACCGGCACAAGGTCCTCGTCTTGCAGTGAAAATATCGCGACCCGCGGACAGGCAAACCAAGATCTCGACGCCAGCTACTCCCTATAGTCAATCGAGAAAACGAATGCGACAGGCTTTGACCAAAAGGCATTTCTTTCAAGGTGCTCCACCAACACAGTCTGTAACATCTCCAAGAATTGTTCCTGATGCGTCTTGTTCCGATGCTCTTCAAAAGCTTCCGATGAATACGCGATGGAGTGCAAATGGTGGAGCTGCTGCCGTGTCTGAATCGAGCAAGCTGGATGAAATCATCACGCATTATTTGAGAGAGCAACACCGCCAGTGCGCTAACCCTGTTACGACGGTGCCCCCATTCAAGTTGCTAGGCAAAGGATCGCTGCACCGCTGCCCAGATCCGCCGACCACTGCTGCGTCCAGCATGAGCATTTGTACCCGACTGCTGCGCCGCAGTCGGACTGGATATCGAGCTGGTTCAACTGCGTTCTCGTCACACTATGCTGATGCTGGGATCGATCGTTACGTATTCAGTCGCTACCGGCCTTACCGCACTGTAGGAGCGCATGCTGGATCATTTGCTTGGGGTGGGGTAAGTGTCGCTCGGTTTTTCGGCCAAGACCAACAAGAAATGCTGATTGGCAACCATGACGGCGAGTTACGCCTATTCAATTGTGAAAATGATGACGTTGTTGAGGAGTGGACATGTCACTCGCCATCCAGCGCTATTGTCAATTTGGAGACAAATGAGTTGACATCAATGGGGTCTCAAAATCGCTTGATTCTGACAGGGGCTGTAGCCCTTTCAGAGCTGGCTGTGAACGAGATCGCGTTGTGGGATGCAAATGACATGAGCTCACTTGAAGAGCGGTGGAGATTTCAAGGTGCACTACGACCACAGTTCAATCATTATGGAGATCGGATTGTTGCGCTCGACGCGCGCAGCAATGATGAAGATGAAATAGATGAGTCTGGTCTTCCGGTTAAAGGCGCCATTGTGCTGGATATAGCGACAGGAGACGTATTGTGTGATTTGAATGATGCAAAGCGCTCAAATGACTACGGTGCCGAAACAAACTGTTGCTTCTCACCCTGTGACGGCACCATTTTGACAGATGGTATGTTATGGGATGCGCGTATTCCTACACGTGCGCTATACAAGTTCGACAAGCTTTCTAACGTGGGCTGTGGTTTTTTCCACCCAAACGGAAACGAGGTAATTGTAAATTCGGCTGTGTGGGATCTCCGTACCTATCGGCTACTACGCATGGTTCCAGCGCTGGACAAGTGCAGCATTCAGTTCAGCCCTTCAGGCAGCGTGCTGTTTGCGTACTATCCGTATTCTGGGGTAAGTGCAAAAGTGCTCCATGTAGGCGGCTTTTGATGTGACTGCGACTAATCCAATGCTTGTGTAATTAGGGTGACTACCTAGGGCTGCGAAAGACCAAGCTGAAGTCTTGGTTCCGTGTATTGGATGCGCGTGACTACAAAGACATTACGACAATTGACCTGGGTCGTCCAGTATTCGATCTTAGTTTGAACACGAAAGGCACGCTGTTATCAGTCGTGGAGGGGCGATACTTGGACGCTGGGGATGTCGATGAAGATGATTCGATTTGCCGTCTGTACGATGTGGGGCGGAAGCGTCCCGCTGAAGATGATTCCGACGCAGAAGACGGAGAGGATGATTCAGATACCTTAGATGATGACGAGTACGATGACGAGAATTCCAGCGATGAGGAAGATGAAGTAGAGGATGACGACGAAATGGAAGAAGACGATGAGGAGGAAACATCGGATTCGAACTCGGAAGAAATTGAAGGTTCAGACGAGGAAGAGGGGGAGAGGAGGAAGAAGAAGTCGAAGATAGCGATGAAGATGCCGCTGTGCATATTCTTGCTGTTGACGAGGATAGTGGTGATGATGACGGCAACGGGTCCATTCTGTCGACCCATGATCTCGGCTATTTATTAGAGCTTCCCGATACTACGTATTATGAGGTTCATGGTCAGTACTCGAGTGACGAAGACGATGCCGAGGAAGACGAGTAATGCAGTGGCAATGAGCGAGTGAGGTAACTCCACGAGGATTTGAGACTGGCGATCTGCATGGTTTGCATTCAGATAGTTCTTGGAAATGTTGCTCCCGATTTATCCGCGAGAAGTCATCCGAAACGACAACGGTTCATTATCCTTGTTGAGGCTGCAGACGTATTACAATGGCGAACAAGCCTGAGGTGGATGAACTGCTGGGAGATAAGCCTGTACTGCTGAAGCGGAAGGACTTCCTTGGGACAGAGAAGGCAGCTCAGAGCCACCCCAACAGGACGTACTACTACCGACAACCGACGGACCTCCAGCATGTGATCGATACGTCGACGAGCCACCTTGTGCGGGAGCCTAAAGACATTAAGGTACTACTGGCGCGCGGTCAAGCGCTCTTTAAGCAATCCAACTACGACCAGACTATTCGAGATCTCAGCGAAGTCGTGGCTCTTGATAACTCAAACGCTGCGGCATTCTACACTCGTGGGTTGGCGTACTCAAAGATGGAAAAGGTGGAGCTAGCTATCCGTGATTTCTCACGAACTCTACAGATTAATCCAGAGCACGTTAATGCTGCATACGCTCGTGCATCCTGTTACAACTCCCAGGGCGATTTTGTTCGGGCGATTGATGACTATAATTTTGCGTTGCTAAAAGAC
The DNA here is from genome assembly GCA_032158285.1 of Phytophthora sansomeana. Lineage (NCBI taxonomy): Eukaryota > Oomycota > Peronosporomycetes > Peronosporales > Peronosporaceae > Phytophthora > Phytophthora sansomeana. The sequence goes on from JAPDHH010000218.1 coordinate 794,627, forward strand.
AAGAAGCTGAAGCTACAACAAAAGCATCAACAGGAGCTACATCGATCAGCAACATTATCACGGCAGCAGCTTCAACGACAAAAACAACAGCAAGATGAGAGTACCAGCAACGTGTTCAAGTTCTCTCAAAGAGTAACGAAACCTTCTCAAAATTCCGCTTCCGCAGTGCTAGGAGATTATGACAATAACGCAGACAGCCAAGAAGAGAAGAGTTCATTTGCTTCTTCCTCTCTTGCAGATTCTGGATTACACAGTTTTTCGAAGCTAGACTTGACGTCAGCCACAGCTCACACTTTGCCGACTACACGAGCAGCGAGTCTCCTCCCTTCGTCGCCTGCCTCGTTCTCAAGTTCTTCGGCTGATCGAAGAAAATCACTTCATGCGGTGGGTTTGCAGGGAGGTTCCGGTAGCAAGGCCGCAACAAGTGCTTCGTCGTCCTCCATATCAGCACTTGAAGAAGCAGAGGTCCACCACGCGAGAGGATTCCAATACCGGCAAGAGGGTAACTTTCAGGCTGCTGCAAACGAATATTCACGTGCGATTCAGCTGAACCCGCTACACTTCAAGGCATATTTCAACCGCGGCTTCGTCTATGACAAGATGCGGCGTTTTGATGCCGCAGTGGAGGACTATACTCAAGCATTGAAGATGGATCCACACAATGCATTCGCACTCTACAATCGCGGTATTTCTCTCGATCGTAGTGGAGACTACCAAGGTGCACTTGCTGACTTCACGCACGCGATTGAACTTCTTCCGACAAACGCCGATTTCTATCACAACCGAGGGTTTTGCCACCGCAAACAGGGGAACTTCGAATTGGCAATTGCTGACTATTCGCGCGCGATCGAGTTTAACCCGGAACATTTCAAGTCGCTGTACAACCGCGCATACTCTTTTGACAAGCTGGGTCGCTACGAGGAAGCAGTGCAAGATTATACTGCTGCACTGCGCGTTGAGCCAGAGAACGCCAATGCTTACCACAACCGTGGGAGCACCTACGACAAAATGAAAGACACTGCAAAAGCAATAGCTGACTTCGACCGTGCGATTACACTTCAACCACGTTCCGTGTCAAGCTACAACAGTCGTGGACTCTGCTACGATCAGCTTGGGCGGCACGAAGAAGCTCTTCAAGATTTTGCGAAGGCTCTTGCATTGGACCCGCGGAGTGCTGTTTTCTATCATAATCGCGGTTACTGCCTTCGCAACATGGGCCGCTTTGAAGAGGCTGTGCACGACTACAGCGCCGCGCTTGCAATTGAGCCGCGCAATGTCGCTGCGTACAACAACCGAGGGTATGCGCTGCGCAAACTCCGTCGATTCAAGGAGGCCGTCGCAGACTACACTACAGCTCTTGCCATTGATCCACAAAACACACGAACCCTCAGCAACCGAGCCTATTCGCTGGCGAAGATGCAGTGCTTCGAAGAGGCCGTAGCGGATTACACTCAAGTGTTGCAGCTCGACCCTAAAAACTCGTACTCGCGCCACAACCGCGCCATTCTAACAGCCAAGCTGAAGGGCGGGGAGATTGATGAGAGAGACCTGAAGTGAGGCTAGCAAATAAAACAAGTTAGGCATCTTGACGAGTCGACTTGTGTAGGCCTGTGTACATCCTATATTCAGAGAGTAGTATCTACATCTTCGCTGCTGATAGTTGCGGGCAGGGGCGACCTCTGCCTTCCTCCCAGGTTCTGGGGGGATGGCACTCGTATTCGACGCTTAGAATTTGAAGCCAGAGTGCATGGCGGTCACTCCGAACGTGAAGTTGGTGTACGTCACGCGCTTGAAGCCCGCGTCCTCGATCATGGCTTTGAACGTCTCCTGCGGTGGGAACTGGCGGATGCTCTCAACCAGGTACTGCATCACAGTGAACGATGTTAGTGGCGCAACGCCAAGTCTATCACTCGGAAGACATAATTACCTGGTAAGACGGGCGGTCGTTCGCGACCTTCTCACCCAGCAGCGGGATCACATTGAAGGAGTACTATTACAACAAACATCACGCAGCCACAATTAACACAAGAAATCATCCTCTCTACGTAAAAAAACATTCCCTACCGCATCGTAGAACTGGCGAATGAGCGGGTTGGGCACTTGGCTGAACTCCATGCACATGAAGCGGCCTCCGGGCTTCAGCACACGGTAGGCTTCCTGAATGGCTCGGTCCACGTGGGTCACGTTACGGATACCAAAGACGATGGTGTAAACGTCGAACGAGTTGTCCTCAAAGTCCAGATGTTCAGCGTTGCCCTCCACCCAGCGGAAGAGCAACGGGTCCACGTGAGGCAGCACTTTGGGGGCCCGTTCCTCGCCCACCTGCAGCATGGACGAGTTGATGTCACACACTGTGATCTCGGACCCTTCCGTGCCTCGAGAAGACTTGGTCAGTTGCTCTGCAATGCGGAAGGCAATGTCTCCAGTGCCGCCAGCTACGTCCAGACACTTTAACGGACCCACGGGATGCAGCGTGTCCACGAATGAGTCCTTCCAGACGCGGTGCATGCCGCCGCTCATAAAGTCGTTCATGACGTCATATCTGCTCGCGTCATATCATATAAACAGTGAGCATCTTATTCCGGTCATATCCACTATGAGATTCGGACATACCGCTCGGCCACGTTGTGGAAGACGGACGCCACCATTCGCTCCTTGTCCTCCTCGGGCACCTGCTGGAAACCGAAGTGCGTGGTGGAGCCAGAGGCCCGCGAGAGGCGGCGCAGGAAGCGAGGCGATCGACGCAGCACGAGTGGAGTCATGGCCAGCAGATCCTGAGGTCCAGAGTGAGCGCGTGCGTGGCGATGGCACTTGTAAAACTTGCGACCTGTTGTCCATACAAATTCCAAGTCAAGTATAAAACCCCCAAGACAAAACAGTTGTGACTACTGAAAAGTCACGACTTGACTTCTTCGGAAGTCCATATGAGACTACCGCACCGGAGCATTGCTGTCAGATGACTTGCAAATGCTGATGAAGTTTCGATTCGACATTCGTCATAGATCGTTCCTCCCGTTATGGCGTGCTGTCGTATTCTTCTTCGGTTACTTGAGTGCGGTGAACATATACGCGCCGCCGGTACTGGGGCTAGTAACCCTTTAAGACCGGGGTTAATAGTGATCTCGTGGTCTTCTTGCATGGGCTCTCGGACGACAGCACGTGCTCTGAGGCTTGCGTAATTGCTGGTAAATGCAAGACTGAGGGTTTCATTAGATATTCACAGTCAGTCATTAACAGTCTTCTTCGGTCACCTTCCATCTTTCATGGCACAGTAAGCACTCGCAAGGTCATGCTATCTCGTGTGGTGATTGAAGAGATTGACGGCACAAAGTGAAGCGCTACGTCAGCTACAATCCCAATGATGCGGTGCGTCTAACTAGAGTACACTTATTTCTTCGTCTCGCCCAAAGATGCGATCATCACGCCATGGCAATTTTACAGTTTGGCAGCTACTCGGACGTGGCTTCGGTTTTGAAGCGATTTGGAAAAACTTCAGCAGCATATCGGTTGTCGAATGAATGATAGACACGCTGAACATACGTCTGACGCATTTTGGACTGGCGCACCGGGTGAGCTTGGCAATCACCTCCGCCCCAATTTCGTGACAGTAGTGATTGCTCGTTCCAGGAGGCGTGCGATACTTACATTTATCCGGGGCTGTACTACCGTGCTCTGAACAAATACAGCAAACGAGAAAGCGAATCAAAGCGCGGAAAACTAAAAACAAAATGAATTCCGTCAAACGAACCAAACGTAGCAGCAAACGTAGCAGCACAAAATAAAAATGCACCTCTCCCTCACTCCGTTTCCACTGCCGCTCCCCATCCAAGCGATGCCAGCAACTTGATCTGCGCCGCCAAGTAGAACGCCGTGGCCGTCGAGATCGGCTTGTCACTGCGTTGGAAATCGTCCGGGATCTTCTCGTCCACCAGAAAAGACTTGGCGTGCTCCACCGAGATCGTCTCCGAGTCGTAGTCGCCCATCCCGATGAGCAGCAACGCCGACTCGCCATACGCCGCGGCTTGTCCCTTCACAGGCAGCGCGTACTCTGGGTTCTCCTTCTTGCACTGAGCCTCTCGCAGTCGGCGCACTGCAGCCATGGAATGTTTGTCCAGCTTACCTTCCTTACTCTTCGCGAACAACTGGTCAGCTAACGTTGCATTGATCTGAGCTGGGTCCCTCTTATAGAACGTGTCATCGTGCACCAGTGACGCGTCGTGCTCGATGAAGCCGTGGATACTGAGATCCGCCAGTGTCAAGTTCTTGGGCAGCGGCCGCGTGAGACGCTCGGCCAGCGTCTCGTCCAGGTTGAAAACCTCCACAATAGCGTTGCGTATCAGTTCTGGGGTTAATAACTTGCCGTTCCGTGGCAGAAACCCGTGATTCGCCAGGGAATTGAGCGCCGGACACGGACTGCGATGGTTCGCGGCGGAATTGGGCGGCGGGAAGCCGGAGACGTCGACACCCGACGGACGGGAGTAGTGGTGGTCGTCTACAACGTCCGTGGGCGAGGCGTAGACGCGCGTAGAGGGCGCGTGGGCGCAGCACAGACCGAAGAACATGAGCAGCAGCGTCCGGGTCAGCATCGTCGGAACCAAAAGATGCTTTTTTCGCAAATGAAGTGGATACATTAAGGTAAAACACACAAATTGAAGACCAACGTGAGCACAAAGAGACGCAACCCTGTCTTACTCGATCAGGTGTTGAATCCGTATAGCAAGGGTTCCACTGATCCATCGTCGATCGCAGTCCTCAAGTTGCTCCGTCATGGGCGAGTCGTCGTCGTCTCTGTGGGTGGCGCTCCCCACGGCCGCCGCGGCCGCTGTGCTCGTGTACCTTCTGGTGCCGGACGAGCGGCAGCGCGCCATCCGCCGCCTGCCCGCGCCGGCCTCGACGCTGCCGATCCTGGGCAACACGTTGGACCTCATGAGTCTGGAGCTGCCGCGCCTGCACGACTGGATCGCCGAGCAGTGCAAAGCGTTCGGCGGCCGCACGTGGCGCCTGCAGGTGATGGGCGCGCCGCCGCTCGTGGTCGTGAGCAGCGTCGAGTGCTTCGAGGACGTACTGAAGACGCAGTTCGAGGTGTTCGACAAGGGCCACCGCATGAACGACATCTTCCGAGACGTGGCGGGCGGCGGCATCGTGGCCGTGGACGGGCCCAAGTGGGTGGCCCAACGCAAGATGCTCAGTCGGCTCTTCACCATGCGCGCCTTTCGGGAAACCATCAGCCAGTGCGTGCACGACTACACGCTTGTGCTGGGCCGGACGCTCAGCGACGCGGCCCGCACGGGCGCGCCCATTGACTTTGCAGACGTCATGCACCGCTTCTCGTTTGACGTGTTCACGGACATTTCCTTTGGGCTGCAGGCCAACTCACTGGAGGCAGGAGAACACACAGAGTTCATGCAGGCCATGGGCAAGATCGTGCACAACATCGAGATGCGTTTCCACTCACCCGATTGGCTCTGGAAGTTGAAGCGCGTGCTGAAAATTGGGTCCGAGAAGGAGCTCGCACAGGAGATCGCTGTCCTGGACAAGATGGTCTTCACGATCATCAACAAGAACATGGAGAGGAAGTTTAACCCCGACGTGGCGGCCAACGAGTGGCCTCCGAGACCCCCACGCACCACGAAGGATGTTGTGTCGCTGTTCCTGGACGCTCATGACGAGCAGAAGGCCTCAGGTGAAGCGGGTGATACGCCCCTGGACGCCAGCTTCCTGCGAGATATCGCCGTCGTGGTGCTGCTGGCGGGCAAGGACACGACGGCCTGGTCCTTGTCGTGGCTCATCATCATGCTCAACCGCAACCCGAAGGTCGAGACCAAGCTGCGACAGGAGCTGCGCGAGAAGCTGCCCAGGCTGTTCAGCGACCCCAACTTCGTGCCTACCATGGACGACGTGGAGAATCTCGTGTACCTGGACGCCGTGCTGCGTGAGAACCTGCGGCTGAACCCGCTCGTGCCGCTGAACGCCAAGGAGGCGAACCGGGACACGACCCTGGTGGACGGCACGTTCGTGAAGAAGGGGACGCGGGTCTACATTCCGTCGTACACCTTGGGCCGCATGAAGAGCGTGTGGGGCCGAGACGCATCCAAGTTCAAGCCGGAGCGGTGGCTCATGCAGGATCCGTGGACGGGTGAGTTGACCATCCGGCCCGTGTCGGCATTCCAGTTTGTATCATTCCACGCTGGCCCGCGGACGTGCTTGGGCATGCGGTTCGCCATGCTGGAGATGAAGACCGTGACAGCCTACATGCTGAGCAAGTATCACTTCACGACCAAGGAGAACCCCAAGAGCTACACGTACGACGTGGCGTCGCTGCTACAGGTGAAGGGTCCGCTGGTGGTCAAGGTTCAGCGAGCCGGCTAGACCAGCAGATTGAAGCAGTGTGTGCGTCGTAGAACCCTCGTGCCGAACCATGATGTCTCTCTTCTACTTTCATTAACCTAATCGAATACAATCTAGAGCCCTACGGCTCCTTCATACAGCTAGCTTCGAATCCTGGTGTCATTCGTAGCCTCAACGCGATGCTCAGTTGGTTGTCACATGCCTTTGATGCCTGGAACGCATTGTCGAATTTCCTGGATCCGTTTAACATCTCGACAGTCGACAATGCAGACAACAGCCACGACGCTCGCATTGACGTGTGGAGCGATCGCGATAGCTCTCAACTCGCTCTTCACGGCGGACAAGTCGACCCCGTCATCGGTTCTGTTGTCATTGACGACGGGGCAGCACGAGTACTTCCGACCTCCCGACAACGAGGTCTGGGGGCTGCCGGGGAACAACTCGGCTGCCTACTTCCGCAGTCCGTGTCCGGCACTCAACGCAATGGCAAACCACGGCCACATTCCTCGTGACGGGAAGAGGTTGACTCCAGCAGTTCTGGGTGACGGTATCATGAAAGTCTACAACTTCGACAAGAAGCTGCTGGACGTGATTTTCCGTGCCTTGCCATCCGAGTTCACGCTGGCCGACCTGGGAGACCCCAACTTCATTGACCACGATGCGTCACTGATCCACGAGGATTCGTTCCTCCAGACGCCACCGTTCCAAGTGAACGAGACTCTCGTGGACGCGCTGCTGTCAAGTGCTGAAGATACCGGAGACCAACGTGGTCAGGTCCTCACCAAGCACACGCTCGCTCAATTCCGTCGTCGTCGAGAGACTGAGAGTGCTCGAGACAACCCCGAGTACAGTATGAGTGCACTGGCGAGCTTCGTGGCCAACGGGGAGGCGGCCTTCGTCTTGCTGGGCTTTGGTGACTTTGCCAACGCTACCATTTCAGTGGAACATGCCAAGTCGTTCCTGGTGGACGAACGAATCCCTGCCGACTTTCGTCCGTCCAAGACACCGATCACTATTACGAGTGTGCTTGTTGCAATTGCAGAGCTCAAACTTCGAGCCTGGCTGGGCTGAGGCTCCCTCGCAGCGGTAGCATGTTGCGTATCCGAGGTATTGCAGTTCGCAAGCTTTGAATGTGTCCACGGTTGAAAATATCCACGTACGTAGCTTCATCTGATCTCATTGTGCGATGTGAGCTCAACCCAGAAGCGTCAGGGTCTTAGCCACGTGCTTAGATCGAGTGCATTCTGCCTGCTGAGGATCATAATTCAAGTTTCATTCTGCGTCGTCATGGCCAAGAAAGTCGTCAATCCTGCATTCGTCATTATGGTGTCGGTACCAATTGCGCTGGTGCTCAACGCGTTGCTCTACATGAACCGCCCAGTGTTGGTTGCATCGAATCACGTGGATGTTACTGGAGATCACGCGTACTATCGACCCTCGGGTGAAGACGTCTCCGGATTCAAGAACAGTGTGGAGAAGTACCACCGCAGCCCCTGCCCGGCACTCAACACGCTGGCAAACCACGGGTTCCTCCCTCGGGACGGCAAGGAAATCACGCCGCAACTGCTTCAGCAAGCTCTCGTGGATGTCTACAATCTCGACACTTCACTTGCAGAGTTTCTGGTGAGCACCTTGCCAGCTCAGTTCACGCTCGCTGATTTGGGGGTGCACAACGTTCTTGAGCATGATGCCTCACTTGTACACGACGACGCGTACGTTGGAAGAGATCCATCCGCAGTGAACGCCACATTGGCCTGCAATCTTCTTTCACGTGGCAATCAGGACCAACTTCTTACCAAGGTGGCACTTGCTGCATATCGCCGCGAGCGCGAAGCTGACAGTGCTGCGAACACTCCAAACTTTGAGAAAGAGTTCACTAGCGAACGAATTCTGACTTCGTACTCGGAGCCGGCCGTCATGCTTCTGGTAATGGGCGATGAATCCACGACTGGTATCTCGGTGGATCGTGCTCGCGCTTTCTTGGTCGAAGAACGGATTCCAGATGACTACGAAAAGCCGAGGACACCGGTCACACTCTTCTGGTGTCTATGGTTCACGCTGCAATTGAAGGTGCTTGCCATGCTGAGCACTCTGTTGATCTAAGAAGAATGTCGTACAAAACACAAAACGACAGATAAAGCAAAACAAGTTGATGACTTACAATCCTCTAGTCACGAGTCCACAGCTTAGTAAATGGCACGCAAGAGCCGACTGCCGTTGCAAATAGAGGTGGCCGCGACGAAGAATGTAAACTCGCTCTGCTTTTGATTCAGGAACCGGAAGGCTGTGAGCTCCGCCACTGTCACACCACCAACGTAGTATACCAAGACGTTGGTTCGCTTTCCACCGTTGGGATTCTCGAGACTTGAAGACGCTTCAGAGGACATACTGTGGTGGCTGCTGGAATTGTTCCCGCTTCCACTCCCCAAGCTCAGTAACGAAGACGTCGGATCCTTAGCCAGAGTCTTGAACTTCATACCCAGGGATTCTTGCAGCAAGCGAATACTCATTGGGGCGTAGCCCGTGTAGGGAAACATGAAATGGATGTCTGACGGGTGTCTTGTGTCCTCATCATCCAGCGCACCTCGCATCAGTAGAAGCTGCTTTCGCATTTTCGGAAAGTCAAAACGGTTCTCCACAGAAAGCAAATCCATTTTCTCCAGTTGCACAAGCAGTGGCAGAATCTGGTGACCATAAGTGTGGCAGAGCTGTTGACGGTACCAGGCGAGAGTGTCTGGCTTGAGCCCACCACGAACAAGAGAGCAGAGGCACAACAACTTGATCACATCATAAAGGTTGAGAGGCGGCTCACGCAGAATAGCTTCCTCCAAAAAGCGGTCCACATCTTTGGCTGCAGCTGATGACGCACTCGGGCCAGCACTCATGATGGTCATCTCTGTTTCCACACATCCACGCAGCGCTAGTTGCGTACTGAGCTCGCGGATCCGCTGCACAAGCTGCAAGTGGTGTGCAAGCGACCGCTTTTTCTTCACTAAATGGGGTGCTTTGGCCAGCAACGCCTTCACCTTTTGGAATTCGGCTTGACTATCTTTCGGTAAGTCGGCCGTAGATCCTGCAGAGCTGCCGCGCACTTCAGTAGCCAAGTCCTTGGCAACGTCCACGAGCTGATTGGAGACCAAATTGAAGTTGACATCTCGGATCTCGTCAAAGAGTGCGTCCAGGTGGTTCAGCACGACTTTCTGGGTCGTTGTCGTTGTCGATACTGGTTCCTCCGTCACAGTGCTGCTCGTGCTACTGCGTCCTCGTTCACTAGCAGCTTCCTCTGTATCCTCCTCCTTTTCGTACGTGACAACACCGTGGTTCACCCCCACCAGCGCATCCAGGAGCCCTTCGTACGTCATGGGCGTCAGCAGCATCGACAGCGGGTCCTCCATGCGGTCGATGACCACGAGTTTATCCATGGCCGCGGCCACGTCGGCCACGTCTGGCGTCGTCCCGGCCGGCCGAGTCATCTTGATCTTCTGTTGCTGTCTATGAGCCAACTCGAGCATCTTCTTGACGCGTTGGGCAAAGAACCCGTGACAAGTGACGTCCAGAATCCTGCGGCCTGTGTGTCTCTCCACGGCCAGCACACTCTTGACCACGTCGGTCAAGGCTCTGCTGTCCCCCTTCACATAGAGCTCTCCGAAGACGCTGTCATGGCACAGGGCGGCCACGCCACGGTCCACTGGAATCAAGGCCAGGGCCAGGTTGGCCTGGTGTACGAAGCCGGCCACGCCTTGTCGCTCCATCTCCAAAGTCACGTCGGACGTGGCCGACGGCAGCCACAGCACGGCGCAGCGTCGCGTCGGCACGAGCTCTAGGGGCCGTAGGGCGTCGGCCAACCTCTTGGCCACCGTGGCCAATGGCGGCGCGACGACGGCCACGTCCAGCGCCTTGCGGCCTTGATCCTGAGTAACCTGCGGGTCCTTGGGGATGTCCAGTTGGCGCTGCAGCTGAGCCGCGTCGCCGGTCTGCAGCTGGACGCTCAGCAGACGGGAGACGCCGAGACGGTCGTAGAACTCGCTGCCGCCCGAGCCGTACGCGAGCAACTCGAAGATGGCCAGCTGCGAGGCGTCTACAGCAAGGATCACTTTACCTCGGGACGGACTGGCCGGGCCCAGCGCTTGCTCCAGCGACCGGGAGAAGGTGGCGAGCGCGTCCGCCTTGAGCGCAGCTTCCAGCTCCATAATTGGTCTGATTTGTGAAAATTGGTTGATTTTGGTCTCGGTGGTCGACAGGCCAGTTGAACAGGGATATCCTGCGATGAATGGGGACGAATTCGTCGCCCAAGAGCACCACGCGTAGCGATCTCTAGCTGCTAGCCGCAAGCATACGTTTCCATTTTGTTCGCTAGGCTAGGTGACGATTGCTGTGCAATAGTGCGTTTCAGTGATTGCCTAACGGACAAGAAATTCACCATCGGCCACACTACAAGAGTCAATTTCAGGAACTCTGCACTCTTGCCGCTCCTTGACTATGAGTGTAGCTGATCATTTGTTTCACCTTTCTTCGGTGGAGCTCAGGGGGGGCTCCATCTTAGCTGATTGAAAACCGTACTATTCGGATGAATGTAGCGCTGGGGCGAGCGCGCGGTAGTCGAGCTTTCAGATAAGCTCGTCGGAATGTGCATGTTGGAGGCACTCACATGTGAAACTATACGATTTGTTGTCGGCACAAGTAACATGGTGGATCACAGCGAAGACATCCTATCCATAATCGAAGAACATCCCGCCGAGAGCGGCGGCGAAGACGCACAGGACAATGGCATAGGTGCGCTTGCCCTCGGTGGGGGTGTCGTCGACGTCCGGGTGCTGCGCGCTCACGATGGGCCCGACCGCCATGGTTCCGGTGCAGCAGTCGTGAAGGGTGCGCGGCCGGTTGCGAGGAAGAGCTCACGCTTGGCACTTCTTGCTTGCGAAGAAGATTGAAGAATGAGTTTCAACTCGGCAGTGCTGTCGAGAGGGATGAACGCGAGCGGGCTCGCTGGGGAGTGAGACGGAGGTCTTGCGCGACTTGCAGCGCGAGCTTGAAGTTGGTAGTGGGGACTTCTTCACGAACCCCCGTCACGCTGGGCGTGGGCGCTCCTCTCCGGTCTGCTGGATTCATCCGCTCTCGTTCGCTCTGCACGGCCTTCACAAGGCCGTCTGAAGTTCTTCCTGGTGTGGGCTTGGGGCGTACGGGCGTGCAACTACTGTAGAATACGCGGCTCCCATATATCGCGCGCCGTGCCACTGTTGTGTCGTGTGGTGGTGACAGCTCGCTTGAAGTTGGCGCGCCCGGCACAGAGCCGAAGATTGGGGATGTGAAAGTTCGCTCTAGTCGCCATACCGCAGTACATGTAGCCGGAAGTCTCAGATAGCGGTCATTCTGGCTGGAGGTTTGAGAGAAAGACGCTGATCAGACATGCCCAACCGGTTGCCTGTGTACATATCGGTGCAAGACGAGGCATGGTAGTGCCGTGTGGGGCGCTTTAACAAGATCGCCGGTACATGTTCAACCCTTGTTTGTGCTCGTGCGGGCATCAACGAAGCCCGCGCCTCGACCATCCTTCGACATGCTGATTTTAATTTGTGTATGGTGTGTATTATATTATAGCTGGCAGCGACAGGATTGCTTCGAAGTGCTTTGGCAGCACGAAGTTGAAGTCATCGTGACATCTCCACGGCGTGCGAGTGGCCCCGCTACTTGATTTATCGGGCAGTTCCGGGCGCGAGTGCTGGCCTTGCCGGGTGGGTCGGCTGCGAGCGCGTCAGTCGCCTTTCATCCACTATCCTTTGGCGCACACGGCGCTTTGACGTAAGCCAGCGCGGTGTATGGGGCTCGGACAGCGCGGCGTACCGCATCGCGCCGTGCATGACGCTGGACCGCTCGGAGTAGCGCCTCCAGACTCGGGGTCGCAGCTTGTTCGCCTCTGACGCCACTACGATAATGGAGACCTGTCTTCAAAATCAAACGTCGTGGTAGTCGAGCGAGCTGTGCCGGGCGGACGTATCTGCCCCAAAGACGACTTGCTTCAGATGGAATAGTCTGCCTACAGCGAAAGTTGCCGAATCAGGTCGGTATCTCTGAAGTGGGTTCATCCTTTCAACCGGGTTGTATTTTGATCTTACTTTAGAAGGAGCTCTTACTTTAAAGGGTTAACCGACACAACCTCCACGAGGTCTCCATTATCGTAGTGGCGTCAGAGGCGAACAAGCTGCGACCCCGAGTCTGGAGGCGCTACTCCGAGCGGTCCAGCGTCATGCACGGCGCGATGCGGTACGCCGCGCTGTCCGAGCCCCATACACCGCGCTGGCTTACGTCAAAGCGCCGTGTGCGCCAAAGGATAGTGGATGAAAGGCGACTGACGCGCTCGCAGCCGACCCACCCGGCAAGGCCAGCACTCGCGCCCGGAACTGCCCGATAAATCAAGTAGCAGGGCCACTCGCACGCCGTGGAGATGTCACGATGACTTCAACTTCGTGCTGCCAAAGCACTTCGAAGCAATCCTGTCGCTGCCAGCTATAATATAATACACACCATACACAAATTAAAATCAGCATGTCGAAGGATGGTCGAGGCGCGGGCTTCGTTGATGCCCGCACGAGCACAAACAAGGGTTGAACATGTACCGGCGATCTTGTTAAAGCGCCCCGCACGGCACTACCATGCTTCGTCTTGCACCGATATGTACACAGGCAACCGGTTGGGCATGTCTGATCAGCGTCTTTCTCTCAAACCTCCAGCCAGAATGACCGCTATCTGAGACTTCCGGCTACATGTACTGCGGTATGGCGACTAGAGCGAACTTTCACATCCCCAATCTTCGGCTCTGTGCCGGGCGCGCCAACTTCAAGCGAGCTGTCACCACCACACGACACAACAGTGGCACGGCGCGCGATATATGGGAGCCGCGTATGCTACAGTAGTTGCACGCCCGTACGCCCCAAGCCCACACCAGGAAGAACTTCAGACGGCCTTGTGAAGGCCGTGCAGAGCGAACGAGAGCGGATGAATCCAGCAGACCGGAGAGGAGCGCCCACGCCCAGCGTGACGGGGGTTCGTGAAGAAGTCCCCACTACCAACTTCAAGCTCGCGCTGCAAGTCGCGCAAGACCTCCGTCTCACTCCCCAGCGAGCCCGCTCGCGTTCATCCCTCTCGACAGCACTGCCGAGTTGAAACTCATTCTTCAATCTTCTTCGCAAGCAAGAAGTGCCAAGCGTGAGCTCTTCCTCGCAACCGGCCGCGCACCCTTCACGACTGCTGCACCGGAACCATGGCGGTCGGGCCCATCGTGAGCGCGCAGCACCCGGACGTCGACGACACCCCCACCGAGGGCAAGCGCACCTATGCCATTGTCCTGTGCGTCTTCGCCGCCGCTCTCGGCGGGATGTTCTTCGGCTATGACCAGGGCGTCACGTCGTCCATGCTCATCATGGACTCCTTCCTCTACGACTACTGCGTCGGCTGGCACAACTTCACCTACGAGGAGTGCACACGCTCGACGTCCGACCTCCCTAGTGAGTGGACCACCTTCACGGTCTGGTACAATATGGCGTACAACCTGGGCTGCCTCGTGGGCGCCTTTATCGGAGGCTTCGTGGCCGACAAGCTCGGTCGCCGCGCAACCATCTTCTGTGCTGGTCTGCTCTTCTGCGGCGGCACTTGCTGGGTCTGCTTTAACAAGTCCCAAGCGCACACACTCATGTACATCGCCCGCATCATCCAGGGCTTTGGCGTGGGCAACTCGTCGTTCTCGCTGCCGCTCTTCGGCGCCGAGATGGCTCCCAAGGAACTGCGTGGCATGCTCTCGGGCTTCATGCAGATGACCGTGGTCATCGGTCTCTTCCTGGCCAATGTCGTCAACATCATCGTGTACAACCACGACCGCGGCTGGCGCACGACCAACGGCATCTCGATGGCGCCGCCCATTGTCGTGCTGCTGGGCATCTGGTTCGTCCCGGAGAGTCCTCGTTGGACGTACAAGCACAAGGGCAAGGAGGCAGCCGAGCTTATCCTCATGCGCCTTCGCCAAACCGACAACGTGGGCCACGAGCTGGAGGTGATCGGAGACCAGATCGCCGAGGAGGAGGCGGAAGGAAAAGGCCTGCTGGAGATCTTCGAGCCGAGTGTGCGCAAACGGGTGATCATCGCCATGGTGCTCCAGGTGCTACAGCAGGCCACAGGCATCAACCCCATCATGAGTTATGGCGCTCTTATCTTCAAGGACATCACTAACTCGGGTCGATACTCGGCGCTGTTCATTTCGGGCGTCAACTTCCTTAGTACCATCCCGGCCATGCGTTGGGTGGACACCTACGGCCGTCGAACGATGCTGCTAATCGGCGGCGTGGGTATGATCATCGGCCACTTGTGGGCGGCCATCCTGTTCACCGCTATCTGCGACGGCAACGTCGACAGTGCCGGCTGCCCGACGGTCGGATGCTGGTTCATTTGCGTGGGCTCGGCCTTCTTCGTGTTCAATTTCGCTATCTCTTGGGGCCCCGTGTGTTGGATCTACCCGGCCGAGATCTTCCCGCTCAATGTGCGTGCATCGGGTGTGGCTTTGTCAACGGCGGCCAACTGGGCCATGGGTGCTGTCATGACGGAGGTTGTTAAGCTCTTCCCGTCGCTCAACATTGACGGCGTGTTCTACCTGTTTGCGGGTTTGTGTCTGATCTGCCTGGTGTTCGTGTACTTCTTCTGTCCGGAGACGAAAGGCATCATGCTGGAGGACATCGAGGGGTTGTTCAACAAGAGCAAGGCAGCGAAATCGCCGGAGTTCGTGGAGGTCAAGTCTCCTGTGAACCAGGTGTAACAAGGCAAACTGCGGGGTTTTAGCTCATGAGCATGTTACTGCTAGTAGTACCACCCCATAAATATTCCTACAGTTTCGAGCAGCTTGAGTTAATACACAAGTTCTTTTGTTCAAAACCACTGAATTAGTACTACAAGTTGATATACCTCGTACTAGTATCGGTCGTAGTAAAATGCGTAGTATACATGCTTGAAGGTCATATCAAAGGAGGGGATCATGCTTATCAAAACGTGTGAACATGTATGTATTGCAGCGTGATGCCAAATCAACTGAAAAATAGATCGCGAAGCCTGTACACACTACTCAAATACTACAAATAGCGTAGTAATTCGCCGAGTGGCTTCCTACGCGAGCGACTGCTGCGGCGACTTGATCTCCACAAAGGCAGGCGACTTCGGCTGCTTGCTGTGGAACAGCACCTCGATGTCCTCCAGCATGATGCCCTTCGTCTCCGGACAGAAGAAGTACACGAACACGCCGCAGATGCAGCACAGACCCGCGAAAAGGAAGAACACGCCATTGATGTTCAGGTGCGGGAAGAGCTTGACGACCTCCGTCATGACAGCACCCATGGCCCAGTTGGCCGCCGTCGATAACGCCACCGCCGGCGCGCGCACGCTCAGCGGGAAGATCTCGGCCGGGTAGATCCAGCACACGGGGCCCCAAGAGATAGCGAAATTGAACACGAAGAAGGCCGAGCCCACGCAGATGAACCAGCCTCCCACTGACGGGCAACCAGCATCGTCCACGTTGCCGTCGCAGATAGCAGTGAACAGGATGGCAGCGAACAGGTGGCCGACCACCATACCCACGGCACCGATAAGCAGCAACTGACGACGACCGAACGTGTCCACCCAGCGCATGGCCGGAATAGTACTGAGGAAGTTGACACCCGAGAGGAAGAACGCCGAGTAGATACCGGCGTTCGTGATGTCCTTGAAAATAAGAGCACCGTAGCTCATGATAGGGTTGATACCCGTGGCCTGCTGCAGCACCTGCAGGAGCATGGCAATGGCCACACGCTTGAAGATAGACGGCTCGAGCAACTCGATGAGCCCCTTCTGGGCCGCCAACTCCTCCGCGACCTGGTCACCGATCACCCCCAGCTCATGGCCCACGTTGTCGGTCTGACGGAGACGCTTGAGCACACGCTCCGCCTCCTCCTTGCCCTTGTGTAGGTACGTCCAACGAGGACTCTCCGGCACGAAGAAGATGCCGAGCATCACAACGATCGGAGCAGCCATGGCCACACCGTTGGTTGTACGCCAGCCACGGTCACGGTGCTCCACGATGATGTTGACAACGTTGGCCAGGAACAGACCCGTCACCACAGTCATTTGCATGAAACCGGCCAGCAGACCACGAAGCTCCTTGGGGGCCATCTCGGCACCGAACAGCGGCAGCGAGAACGACGAGTTGCCCACACCGAAACCCTGGATCACACGCGCCACGTACATGAGGTCGTGCTCCTGCGCCTTGTTGAAGCACACCCACGACGTGCCGATGCAGAAGAGCAGACCAGCCGTGAAGATCGTCCAGCGACGGCCAAGCTTGTCGGCCACGAAGCCGCCCACGAAGGCACCGCCGAGGCAGCCCAGGTTGTACGCCATGTTGTACCACACTGTGAAGTCCGTCCACTCGGCCGGCAGGTCGGACGACGAAGACGTGCACTGCTCGTGCGTGAAGTTGTGCCAGCCGACGCAGTAGTCGTAGATGAACGAGTCCATGATGAGCACGCCCGAGGTCACTCCCTGGTCGTAGCCGAAGAAGAGGCCTCCGAGAGCCGCGAAGACGCACACGACAATGGCGTAGGTGCGCGAGCCTTCCGTCGGGACGTCATCGTCGTTGTTGTGCACGTTGACCACGACACCGGCAGCCATGGTGGTGAGAAGGAGCGGGGTCGAGGAAGCTGCAG
This sequence comes from Phytophthora sansomeana, assembly GCA_032158285.1. Classification (NCBI taxonomy): domain Eukaryota; phylum Oomycota; class Peronosporomycetes; order Peronosporales; family Peronosporaceae; genus Phytophthora; species Phytophthora sansomeana. The sequence goes on from JAPDHH010000218.1 coordinate 811,690, forward strand.
TACTAGTGCGCGAAGGAGAAGGGCCTTGTGCGGTAGGCAGTAGATTGCAGAATGAGCGAAGCTGAGACCGAGGCGGCGGTCATTTCGCCAGCACAGTGCTATCGGTTGATTTATGCTGTGCTCGGGAGAGGGGTCTGCTGTTGACTTTGACGCGGCATGCTTGAATGGTGGACGGCTGGTCCAGACGGACTTGCTTGCGAGAGGGCGATCGTGGTTGGCGGCAGCAACTTGGCGGTGCTGAGGTGGGGCGGGCCAACGACGACTGGTGTGCGTACAAATCGTCGGAGCTTGAAGCTGCCGCGATACAGGTTGAAGTTGGTGGCGAGTTGGGATCGCCGGGACGCTGAATTGTCCTGCTTTGCACGTTCTGCTAACTTTTTTGTTCGGTGTCTGTCAGTTGTCGTGCTCTAGCACTTGATTTATTGTGCACCACGACTGCGGGCGTGACACATGTGCGTGAGTTGATTGTTTTCAAACCGGTGGTAAGCGCATCTGCTGCACGGGCAGCGTGGTGCGAGCGAGCTGTTGGCGAGCTACGGCTGGAAACCCTGTTACGAACGCGTTTCCTTGATGCTCGCAGCCGCCTCGTCAATCGTTTCTGAAGTTTTTCTGCTTGGTGAAATGCTACACTTGAGACCCAAAACACCGAAACTCCTCGACCAGGAATCAAAGCAGCCTTGCAGCAAAGCCTCACCCCGGGGAAGTGCTCGTGGTCCGCTGCCCGCGGTCTCGACGTTAAACGTCAAACGGCCTCGTCTACAGCACTTTCGGAGGTGCAGAGACTGAAGCGTCGTACGTTGTGCGCACAAGCTTCAACTTACTAATCGCGATATGTAAGCGAGCGCGAAAATAATAGCGTGAACTAAAACCAGAAACAAGAAAGCTTCTCTATGCCAACGAAACCCGGCCAGCTCAGCTGTAGGAACAGTAGGCCCAGCTTCAGCGTAAGACGCCACTTGATTTATTTGATTGACCTCGGCGATTCGGCTGAGTCAATCGCCGACCAGTAAGGGCATTTCTAAGAGCAACACACAGCTTCAAATGCACTCAAAGTGGTGGCTCAACGACGCCATACCCCAGGATCGCGTCTTACACCATGTACAACACGATGCCCTCCCTTGCCTAAAACAGCATTAAGCACGAAATGAACGAGCTGTTTAATGGCTCGTGCAAGCAAATCCGATTAAAAAGCGGTGCTACAACTCTGCTAACAAGCGCATCTCTACCCGGTACCTACACACGCATTTTTGATGTTTGAGTCAAGCGCATCAGCGCATCTGTTGTGCCTTCCTTCCTTCAGAAAACACTTTTTCTGAAGGAAGGGGGGGCAAAAGACAGCGCGGGAAGTTGCTGTACATGTGCATGCATTTATACTTGCACATGTACTTCGAAGTACCGGTACTTGAAAGCGATGTCACGTATGAATGCCTGTGAACTATGCGCGCGTTAATCTATTTTACTGCGGTGTAAAGGCAAGATGCATGCGCCAAGTTACATGTACATACATGTACCTCAATCTTAGCGAACAAGTCACGTGGTGGGCCACCGTGGCTACGTAAGCAGAACGAGATCGAGCTGAGGACAGGCAATAAATCAAGTGCTAGAGCACGCTGCGTGCAAGCCAGGACGTCCCGGCGATCCCAAGTCGCCACCAACTTCAAGTCGATGTCGTTGACCCGCCCCACCTCAGCACCTCCGATCCGAAACACCGATCAAGCTGCTCCTATGTGTACTGTAACAAGTCCGACTGGACCAGCCGTCCACCATTCAAGCATGCCGCGTCAAAGTCAACAGCAGACCCCTCTCCCGAGCACAGCATAAATCAACCGATAGCACTGTGCTGGCGAAATGACCGCCGCCTCGGTCTCAGCTTCGCTCATTCTGCAATCTACTGCCTACCGCACAAGGCCCTTCGCCTTCGCGCACTAGTACTGCAGCTTCCTCGACCCCGCTCCTTCTCACCACCATGGCTGCCGGTGTCGTGGTCAACGTGCACAACAACGACGATGACGTCCCGACGGAAGGCTCGCGCACCTACGCCATTGTCGTGTGCGTCTTCGCGGCTCTCGGAGGCCTCTTCTTCGGCTACGACCAGGGAGTGACCTCGGGCGTGCTCATCATGGACTCGTTCATCTACGACTACTGCGTCGGCTGGCACAACTTCACGCACGAGCAGTGCACGTCTTCGTCGTCCGACCTGCCGGCCGAGTGGACGGACTTCACAGTGTGGTACAACATGGCGTACAACCTGGGCTGCCTCGGCGGTGCCTTCGTGGGCGGCTTCGTGGCCGACAAGCTTGGCCGTCGCTGGACGATCTTCACGGCTGGTCTGCTCTTCTGCATCGGCACGTCGTGGGTGTGCTTCAACAAGGCGCAGGAGCACGACCTCATGTACGTGGCGCGTGTGATCCAGGGTTTCGGTGTGGGCAACTCGTCGTTCTCGCTGCCGCTGTTCGGTGCCGAGATGGCCCCCAAGGAGCTTCGTGGTCTGCTGGCCGGTTTCATGCAAATGACTGTGGTGACGGGTCTGTTCCTGGCCAACGTTGTCAACATCATCGTGGAGCACCGTGACCGTGGCTGGCGTACAACCAACGGTGTGGCCATGGCTGCTCCGATCGTTGTGATGCTCGGCATCTTCTTCGTGCCGGAGAGTCCTCGTTGGACGTACCTACACAAGGGCAAGGAAGAGGCGGAGCGTGTGCTCAAGCGTCTCCGTCAGACCGACAACGTGGGCCATGAGCTGCGGGTGATCGGTGACCAGGTCGCGGAGGAGTTGGCGGCCCAGAAGGGGCTCATCGAGTTGCTCGAGCCGTCTATCTTCAAGCGTGTGGCCATTGCCATGCTCCTGCAGGTGCTGCAGCAGGCCACGGGTATCAACCCTATCATGAGCTACGGTGCTCTTATTTTCAAGGACATCACGAACGCCGGTATCTACTCGGCGTTCTTCCTCTCGGGTGTCAACTTCCTCAGTACTATTCCGGCCATGCGCTGGGTGGACACGTTCGGTCGTCGTCAGTTGCTGCTTATCGGTGCCGTGGGTATGGTGGTCGGCCACCTGTTCGCTGCCATCCTGTTCACTGCTATCTGCGACGGCAACGTGGACGATGCTGGTTGCCCGTCAGTGGGAGGCTGGTTCATCTGCGTGGGCTCGGCCTTCTTCGTGTTCAATTTCGCTATCTCGTGGGGCCCCGTGTGCTGGATCTACCCGGCCGAGATCTTCCCGCTGAGCGTGCGCGCGCCGGCGGTGGCGTTATCGACGGCGGCCAACTGGGCCATGGGTGCTGTCATGACGGAGGTCGTCAAGCTCTTCCCGCACCTGAACATCAATGGCGTGTTCTTCCTTTTCGCGGGTCTGTGCTGCATCTGCGGCGTGTTCGTGTACTTCTTCTGTCCGGAGACGAAGGGCATCATGCTGGAGGACATCGAGGTGCTGTTCCACAGCAAGCAGCCGAAGTCGCCTGCCTTTGTGGAGATCAAGTCGCCGCAGCAGTCGCTCGCGTAGGAAGCCACTCGGCGAATTACTACGCTATTTGTAGTATTTGAGTAGTGTGTACAGGCTTCGCGATCTATTTTTCAGTTGATTTGGCATCACGCTGCAATACATACATGTTCACACGTTTTGATAAGCATGATCCCCTCCTTTGATATGACCTTCAAGCATGTATACTACGCATTTTACTACGACCGGATACTAGTACGAGGTATATCAACTTGTAGTACTAATTCAGTGGTTTTGAACAAATGAACTTGTGTATTAACTCAAGCTGCTCGAAACTGTAGGAATATTTATGGGGTGGTACTACTAGCAGTAACATGCTCATGAGCTAAAACCCCGCAGTTTGCCTTGTTACACCTGGTTCACAGGAGACTTGACCTCCACGAACTCCGGCGATTTCGCTGCCTTGCTCTTGTTGAACAACCCCTCGATGTCCTCCAGCATGATGCCTTTCGTCTCCGGACAGAAGAAGTACACGAACACCAGGCAGATCAGACACAAACCCGCAAACAGGTAGAACACGCCGTCAATGTTGAGCGACGGGAAGAGCTTAACAACCTCCGTCATGACAGCACCCATGGCCCAGTTGGCCGCCGTTGACAAAGCCACACCCGATGCACGCACATTGAGCGGGAAGATCTCGGCCGGGTAGATCCAACACACGGGGCCCCAAGAGATAGCGAAATTGAACACGAAGAAGGCCGAGCCCACGCAAATGAACCAGCATCCGACCGTCGGGCAGCCGGCACTGTCGACGTTGCCGTCGCAGATAGCGGTGAACAGGATGGCCGCCCACAAGTGGCCGATGATCATACCCACGCCGCCGATCAACAACATCGTTCGACGGCCGTAGGTGTCCACCCAGCGCATGGCCGGGATGGCCTGTCGTGGTGGCTGTTGTTGCTCACCAGGCACCAATTCATGCGCGACAGCCGCGCCGTACACGCCGCGAATTTTGTAAACGGAGGAGGAGGAAAAATTGATTAACTACATGTAGTTATGAACAACGTGTTTTGCTAGCTACGTGAAAATCACAAACATTGTGTATCTATAAACGTAGAATCCATATTCGTCGCTGAGGTGGAGGAAGGTTGATAGCTGTGGGAGCATTGTATCCAAGGCTTTGGAGTGTAGAGATTAATGCCTCACCATTAACACCGAATTCCTTGCGATGCCGATAGACAAATTGGCAGTGCCTGCCGAAAGAACTCGTTATACTTTGCGTGCTTGGCTCTTGCGCTTGTGTTTCCTTGAAATGAATGCCATTACGTAGTCGCCATGTTGCATGAAGCGCAATGGCGGTATGCATCCTCCACAAAAGTAAAAGTATCTTGCGACGTTCGCGCCACCTGGGGTTAACGTCCCGTAAAGTTGGAAAGATTAGCAATTTCCATGACAAAGGTTTATCAAAGGCTCCACTCCAGGACGCCCATAGACTTTGTCACATTCCTCTCAAGCTGGACTTGAGAAAAAGCGCGAATTATTGTAAACGGTGTGTCTCTACACATGTACCGTGAAAATGGTGACGAAAATGAGGTGGGGTGTCAACACCAACTTGCAGGGCTTGGAGGTTCTATCAAACTTTGTAGTCCAAGGTTTCGTTAGCCTACCCAGAACATGTCACTCAGAGCATCGTGAGCACAGGACCATATACTTGAAAAAAAGTGGCAAAGCAAGCCAGCTAGCTGCATGTAGCTTTGTCTTAATAAAAAAACATATTTGTGGGCCATAACGTGTAATAACATTCACGCATGATCTTAGCACCGTAGATTCACTTTTACTTAGCTGCAGCTTCGAATTGTGGGGTTGATATAATACATATACTGTACTGGTTGCACGTGAACGTGATGTTCAATGCGTGCATAGTAGTATATGTACTGCATCACGATGTCCGACGATTTCTCTTAGGGTGTTAGGAAGACGCCCATTGTCCACTTGACGTCAAACTCCTCGTAATCATTTCGATTATGCCGGCTTGTCTGGCGTTTTCCCTAACCACGCACTAAGCATTGCCCGTCATGCATTGGCAATGCAAGACCCTCCGTGCTTAACGTCGATGCATCACGGCCCTAAAAGTCACACGGCAACAATGATCACTTCTCGATTTGCGCCTTAGCAACAAGGTCGAGAGCCTCAGCACCCCTGATCTTCTATCGACCAGCTCGCTTCGACTTACAGTTTTCCATCTCGCCGAACCATGACGGAGTTGTATCTAGACGCCTCCGACGCGCCCATGCGCACCGCCATCGAGTACGACAACGGCAAGACGCTCATGGCTCGAGGACCGCAAGCGCTGCACGACCACGTCGCCTCCTGCATGGAGAAGGCACTAGGCAAGAGCACTTCCGCAGATGGAGGTGCGCTTCAAGGACGTGTCCATCTCGGCCGACATCGTCGTCAAGGACGAGACCGACGTCAAAACCGAGCTCCCAACGCTCACCAATGAACTCATGAAGAGCATCCGCGGCATGGGCGCCAAGAAGCACACGGTCAAGAAGCAGATCCTCAAGAACGTCAGCGGCGTCTTCAAGCCAGGCACCATCACGCTCGTGCTTGGTCAGCCGGGTTCGGGCAAGTCATCCCTCATGAAGCTGCTCAGCGGACGCTTCCCGGACGGCAAGAACATTACCAAGGAGGGCGAGGTGACCTACAACGGTGCACCCGCCAACGAGTTGCTCCGACGCCTGCCGCAGTTCGTGTCGTACGTGACGCAGCGTGACAAGCACTACCCGTCGCTCACCATCAAGGAGACACTCGAGTTCGCACACGCGTGCTGTGGAGGCGGCTTCTCGGAGCGCGAGGCACAGCACTTTGCAGGCGGCACTCCCGAGGAGAACAAGGCCGCGCTCGACGCTGCCAGTGCCATGTTTAAGCACCACCCGGACATCGTCATCCAGCAGCTCGGACTCGAAAACTGCCAGAACACCATCGTCGGTGACGCCATGACGCGTGGCGTGTCCGGTGGCGAGTGCAAGCGAGTGACCACGGGCGAGATGGAGTTCGGCAACAAGTACGTCATGATGATGGACGAGATCAGCACGGGTCTCGACAGCGCCGCCACCTTCGACATTATCACCACGCAGCGCAGCATCGCCAAGAAGTTCCGCAAGACGATCGTGATCTCGCTGTTGCAGCCGTCGCCCGAGGTCTTTGACCTGTTTGACGACGTGGTGATCCTGAACGAAGGCCACGTCATGTACCATGGCCCACGCTCGGAGGCGTTGGAGCACTTCGAGGGTTTAGGCTTCAAGTGCCCTCCGCGCCGCGACGTCGCTGATTTCCTCTTGGATCTGGGCACTGACAAGCAGGCGCAATACGAAGTGGAAGTAGCTCGTTCGGGAAGCACGATTCCCCAATCGGCCAGCGACTTCGCCAATGCGTTCAAGCGCTCGCCTATTTACGAACAGCGACTGCTTGGAGACCTTGAGAACCCGGTTCACCCTGGTCTTGTCCAGGACAAGCAGAACGCACATGGACGATCCAGCCCGAGTTCCACCAGAACTTTTGGGAAAGCACCTCCTTGCTCATGAAGCGACAGATGAGGGTGACGATGCGCGATTCGGCGGCTCTCATCGGGCGTTTCGGTCGATCCGAACATCATCATGGGCTTGCTGTACTCGAGCGTCTTCTACCAGTTTGACCCTACCAACGCGCAGTTAGTCTTGGGCGTCATCTTCGCGTCAGTTCTGTGTCTGTCGCTTGGGCCAATCGGCCCAGATCCCGACGGTCATGGCGGCCCGCGAGGTGTTTTACAAGCAGCGTGGAGCCAATTTCTTCCGCGAACGGCGTCGTACGTCCTGTCCAGTTCTGCAAGCCAACTGCCCCCGAGTCATCTTCGAGAGCGTGGTGTTTGGATCCATCGTCTACTGGATGTGCGGCTTCGTGGATACAATCGGGGCGTACCTTCTGTTCCTTGTGCTGCTATGTATGACGAACATCGCGTTCACGGCTTTCTTCTTCTTGGCCTCGGCGTCCCCAAATTTCAACATCGCCAACCCGATCTCGAGTGTCTCGATCCTCTTCTTCATCCTGTTCGGAGGCTTCGTGATCACCAAGGACCAGATCCCCGACTACCTCGTATGGATTTACTGGATCAACCCGATCGCTTGGTGTGTGCGTGCCATGGCCGTGAACCAGTACAGCGATGACTCGTTTGAGGTATGCACTTACGGCGATGTCGACTTCTGCGACCAAGCTTCAACCAGACCATGTCGGAGACTATTCGCTGAGCAATACGTTCGAGGTGCAAACGACCGATAAGTTCTGGTTGTGGTACGGCATCGTTTATATGGCCGCCGCGTACATCTTCTTCATGTTTCTCTCGTACATGGCGCTAGAGTACCACCGTTACGAGACTCCCGAAAACGTGACCTTGGACCAGAGTGAGGTCTCAGAAGACTACAGTCTTGTGCGCACCCCGCGCAGCTCGCCATCTGGAGGCGATGCGTTGTTGTCTGTGGCCCCTGACAGCGAGAAACACTTCGTGCCAGTCACCGTGGCGTTCAAGGACCTCTGGTACACGGTGCCTGACCCAGCGAACCCCAAGGACACCATCGACCTGCTCAAGGGCATCAGCGGATACGCGCTGCCCGGCACCATCACGGCGCTTATGGGTTCCTCGGGTGCAGGCAAGACGACGCTCATGGACGTCATCGCCGGCCGCAAGACGGGCGGCAAGATCACGGGCCAGATCCTGCTCAACGGCCACCCGGCCACGGACCTCTCCATCCGCCGGTCCACGGGCTACTGTGAACAAATGGACATCCACAGCGAATCCTCGACCGTCCGCGAGGCGCTCACGTTCAGCGCGTTCCTGCGCCAGGGCGCCGAGGTGCCCGACAGCTACAAGTACGACTCGGTGAACGAGTGCCTGGACCTGCTGGACCTGCACCCGATCGCCGACCAGATCATCCGCGGCAGCTCCGTGGAGCAGATGAAGCGCCTGACCATCGGCGTGGAGCTGGCGGCGCAGCCCAGCGTGCTGTTCCTGGACGAGCCCACCAGTGGCCTGGACGCGCGCTCCGCCAAGCTCATCATGGACGGCGTGCGCAAGGTGGCCAACACCGGGAGGACGGTGGTCTGCACCATCCATCAGCCGTCCACCGAGGTCTTCAGCGTGTTCGACAGCTTGCTGCTGCTCAAGCGCGGCGGCGAGACGGTGTTCGCGGGCGAGCTGGGCAAGCACGCGAGCAAGATGATCGCGTACTTCGAGGCCATCGACGGCGTGGCCAGGCTCGAGGACAACTACAACCCGGCCACGTGGATGCTCGAGGTCATTGGCGCCGGCGTGGGCAACAGCAACGGCGACAAGACGGACTTCGTCAAGGTGTTCCAGACGAGCAAGCACTTCGATCTTCTGCGGTCGGCTTTGGACCGTGAGGGTGTGTCTCGCCCTTCGCCGTCAATGCCTGCTCTGGAGTACAGTGACAAGCGTGCCGCGACGGAGTTGACGCAGGCCAGGTTCCTGCTGCAACGCTTCTTCAACATGTACTGGCGCACGGCATCGTACAACCTGACTCGCTTCAGCATCTGATGCTGATTCTTGCACTTATTTTCGGCATCACGTACTTCGACGCCGAGTACAGCTCGTACGCTGGCATTAACTCGGGCATGGGCATGATGTTTTGCACGACGGGATTCATCGGCTTCGTCGCCTTCACCGGCGTCGTGCCCGTGGCATCTGAAGACCGGTTGGCGTTCTACCGTGAACGAGCTGCTCAAACGTACAACGCGCTCTGGTACTTTGTGGCCGCGACGATCGTGGAGATTCCGTACATCTTCTTCGGCACGATGCTCTTCATGATACCGTTCTACCCGATGGTCGGGTTCACGGGTGCGCTCAACTTTTTCGCGTTTTGGCTCCACCTGTTCTCTGAAATTTATTTCAGAGTATTTCAGTGATCCTCATTTCAAGTCAAAACGCATGAAACACTAAAATCAGGAAATCCGGAAAACAAGGAATGACTCGAAAATGCACTGTAATACTCAATTAACCTCCCAGAAAACGCAAAACACCCACGGAAATGTCGCTCCAAGGTCCTACTGTCGCGATACTTTAACTTCAAGTTATAGACTCTAGATATTCCGATACTGTGGCTAATAAACTTCACTGCAATCGTGAATATCGTGCGAGATTTGATCACCCAGGCACTTCCTGCTTGCACGTGCTCGCACGACACTGGATCGACATTCGTTGAAAGTTACGGCTTCAGAGAAAAATTACGGTAACGAAAAAGAATCACCCAGCTTCGTGCAACATACATGAACGTGGACGACAGCATGTACCCACCCATCAAGGGAGGTACGACGCTTCATATGAGGGCTCACGCAACGTGAACCCACGGAAACAGTAGACTCAAAAGAAAAAAGATTGCTATTAAAGCTGAATATCCCTTCGTTTCTCAGCAACAAGCTACTTGCTTAGGTTTCCTCAACAGCCGTCCGTTTCAACTGTTGGTTCAAGGAGAATCTCCCTTCATTTCTCGAGCTAGATCTTCGCTTCAGCTTCCTCAACAGCTGTGCTGTCATCCTCGTCCGTTTCAACTTGTTGGGCCGTGGTGCTCGCTTTCTGAGCGACGTGGATGTCTGAGAGCTTTATGTTGAATTGACAAGCTTCGTCCCGAAAAATTGCAAGACCAGTAAAATGCGAGATGCGCACGATGTCTCCTGGAGAAGGAATTCCTTTACAACCTTCAACTTCATCCCAGATAGTGGCGGTCATCAATTCCTTGTCAGACTCAAAGAAGCGGTCGCCTTCGTACTTGTAGTTCTAAGAAGTAACGTAGTTAGTTAGCAATTAGTACAATACAAAAAAGAATATATCATACCGCAATTAGATCGCTCAGCTTATCATCCGCGACAGCATCATAGAGATGTAAGTGGACAATATGCTTGCCTTTGTCGGTGGTGTGGTACGATTCCCACAAGAACAAGCCGTAAATACTAGTAATTTCGTTTGGATCCTTCTCATCTGCGGCATACTTCCGCAACTCTACAGAATTCATAGTTAGCTAAACAAAACACGACGATGTATACAATCACAGCATCAACTCATATCACGTGTGGTTGTTATTGCTCTCTCTTTTTTTGCCTTGGCTTCTTCGCGCCGTTTTTTGAGTGGGGACACATAGTCCTTCGGCACGGGAAGATTGAGCCGCTCAACAGTTTTGGCCTGAGATGCCACTCTTTTCCGTCCAGCTTTCTTCGGAGCAGCTTTTGGACCCATCCTGATGCTCTCAGTGGATCCAGCCTTCGTCCGAGCAAAAGGGAAAATGAGGTGTGTCGATGCTAGCAAGCGTTCAACATGGGAGAGGGCAAGAGCTACAGTTAGTGATTTTGAGATTTTGATGTTATTCGATGCAACCGTTAACTTTGCTTTTGACGATATCAGTATATAGTATTTGTGTGGACAGCCAGTCGGAATCAAAATTATGAAGCGAATGGCCTCTGCATCCGACAGGCAGTTTGCACGGAAGAGGCGTAGTGCTGGGCGCAGTTGCGCAGCTCCAAGTACCGATAATTTGTTTACCGAAGCAGGAAGCGGAAGTGAACTTGAACTTAACTCTATACGTCAACGTGAACCGGAAGCAAGCCTACTGGATGGTGCACAGCCGCTTCCTCCTGAAACCGGTGCACGTATTTACGCTGAATGCGGTGCACGCATTTCCGCTATGCGGGACAAAGTGTGCTGCATTTGTGATTCGTTCCATTCAGCAGACAATATCGTTGCTAAGGTTTTATCCCGCAATCCTGTTCTACTGAAGGCGATGCACAAGAAATTGAAAGCTCCCGCAAATTTACCTGCACACCTTGCTGAATATTATGATGTTGCTGCTATTTCAGCTCGACTCGAAGGTGTACTTCTTTCTCGAAATGGAATTTGTGTCCAAGATGATGAAGTGGTTTTGCACCTCTGCCGTCCATGCTTCTTTTTTTCATTGACAAATAACAAGCTGCGTTCGCCACCAAAATTTGCTATCGCGAATGGATTGTACATTGGTGCGCTGCCGACTCGATTTAGGGATTCGACGATGACAGAGAACGCGATGTTAAATCTTGCCCAGCCTACCCAATTCGTTTCTGTCATCCGAGGTGGACGCCATAGTTCAATTCGATCCCACGCGTATTTTTTTCGCGCTACGCCTTCTCCACCTGCTCGGCTTCTTCCAGAACCAGTGGCGTCCAAAGGCATAATTGGAGTATCGATGGTAGGCTCAATGACACCACGGCAGAAAGCAGAGACAGCTAAACGCTATCAAGTCCGTGTTTCACGGCTGCAAGAGCAATATGCATGGTATCGAGCCAACAATGAATTGTATCGAGACGTGGAGCTTGCTCCAAATTTTGAGGCAGGTTTAGCTGCAGATTTGTATCCCCAGTCTGCGCTGAGCGACAATACTGAAAATGCTGATGAGTGTGATGTAACGCCGGACTCTGTTGCCGAGGAACTAGATGCAGCACATTGGCGTTTCAATGCGCCATCACCGTCACTCAATACTGTGAATAACGACGATGAACTTTGCCATCAAACCGCGGTTGCCTTAGTCACTGACCTTGTCGATGAAGATTGCAACACACAAGCTCGTCGAATTTTGAACGCAAGCTCTGATGTTGTTGTCTGGAGGTTATCAGACATTTTGTCGGATTTACGCCGGCTTTCTGGGTTCATGCTTTTTGTGATCTATTACCTTTCGGGCGTGGAGGGCTTGACGAGCCAAGAGCTATACGAATTGGTGTTGAAGAATACTTGCGGTACTGCTTACGCTTATCGCATCGAAGTCATGCTTGCCATCCGTCATTTATGCTTGTTGGGTTCGATGTTCTGGCGCGGCGTCATGCAATGCGTGCCGTATATCTACGAGCAAAACTAGCACCTCATGTAGTCAGCAACTCTGCGAGTGTTGATCGATCTGAACTGCTCAGCTACTTGGAGTACAACGACGCCCGAATTAATGCAATAAACCGAAGAGAACGAGTACCGGAACCCCCTTCGTCCTCTCAAGCCATTCGGGACTTTTTCGCTGGGATATCAACCGGCCTTCGAGCACATTGGGGGTCGAACGAAGAGCGCGCAGATGCTCGTTGCAAAGTGATGTCGTTGCAAATGGAAGTAGGCCAACCATCAATTTTCTTCAAACTGTCTCCTAGTACAAGCAGTACCTACCGAATTGCGAATCTAGTGGGAGACATGACCGATGAAACGCTAGAGGAATCTCGACAATCGCTAGACGAGTGCCTACAATTTACTCAATCACGACTCAGCATGATTGCGACACAAAATCCTACAACTTGTGCAAGGTAAGTTTTACTCTTGAGATGTCAAAACTAGCTTTGTCTCTAATCAATAATCTTGGCATGGATAGGTACTTTGATCACCTCGTAAACGTGCTTGTCGATGTAGTCCTCAATTGGGATCAAGATTTGTGTGTTTCAAAGCCTGGTCGTGGTTTGTTTTTATGAGCGTTCTTTGGAGCCACCGAATCCCAGATTTCAACAGGAGACTTGCACTGCCACATGTTGATCTGGGTTGACGAGATGCCTCGTACAGTCGATGGCTATTACGAAGCGTGCAAGTCACCAGACTTTCAAAATCGAGTTCTCGCATATGTTTCCTCAATCACAGAAACTACATACCCCGCAACGACTGAGAGTTGCCCGCTTTGTGATCAAAAGCAACTTGTTCCAGTTGAAATTAGCGAAGAAGCATTTAAGAAACCTCGAAATGGAGCTTCAAGGTCTGCAACTTCGAAGTGTGCCTCGTGCAACTCGGTTTTTGGAGCCAATGAAGTGATAGATGGACAAATGAACCATTTGGCCACTTCAAATTCTATCCGCGACGCAGACTGGAGTTTCGAAAATATACGCCACCGTATAGCGCATCCAGATCCATCACCGCTCGTTCCACCAGAGGGTCAAGAAGTGGTTTGTGCTCCTCGAGAAACGGCAATGTTGCTGCGCTTCCAAGCGCATCACTGGTTTCACTGCCGCTCGTGCTTTAAGCAAACTCGACGAACACCAAAAGCAGATCTATGTCGAATGTTCTTTCCTAAACCGGTAGTGACATCAACTCGGTGGTTACCGGATGACTCAGTGGAAACGGAGCGTCAAATTGGCTGTGAGTATCTAAATGCTTATGCTCCAATCCTGGCAAAAACTTTCAAATGCAACCATGATTTAAAATTTCTTGCTGCCGGTGAAGGCCCCGAGAAAGCTTTCTATATGCTGAAGTACGCAACAAAAGGGCAAAGTAGTCTGGAAAATCCGCTGGCCATTTACCAGCATGCATTTGACAAGGCAACATCGAAACGAGCTCCGACGGATTCAGCTATTGCTGCGGGGAAACGATGTATACAATCAATGTGCTGTGCCCTATCAAAGCCACAAGAAATTGCAGCTCCGTTGGCAGCTCTGTCTATTTGCCGTGGCTCTCCATTCTACACTTCCACGCAATTTGCGAAAGTGTTTTTGAGTGCATTTCTCAACTACATTTTTACAGATGAACCGAGCGACGTAATGTTGACATGCAGTGGCACAACCTACAGGCCAACGAGTGCAATATTTGACTACGTTTACCGTCCGGATGAAGTGGAAACTTCATCCGGACGGTAAATGTTGACATGCAGTGGCACAACCTACAGGCCAACGAGTGCAATATTTGACTACGTTTACCGTCCGGATGAAGTGGAAACTGTGTGTCTGATGGAATTCACGAGAAATTGGAGGAAAGAAAACAATTTGACTGGATTACGATTCAATCAAAGCCATGGCCACGCTAACAGTCATAGTTTGCACCGTAGAAAAGTTCCTGTTGTCGCTACTGTGATAGGTAAACGTCTACCGGATGCTCGGTCTGACAACATACCTGTCGAGCAGCAACTCAGGCTTCACCGAGCTTTGCTTACATTGTTCAAACCTTTTCGACGATGTGGTGCCTTTCCAAAAGACAATTGCACTAGTTATTTTCATCAGTGGTGGCACAGCGATGCACCTGACATAGCGCACAAGTTTCTACAGTTCTCGAACGACTACTATACTTCACGAGAAATGGCGAGCAAACGGTCTGATGCCAATATGGAGCAGTTCAAGTCAATGATTTCTTTGGATGCTAGCGACGATGATTATTTTGATAATGATACCAACAACTGGATTTTTCAGGAAATAGAAGACCATAGTGCCGAAGACTCAATTGCTGTCATTCCAGATGATTTTTTTCTACCATCGCCCGCTACGAAAAACATATCGCTGCTTAAAAAAGGATTAGAATCATCACAACTCGCAGCAATATCGAATTCATGCACTTTCGAGAATGGCCATCCATTGTTGCCGCAACTTTCAGATGAGGAATGGAATGCACGAGTCTCGAAAGCAGAGCAGACCACGTCTGCACCGCCATGCGAGCAAACAATGATGCAATGCTCCGATAATCCAACTCGTGTACGCATGCTCCTCAATATCGGCGACGATGATGAATCTTGGCCAATTGCTGATACTATCCACAAACCCCAAGAACCGCACACAAATGCATCGCTTCGACTAATTTCGACAATGTTCCACCTGAACGAAAACAACACAAAATGTTTGTTCGAGCAGGATCGAAGTTACTGCAATCCCTGATTGCTGCAAATAGCGATGATGTTGAGCAAATGATCGGGTTTTTAGGTGGGTCTCCGGGTTCAGGGAAAAGTCTCGTGATAAAAGCCCTCCATGCCCTTGCAAAATCTTGGGAAAGCCAAGACTCAATTGAAACAGTGGCGTACCAAGGAGTTGCAGCTAAAGCTGCCAATGGACAAACCATCCATAAACTTTTTCAGTGGGGGTAAACACAAACTGGTCAACGAAACGATACAGCATCCGACAGAGAGAAAAAATTGCGCGATTGAAAATGCTGATTATGGATGAAGCATCAACGATGGATGTGAAGTTTATCGGAATGATCGACCATGCATTACGTGATCTAAAAGGTAAACCAGACACAGTTTTTGGCGGAATCCACGTGTTATTTGTCGGCGATTGGCTCCAGCAACTCCCAGTTGCAGGTGTTTCTGCCTTTGTTGATCATCCTCCTCAGCCGACGTCAAATAACAATTCAAACAACAACACAGCCACGTATTTCGCTAGGATGCGGGGAATAGAAGCATATCGCAGAATCAACGAAGTCGTTTTTTTGGAGGAAAACATGAGACACCGAGATGATCCAAAGTGGGCTGAAATTCTGGAACGATGGCGATACGGGGAATACACGAAAGAAGACATTGAGTACGTAAAAATCAATGCTACAATGCGAACTGGAAGTCTGCCACGGCTGACATTAACCCCTTGGTTCCCGGAAAAGTGTATCGAAAACACATGAAGGAAAGTCGTAACTTACGACGTATGGTTGTCACTACATGTTTGTATGTGGCAGATGTACTTCTTGCGGATAGGTATATAAGTTTTTGAGAGGTACCCACGAGTAATATCGTAAGTTCTACAGCTTGCCAGTGACCACAGGACGTTGAACGTCGTAACTTACCACAGATTGAACAGTGCTGCGGGAAGAACTGCTGCAGATCCGGGAAGAAGTCGTTCAAAGAACTGCGTTATGAATCCAGAGAGCCAGAACTGAAGGAGGAAAAAGTACAGTGATTCAAGAAAGCATGTATTACGATAGCACAAAGCCAGCACTTACTGCATGTCACGCAGGGGGGGGGGGGCTTACTCGTTTCCACTCTCATTTTCATCGTCGCCATCTTCCTCGGCTTCGCGAAGCTGCAGCTCTCGGCGGGTCTTCTTCCGCGCACCAGCCTTCTTGCCCGGCGCCGCATGACGAAACGCTTTCCTACAGCAGCAGGAATGTTTTGACCGCAATCAAAGTCGTCATGCCAGATCTCAAAGCACGTTTTGGCTACACCCTTGTACTGACGACGTATCTTGTTGCACAACCAGCATTTCGCGTCATCAATCGAGCAGCGCTCGCAATAGAATGTTGTAGCGAACGACTTCTTCTTTCGGTCCGTGCGCAAGAGAGCACAGACCTTGCAGGATCGCTGCCGACGCTTCTGGACGCCGGTAACAGTGACCCAGTCTTCCGATTGCTCCACGGCATGCGTGAGACGTAATTGAGGGCGCTTCCTCTTTTGGCTACTTGGTGGCGGCGTCGCGACGACACCAGCGAAATCCTCCGCCTTCAGCTGCAACAGTTGGTTCTGCAAGATTCCGTACCATTCACCCCGCTTCATTATCGGCGTCCCAGCGATCCGTGCTGCCTCCTTGTGCGAAATATAGGCATTCACCAGCGCCAAATCCACGAAGCCCAAGAATAGACTCTTGTAATACTTCTTGAACTTCGTGGACGTCTGCAGTGAGTACGTTTGTAGGCGGAGTTGATCATGTACATCAACTCCGCCCATCCATCGTTGGTAGTCATTTACAGCCGATGGGCATGGCATTGTAATCGCTCCAATTCGCTTGACATTCCTCGCTATCGTGGACACCGTCATCGCAGAGCCCGTACACAGGTAATGCACAGGCTTGCGGTCCCACCAATGGAAGGCAATCATCTTGGGGACCGCAATGGAGCGCGAGAACGTGAAGGTACCGCGGGGTATAGTTGATGGCCGCGACTTGCGCTTCTTGATGTTTTCGTCATACCTAGGCGGTTGGTCATGACCGTTCCGATCACGTAGACCTGCATACGCAGAAGCTCGACAGCAAGAAGAACTGAGGAATAGAAGCGGTCGATAACAACTGCGTGCCATGAGTGCCTCGTGTCGGGGCCCAGCACGATGTTCAAGTTATGGGTAACTGCGGCCGATCCAGTCTTATTATCAATGGAGTCATATCCTTCATTGCTAGTTCTGGTCTTGCCTGCATACAATTCAAATCTAGTAACATACGACATAAATTAGTTTGATAGTGCATCTGAAGTCATACTTACGATATGTAAAAATTACCTGTGACAATACGCCGTTCTTGAATTGCAGACCATAAACATTTTCGACCCGTAGCGGTGCGGCTTGTCCGGCATGAACATTCTCGTCGTGTTGCACTTAGAAGTTGAAGGCAGAACGCCTTCATCGAATGAAAAGACAGTGGGAAGGGTCCATCCAGCTAAAAACCGCTGCTGAAGTTTGTTCACAACGGGGCGCAGCTTCCACAGCTTGTCCCTTGTACGCTCCGATTCATTGTCCACAAAGTGCAGGTCACGGAGAATATCTTGGCACCTGTTGCGTCCCATGAATCGACCAAAGTTTCCAGCAGGCACTGCGCCATCCTCGACCATCGACCAGTGAGCAGCAAACCGTCGCGTCTGGGGGCATAGCATCCGAGCGATTAGCAGGCCCACCACGTGCAAAATTTCGTGGGTTTCATACCCTGGTTTGGCTTTTAGTCGTCGACGAATTTGCGTGAGCGTTTCGCGGCGGCGGTCTGTCTGTCGAGCCTGAATTCTTTGCGCACGACTTGCCACTTGCTGAAGGCCGTATCGGTTCGTCTCAGCTGCAATCATGACCCAGATTGTCTTCGGCATGAAATAGAACAGCGTAAGCAGCGGCGAGTGGCAGACGTCGCGCAGACCGGTGACTGGCCGCGCCTCTTCCATGTTTAGGCCGGGATATGCCTCTACGTCCTCCTCGTACCGAGACGACACCGGGGTCCACTTCATTGCACGTAGTGTGTCTTCACGCAGCTCTTTGGCGCGTTTGTCGAGCGTGTTGTTACCTAATTGAAGTGACTCGACAAATGCATAGTCCATCTGCGCAGCATCATCGTCAGACAACTCGTCGTGATCTTCTTCAGGTGCATCACGATAGGAGCCATCGTCGTCATCGTTGTCGACTTCGACATCATCGTCACTTTCGCCCGAGCTGAAGCTCTCGTACTCGCTCATGTTCTCGTCATCAGGAACACAATTTACGTCCTTCTTTACCGGGCATCTCGGGCGTAGGACACGATCGGTAGCAGTAGTCGGCGCAGGTTCTGGCTGGGCGTCGCTCTCTGCGGCAGAAGCGTCGGACAAAAGCTGCAGGTTTCTTGCGGCATCTTCCAGCTCGGTTGGCGACACGTCAAACGCCCGGGTAACTGCTGACTAGGAGAGCTCAACGCCAGAGCTGCTGGAGCTACTTGGAGTACCGAACAGCTCATTCATGGTCCGCTGCGACAACTTGGTGCTCGTGTCGATCTGCGACGCACGAACGTCGTCCAGCGAGGCGGACGACACCCCACCTGTCCCTCCTTCTACCTCAGCACCGTCGTCTTCATTAGCGGCAGCTTCGTTTTCAGCAGTACTCTCTTGACTATCAGCGCCTTCTTGATCGACGATCCTCTTGTCGGCTACGCTCTCGTGCTGGCTCAACAATCCCGAATCTATCGCGTAAGACACCACAGCTTGCTCTCCAACGAACACTTTAGAGCCATCTGGGTTCACGTACGTCAATTTCGTCTCAATGCCAGTCGGCTTCTTGTATGTCCAACCGACCGCTTTGAGTTGCCGCCAGAAATGACCGAAGTCAAGGTCACGAACTGCCGCTGCAACGGCTGCAGTCTTCGTCCTGCGCTCCGACTGGATGCGGGCCATCCCGCAAAATCTGTAATGAGTGGTCTGGTCCAGACTCTGGGCCCAGTGACGGCTGGATACTTTCCCGTTTATCCCATCTTTCCTGGATCCCCGGCCTGTTTCTGTGTTTTTCTCATTTACCTGTTGGACTTTATCGTTTTGGGATCACTTGATTAAAGTATTGTTTTTTTCTTTTCGAGCCATTTCCTATTGTTATCCTGCTAATGTCGTAACTTACGACATACAGAAAGCATTATGTCATAACTTACGACATCGGGAGTCAAGGGGTTAAAGCATTCTGCCCGATCATTGTCACGTCGAACACACTTCGATGTGAATTCAATGACCAATCCGCAGAAATCTTCTGCTGTCAACAATCCCAAGTCTTGCATCAATTTCCAGCAACAATTTCAGGGTCTCGCTTCGAAATATCTCGCGCTGAACAGTACAATCTGAAACATATCCGGGATGACAAAACAGGCAACATGGCGGTGTTGCTGAATCTAGCAATTGGAATGCCAATACAATGCACTCAAAATATTAGCAGAGCACTGGAACTAGCCAACGGTACACTTGGTCACGTCGTCGACTTCCTGCCAAATCCGAATGATACGACTCGTACAACAACACGTACAGTTCAAATCAACGACCAAGATCGTGATTTAAACGTGTGCCTTCACTCGAAGCCCCCCGCAATTGTCTTCATGAAGTTGTTGGAATTCGCCACATCTCACTCCATAGTCGAAGGCCTTCCACCTGGCATCGTCCCAATACAAACGCGCGAGAAAACAGGGATCACGATTTCATTGCCAGATCGCTCATTCAGTATCAAAATGCTGCAAGCTCCAATCGTCCCTGCATTTTCATTGACGTCGGAAAAGTGCCAAGGTCTCACAGTACAGAAAATCATTATTGGACCGCTACGTCACTGCACACGAAATCAACCCCAGCGCTCGTCTTTCTACGTTGCAGTAACACGAGTAAGAACACTTGCTCAAATGTATCTTACCGAACCGCTTACAATCGACAGCTTAAAGTACTTCGTACCTGGCACAGCCGTGCTACAAGAAACCCAGCGACTCAAAAATCTTGAGAGAACATGTGATGCTCGTCGCCAACGTAGTCTGGACGAATAAGTAATGAACTCGTCATTGCATTTCATATTAAAAATTTCAGAGCTCACCCGGGCGCTCGCGCGCGGCCTTAATCCCTTTACGTACTGTGGCAATCGTATTTCGGCCAGCTCATGTCGTACTTGATGCCGACGGTGGAAGTGGCGACCGTGTTCGGGATCCTGCTGCAGTTGATTTTTCTGACCTTCAACGGCTTCAACCCACCTGGTAGCGCCGTCCCACAGGGCTACAAGTGGCTGTACCGCATTACTCGCAAAAGTACTCGTTGACTACGTTGTTTTTCAAAGTAAAGTGTATTATTACAAGCATTAAGTGCAACGAAACGTGTATCCAGGTTCGGCTATTCCTCTTGAGCGAGAGCTGTCTTGATGAATTCCTTCATCTCGCTTTTGTCTGTACATGTGAACTTGAAGGGGATGCGGATCAACCGCACGTTGTTAGTCTGGCATAGGAGTGTTTTGCGGGGGTCTCGCTCTTGTTGTTCTTGGAAAGCCGTTGGGGTGCAGTGGAAAAAGTCGACTTGTCTTTCGTGCTGGAGACCATCGTATTCGAAAGCCAAGGAGAGCTCTTCACAGAATCCGTCTAGCTCGAGTCCGTCGAGGAATTTCGGTCTGATAGTTGGGAACTTGTGTCCTGGGTGCAGCTTTTCGAAGATGCGTCGCGCACATGCCTCAGACTTCTTCTTGCATTCAGGACAACCAGACTTTTTGTGTTGCCGCACAGCTGGTGTTGCGCGCCATGTGTGCTTCTCATCAATAGTGCATTTCCAGTAAAAGTGCGTTGTCTATCCGGCCAGTACCTGGAAGATAGTCAACTTGTTTTCGGGGGACCACTCGCTCTCCCATTCTGGAAATCTGCGGCCCAGCGAATTGCAGTAGTCGACGGTACACAGCACTTGATTGGCGCAAATTGGACATCCCGCAGGTTTTAGTTCTCGTGCTCGGTTTAATATCGAAGCACTCCATTTGTGATGAGAGTCTTTAGCACAAATCCAGAAAGCCTTTGCTTGAGAGCCCGCAGTGATGGTTGAAGGATCTGGGTTTTTGGTGTAATCCCATTCGTGGAGTAGTTGCGGATGCGTAACTGCGAGGGAGACGCAACGTTTGCACTTTTCATTTCCTTTGGAGCGTTCAGTCACCGAGGCAGTCCACTTGTGGCCTGAGTCGCACCTCCACTTAACAACTTTGTTGCAGCTCTTTGTGAAGTCTTTCATGCTGCCATTTTCAGGGTCCCATTGCTGGCGAAGTTGGTCGCGTAGCTTAACATCAGCTACGCCGTAGATCGAATTGCAGTAGTCGATCGTACATATCTTCTTTCCGGCGCAAAAGGGACAGCGACAACCTCGAACGACTTCACAGATTTTGCTTCTGTAGCGATGATGAGTATCTCGAAGGCAGATCCATTGAGGTTGAGGCCGCGATCTGCTCTTAAACCGCCACAGAGTTATGTTGCCGTTGGCAGCTGTGTCCCAAATCTCTCGCAGCTCCGGATAGTTGGCAGGGTTGAGGTGGTGGGGTGCCATCGCCGCAGCAAAATAGATAATGGAGTAAACTGTCAGCCTATCGGAACAAACAGAAACATGCCCGAGGCCTTAGAGTATATCTGGTTTACCACCCAAAATTGGAGGTGCGATAAATAACAGGTTCGAATAATATGTGGTGATCACAGGAGAGGAAGCACGTTCATTAAAAAATTTAAAAATGAATGCTAGCAAAACAGAAGGTGTGTTCTGCGGCTCTGGTGTCCTCCATCGTGTTCGGAGACTGCCCGAGCGACGGTGACGGCTCGGAGATCGGATGTGCCGTGATGACGGGCGCGCCCCCGTCGCTGCCTGAGGGCCTGACGGTCCAGGGCTACCTGGAGAGCGTGTTTAACATCAAGCACAGCGAGATGTGGGAGAATTTTGCCTTCATGATGGGGCTCATCGTCGTCTTCCGCCTGTTCGCACTGCTCGCGCTTCGATTTGTGAACCATCAGAAGAAGTAGCAGGGGACGTAATGAGAGGCCGCGTCGCCCGGACACCTTACAACGCCCATGCTAAATGATACGTTTGATTTCCGTAAGTAAACAATAGTATCATGCTGCAATAACTACATTTGCAATAATACTTCGTAACTACTATACTAGTACTATAGTATTGCTGTAGGTGTACTATGCATGAATTTGCAGCGTAACAAGCAATCGATAATAGTATCGAACACACTTTCTGATAGAAGTGCACATTATGTAAATGCACTACGATCGAATATCATCGACATGGCCTTCCAACAACACTTTTGGGCCAACAGCCCGGCCAATGGACTTACACCAGCGACTGCTGCGGCGACTTGACCTCCACGAAGACAGGCGACTTCGGCTGCTTGCTGTGGAACAGCGCCTCGATGTCCTCCAGCATGAGATACCAGAGATAGCGAAATTGAACACGAAGAAGGCCGAGCCCACGCAGATGAACCAGCCTCCCACTGACGGGCAACCAGCATCGTCCACGTTGCCGTCGCAGATAGCAGTGAACAGGATGGCAGTGAACAGGTGGCCGACCACCATACCCACGGCACCGATAAGCAGCAACTGACGACGACCGAACGTGTCCACCCAGCGCATGGCCGGAATAGTACTGAGGAAGTTGACACCCGAGAGGAAGAACGCCGAGTAGATACCGGCGTTCGTGATGTCCTTGAAAATAAGAGCACCGTGGCTCATGATAGGGTTGATACCCGTGGCCTGCTGCAGCACCTGCAGGAGCATGGCAATGGCCACACGCTTGAAGATAGACGGCTCGAGCAACTCGATGAGCCCCTTCTGGGCCGCCAACTCCTCCGCGACCTGGTCACCGATCACCCCCAGCTCATGGCCCACGTTGTCGGTCTGACGGAGACGCTTGAGCACACGCTCCGCCTCCTCCTTGCCCTTGTGTAGGTACGTCCAACGAGGACTCTCCGGCACGAAGAAGATGCCGAGCATCACAACGATCGGAGCAGCCATGGCCACACCGTTGGGTGTACGCCAGCCACGGTCACGGTGCTCCACGATGATGTTGACAACGTTGGCCAGGAACAGACCCGTCACCACAGTCATTTGCATGAAACCGGCCAGCAGACCACGAAGCTCCTTGGGGGCCATCTCGGCACCGAACAGCGGCAGCGAGAACGACGAGTTGCCCACACCGAAACCCTGGATCACACGCGCCACGTACATGAGGTCGTGCTCCTGCGCCTTGTTGAAGCACACCCACGACGTGCCGATGCAGAAGAGCAGACCAGCCGTGAAGATCGTCCAGCGACGGCCAAGCTTGTCGGCCACGAAGCCGCCCACGAAGGCACCGCCGAGGCAGCCCAGGGTGTACGCCATGTTGTACCACACTGTGAAGTCCGTCCACTCGGCCGGCAGGTCGGACGACGAAGACGTGCACTGCTCGTACGTGAAGTTGTGCCAGCCGACGCAGTAATCGTAGATGAACGAGTCCATGATGAGCACGCCCGAGGTCACTCCCTGGTCGTAGCCGAAGAAGAGGCCTCCGAGAGCCGCGAAGACGCACACGACAATGGCGTAGGTGCGCGAGCCTTCCGTCGGGACGTCATCGTCATTGTTGTGCACGTTGACCACGACACCGGCAGCCATGGTGGTGAGAAGGAGCGGGGTCGAGGAAGCTGCAGTACTAGTGCGCGAAGGCGAAGGGCCTTGTGCGGTAGGCAGTAAATTGCAGAATGAGCGAAGCTAAGCGCGAGGCGGATCGGTATGGCGGTCTTTTGGGACCGACCATTCTTGACACTGATTGATTTCTACCGGTAGAGAGACTTAATCAAGTACATGTAACACACGACTCGCCCGGGGGCTTAGACTGCTGTTCGGAGGTCGGCAGCCACTGCTGAGGTGGGGTGGAGGTCAGCTTGAAGTACTCGGGATCGCCGGGACGGTGTTTTACGTGAGTGGGGCGGTTTTTTCAGGACCCTTGATTCATCCCTTTTCGTTGCAACGTGTGAATCGCAAAAGCGCACAATATACATTATTGCTAAGTTGCTTAGCATCGTGCCTGTACCGGTCCGATGCGTGGCGCTCAAAACTGCCGATATTTGGCCCTCCACCTCAGCACTGCTCTACCTCGTCATCCAGCGTCCTCGTATGGCTGGGGGCTCACAAATAGAGCTTTCTCGGCGGGAGTCCATTTTTTTATTATTATAAAAAATAATTAAAATAATGAATTGATTTAAAAAAAGCGCTCGTTTTAGGATTCAAGTCGCTTCGTCAACTAGCTGCCCCCGCGCCCGCACCTGCGGGCTTTAATACAGTGTTTAGCGTAGTCCGTTTGCTCGCTTTTGCAAAGCTCGCTGCACTACTCGCCGTGATTGGCTGAAAATGTGCGCCGGGAAGTGATGCAGCGCAATTTCGGCCAATCACCGCGGGTTTTTGCGTGACTCTTTTGGCGCGGACCCACGGACAGGTTATGATTTTAAAGGGTGGTGAATTCTGAACTTCGTCATAACTTCAGAATACGTGATCCCACTCACGTCCCGGCGATCCCGAGTACTTCAAGCTGACCTCCACCCCACCTCAGCAGTGGCTGCCGACCTCCGAACAGCAGTCTAAGCCCCCGGGCGAGTCGTGTGTTACATGTACTTGATTAAGTCTCTCTACCGGTAGAAATCAATCAGTGTCAAGAATGGTCGGTCCCAAAAGACCGCCATACCGATCCGCCTCGCGCTTAGCTTCGCTCATTCTGCAATTTACTGCCTACCGCACAAGGCCCTTCGCCTTCGCGCACTAGTACTGCAGCTTCCTCGACCCCGCTCCTTCTCACCACCATGGCTGCCGGTGTCGTGGTCAACGTGCACAACAATGACGATGACGTCCCGACGGAAGGCTCGCGCACCTACGCCATTGTCGTGTGCGTCTTCGCGGCTCTCGGAGGCCTCTTCTTCGGCTACGACCAGGGAGTGACCTCGGGCGTGCTCATCATGGACTCGTTCATCTACGACTACTGCGTCGGCTGGCACAACTTCACGTACGAGCAGTGCACGTCTTCGTCGTCCGACCTGCCGGCCGAGTGGACGGACTTCACAGTGTGGTACAACATGGCGTACACCCTGGGCTGCCTCGGCGGTGCCTTCGTGGGCGGCTTCGTGGCCGACAAGCTTGGCCGTCGCTGGACGATCTTCACGGCTGGTCTGCTCTTCTGCATCGGCACGTCGTGGGTGTGCTTCAACAAGGCGCAGGAGCACGACCTCATGTACGTGGCGCGTGTGATCCAGGGTTTCGGTGTGGGCAACTCGTCGTTCTCGCTGCCGCTGTTCGGTGCCGAGATGGCCCCCAAGGAGCTTCGTGGTCTGCTGGCCGGTTTCATGCAAATGACTGTGGTGACGGGTCTGTTCCTGGCCAACGTTGTCAACATCATCGTGGAGCACCGTGACCGTGGCTGGCGTACACCCAACGGTGTGGCCATGGCTGCTCCGATCGTTGTGATGCTCGGCATCTTCTTCGTGCCGGAGAGTCCTCGTTGGACGTACCTACACAAGGGCAAGGAGGAGGCGGAGCGTGTGCTCAAGCGTCTCCGTCAGACCGACAACGTGGGCCATGAGCTGGGGGTGATCGGTGACCAGGTCGCGGAGGAGTTGGCGGCCCAGAAGGGACTCATCGAGTTGCTCGAGCCGTCTATCTTCAAGCGTGTGGTCATTGCCATGCTCTGGGGAACATTCGGAGGATGTTCGGGTTTCCGGATCGACGATAGGAGTTTTGAAACTACTTTCACATTTAGGTTACAGAGCTCAGAACACTAGGACGGGCAGCCGTTACGAGAAGCAGCCCATAAAGGCCTCCAGGTTGATCATTCTCGGATCTCCTCGATTCGATAAAGTCTCAAGCCTTCCTGCAGCACGCCCCGCGCGCACTCTCCATCGACGTCATGCCGAACCCGCCCTTGACTATCGGTGCCATCGCGTTCGTAGGCCCGTCACACATTCCTACGCTCGAAGGGTTCACCTATCTCCGCATCACCAAGGTTCAATGAAGCATAGTCACGGTGCGTCCAACGGGACCCGATGACACCGAGGAACAACCCGAGTTCGACGTCAAGAGCTCAATTCTACGTCACCGTGTCGTTGACACCGAAGAGAGTGAATTATGGCCGGATTCGTACGTCGGACAACCGATCGCCTTCGTTCAGCAATTGGGGCCAAACAGTGACCAGTGGGCATACGGTCTTGTCACCGGTTACAGTATGCACAACACTGCAGCCTTGATCCATGTTCGCTGCGACGCCCAAGTACTTCGTATAGCTCTTACGAGCCCTCCAACCGTAATTGCGGTAGATCGCCTCAATTACGCTTTGCGTACCGGCGCATCTGTCAATGTCATGGTTCTCAACGCATTAGAACTATTGGACCAACAAAACGAGATCATTGTGGCCTGTGGGAAAAGCAGGTCCGGAATACCTGTCAGGGTGTCAAGCATGCTCAGCCTACCATTTGAGCCTAGCGAGCGAGTACCGCTTATTCGCCCCGACAACCTCGAGATTGTATTTGTCCGACGGCAACACATCGTGGACTGCGAGCTCGATACACGCAGTAGCAACCGCCCAGACGTCTTCAAAGACCCTCACCCAGGACAACCGCCATCATCTCAAGCTCAATTACCCGCCATCTCTGACATTCCAATGCCTAACCAGACTAGTCTCACGTTTAGCGACTCAGAGGACGAAGAAAAAACTGAAGCACCTCCGTCCGAACAAGCCGATGCCAACGCAGTCAAACTTCAGAATCGAACATTCCGCAAACGCAACCGAGAACTCGACTCGACTGTTCATGACCTTCTCCTACCAGATGACGATGATATGCCGGCCTTCCCAGTAAGGAGTGACGCCCATGCATCGTCTTTCCGACCATCGCCAGTAGAAAAGCTCGTTCACGACGCCACCGCTCATGCAGCTCTACTCGGTAAGAACCCTCAAACTGTTATTGAATCTGCACAGCAAGGCTCACGGACAAAGTTTCTGGCAACTCCCCCGGTTTTACGATTCGCATACGACTTCAGCTTCGGCATTCGCGGGCTATCGCTGATGCATTTCCGCCGCTTCATTCAAGAACTCGAACAACAATCTTCAACAAGCTCAGTGAACATGACAAACTTCGGACGATCAAATGCTCTACAACCAGCAGCACCTCCGACCAATATCGCTGACATAGTCAGTGCGTTCAATACTCTGTTGTACTTCGCCCAAAGATTCTATAACGAAATCGTGTGCGACTTCATTAAAACTGGAGCCGCCTTCGTGGAGAAGTACGCCGTGCTTTCGAAGCCAGATTCCGCTACCTGCAACATGCTGGTGTTTTGGATTAACTCTAAACTCGGTAAATTCCGCAGCGAAATCATTGCCTCGAACATCCAGACAGCCGCGCGTATCGGAAGCGAGTTTACCAGAAATGACGACCATCTCCTGGAACTCCAACAAGCTCAACAGGAACGCCACCTAGCTGCTCTGGAGAGCGCAAAGGCCCCAAGGCTGACTTACAATTCGCGGCCAGGTCACACACGAAACCCTCGGCCAACAAGGTTGTCGACTGTCCCGCAAGACTTGTTGTCAACGTTGCCCAAGCAGAATGGCAAGTCGATGTGCATGCGTTATCTGTCGAAGAAAGGATGTCATGGCCCAGCCCCTGGACAATGCTTCGATCCAAACAGGGCTTACTTCAAACCCCGTGCTCTACCAGCCGACGCCAAAGCTTTCATTGATAAGAACTTCCTCGGACTGGCACCAGAGTTCCAGGACTTGTGACGCCAACACAACTCTCGGCCCCGTACAACATCCGCCGAAAAGCAGTTGCCAGAAGCAGAACGTGGTCCCGCAACTGTATCGCATGCTGCGCCGGAGCTTGGGGCGCAAACCTTTTCTACTACATCAATAGTTGCCAGAGTACAAGTTCTGAGTACCTTACAGCCACAGTCAAGAGTACAAGCTCTTCATTCAACACGGTCAGGAGTACATACTTCTGGAAGTCAGCCACGATGCAATACGCCCTCCTCTGAATCCACAGCACTTTACTGTCAAACACGCGCCAACAAGGCCCAAACATTCAATCATTCTCAATTGGCTGTCCGCCGTATCATGACGGAAGACCGTCTGCATCGTTATCGACACTTTGCAGCGCAGTATGGCGTCAATATTCCTCAGCGGACAAGAGCAGCGAACCATCTCGACGTTGATCAAATACGTGAGGACTCTCAACTCGCCCGCGCTTGTCGGTTACCGCTGCACGAATTTGTACGAGTATATCGCGACCAGACACCAAGCGACCCAAGGCCGAACAAAGATCTATTCGAGCTGCCGCTGCCAGTCGGACCCGAGCAAATCGAGCTAACAGAAAGATGGAACGACATCGTACGCGACGGCGTCAAACCAGCATGGTTCCCAACAAAGCCCCAGCTACAAGTTACTCGGCCTCCAAACCACAAGTCTATCGAAAACAACATTCATCAAGTTCGAGAGCAGATCACAAAAGGGCAACGCGAAGGGCGCTACCTCGTGGTCGAAGAAGACCTGCTGGAACACTGGACCCATATCTTCATCAGCCCACTCGGTGTGGTGCAAAAGGCCGGATGCCCATCAGCTATTCGAGAGATAAACGACTACAGCTTCCCGAAAGGAGCTTCTGTAAACAATTTCAGCGACCGCACCAATTTCCCGGTGGTCTCCTACAACCCTCCGCGCGATATCGCCCGCCGCATCTTCGAGCTGCGGAGTAAATTTCCGAATCACCCAATCTTGATGATGTTAGGCGACGTGTCCGGGGCATTTCGCCATATACCAGTCAGCGCACGACACGTTCACATGTTCGCATTCCGCTTCGGAGGATTCATCGTGATCGATTTATCGTGTGGCTTTGGCTGGTGCGGATCACCTGCCTACTACGCCATTGCAGGGGCGCTCATCAACAGTTTGTATCAACATCAACGACCACAACGATCTCTAGCACCCCTTGACTCGACTCGCTTAGTTGGAAATGTCTGGTGCGACGACCACACGTGCATCGAGCTGGACACCGGTGTTAGATGCGCAACAGCCAACTTGGCCCTTCGTAAGGCGATGGCTACAGTCCTGGGACCAACAGCAATAAACGAAGAAAAGTTCACAGTCTGGTCGATTTCGCTCAAGGCACTGGGACTACTCTGGAACACAGTCACTGGAACCGTATCCGTACCAGACGAGAAAATCGCGAAAACAAGGGATCGGATAGTCTCGCTGCTGGATTGTACGAAATACACAGCTTCCACAGTCAACAAACTGCTGGGAAGTCTGCGTTACGTATCGACGTGCTTTCCGGCGGCCAGGGCATTCTATCAAAATGTCCAAGTATTTACAGCCTCCTTCCCACACCACCACGCAATCCGGACCGTGCCTCAGGAAGTTCGAGATGATTTACGATGGTTTCTTGCCGTGCTGTCGCGACAGCACAAGTTCAATTCCATCCCTGTAGAACGCCTTGCACGCCTTCAACCACCATCACGGCACGTAATGATGGACGTCTCTGACACAGGGGTCTGCGTTTTGGAACCGCAACTGAAGCAGTGCATTCGTGTGAAATTCAGTCAAGAAGTTCGCGAGTCATTCGCAGCTTCCAAAGAGAAAAATTCGATCAACGTACGCGAGCTTATGAGTGTCGCCCTGGCCTCAATACACTGGGGATATGCATGGGCAACTACTGGACGAGATCAAACACACGTCTGTATGTGGATAGACAACACAAGCGCAGTAGCTTGGGTGAATCGGCGTTCAAGTCACCATCCTGTCGCCCGCACATACAACAGACTTATCTCGCTATCCGAATTTCAACACTCGTTCACGTGTTCCGCGACACACATACCGGGGGAGAAGAATATCATGGCCGACGCTGGATCCAGGGCCTGGAGTGCAGATCACCCACTATATTCTGTGTGGACTAACTTGTCGACGTCGTGGACGCAGGTTCAAACTCGGCCGATGTCCAACGATCTCTCGAAACTCTGGGAGACGCTCTCAGAGGACATGCTATCGCGAATACAACCTCCGGGAAATACCGCACGTACTGGCGACAATGGTGTGCATTTTGCCGTTGGCTCGGCTGGTCACCCTGGCTGTCACAACCCGGACGATCGTCCAACAGAAAACTCGGTTGTTTTGCAGCATACTGCTGGAAATACGGATGTAACAGGGCGAATCGCGGCAACACATTCGGCACAATCAAGCTCAAGCTAGCAAGTGATCGGTGGTGCCACCGTCGGCACATCGGCATCGACTTGACAGCATCTCCCGATTTCACTTTGCTACTCCAAGGGATAAAACGTTTATCACCTCCGGTTCGGAAACTTCAACCAATCACTCCAGCTTTTCTGCGCCTCCTGCATCGCCGATTAGATCTTCAGCAGCCGCAGCAACAACTTCTCTGGGGCAGCATACTGATCGGTTTCTTCTTCCTGCTCCGGAGATCGGAGTACCTGTGCATCGGAAGGACCAGACATTTTTACTGCCTTAAACACCAAGACGTACATTTCTCGGATGAACAAGGAAGGACAACGACGTCAGCGAGAGCAACTTCTGTGACGATTGGGCTAGAAGGTGCCAAAAACGACCAGTTTGGACGTGGTGCGTGGCGAACTATGCACGCCTCCGGCGACTCTATCATCTGCCCAGTCATTGCACTCAAGCACATCAATCAACGCAAAGAACAGATTATCGATGCCAAGTCCATACTTGTGTGGAGATCTAACCGCAGCCCGAGTGACGGAAGCGCTAAAAGCAACCGCGAAGAGCGTCGGCGTTCCCGAAGCCAACTACTCCACTCACTCCATACGCATCGGTGGCGCAACAGCACTTCTGAGCGGACAAGCAAGCAGCGTCGCTATTAAGCTGCTTCGAGCAGTACCCGACACAGTCTGCTGCATCGACGACGACACTTTCAAGACAAATGGTGGACATCAGCAGCGCAAGATCCCCGTCATAAGGTCTCGTGAGCATTCTCAATTTGGCCGCTCACCGCGCCCTTACTTTGGGACGGATGAAGGTCAATCAAACAATTGCCCCCAAAACGACTGAGTGGTATCCCTGGAAATGGGGAACATTCGGAATGTTCGGGTTTCCGGATCGACGATAGGAGTTTTGAAACTACTTTCATATTTAGGTTACAGAGCTCAGAACACTAGGACGGGCAGCCGTTACGAGAAGCAGCCCATAAAGGCCTCCAGGTTGATCATTCTCGGATCTCCTCGCTTCGATAACCCGCCTCACCACGCCCTTACTTTGGGACGGATGAAGGTCAATCAAACAATTGCCCCAAAACGACTGAGTGGTATCCCTGGAAACTGCAGGTGCTGCAGCAGGCCACCGGTATCAACCCTATCATGAGCTACGGTGCTCTTATTTTCAAGGACATCACGAACGCTGGTATCTACCCGGCTTTCTTTATCTCGGGAGTCAACTTCCTCAGTACTATTCCGGCCATGCGCTGGGTGGACACTACGGGGCGTCGCAAGTTGCTGCTCATTGGTGCCGTGGGCATGGTGGTCGGCCACCTGTTCGCTGCCATCCTGTTCACTGCTATCTGCGACGGCAACGTGGACGACGCCGGCTGCCCGTCAGTCGGAGGCTGGTTCATTTGCGTCGGTTCGGCCTTCTCGTCTTCAATTTCGCCATCTCTTGGGGACCCGTGTGTTGGATCTACCCGGCCGAGATCTTCCCGCTGAGCGTGCGCGCGCCGGCGGTGGCGTTATCGACGGCGGCCAACTGAGCCATGGGTGCTGTCATGACGGAGGTCGCCAAGCTCTTCCCGCACCTGAACATCAATGGCGTGTTTTTCCTTTTCGCGGGTCTGTGCTGCATCTGCGGCGTGTTCGTCTACTTCTTCTGTCCGGAGACGAAGGGCATCATGCTGGAGGACATCGAGGCGCTGTTCCACAGCAAGCAGCCGAAGGTGGAAGTATCCAATGACTGGATGCTCCTATTTCCTGCAGCATGAAGACGTCGATGATAAGAAGCGAAGACGAAGCGTAGCATCTCAAATTGCTGCGATATTGCAGATCGACCAAGTTTAGAATTCGTAGAAGTCGCTAGTCCTTAGTTCTCACTTTCGATTTGAGTCTCTCACGGCAATCTCGTTCCTGCTCCAAGGTCTCTAAGATCCAGACGCATCATGTCCCTCGTTCGTGGCACGCTCGCTTTCCTGGGGCTAGCCCAAACGACGACGCTATCCGAATTCGAGTACATCGAAGTGGTAGAAGTCGTGGATAGTGTTGCCACAGTTGTTGCGGCTGGGCTTGATGATGAGTTATCTACGGAGACGTTCAACGTGCCGAGCAACATCGTCGAAGTTCGTGTGGTTCCTGACATCAAGCGCCGCCTGTGGCCTGGCTCCTACGTCGCGCACCCGGTTGCCTTCGTTCAAACATCAGATGAAGGCGCCGACGAATGGACCTATGGAGTGGTCGCTGGTTACTCTGCAGCTGATGCTCTGTGTACTCTACACGTCGTCAGCGAAATTGGACCTGTCCGCCTACCTCTAGTTGATGCCCACTCGGTGATTAAGGTGGACCCATTAACCTATGCCCTTCAAATTGGGGGCGGCGTCAACACCACGGTGCTCAGTCCACTGGAGCTCCTACACCAACTGAACGACGTTGTTGCAGCCTGCGCAAAGAAAAAGCATCTGGGATTCCCACGGCCGTCCGCGAAAAGTTAACAGTCAAGTTCGACGGTACTGCTGTCATTCCCTTAGTCAAGCCATCAACGCTACAAGTGGTGTACGTACAACGTCAACATGTCGTCGATTTTGCGACGGCTCCGCGTAACAAACGACCTCGAGATCTTTATAGTGACCCAAGCGTTCCCGACCAAAAATAGTGATCATACGGCTCCTCATCGACGTCGAGGAGCACACCAAGCTTCACCCGACAGGAGGAGTGACTGTGGCACGAAAACCGAACGGTAAAACGCGAGGACGAGTCCCTTTGCGTGGAGATAGACACGATGATGACTCTAGCGAGGATAGTGCGAAGATGATGAAGATAACGGCAACGTTGACGAGGAGGAAGAAGCAGACAACGACATCGATTACGAAGACGACGAGGACATCAGCAACGTCCGCCATATGAATCGGTCACTGTCTAAGCAAAGGCGTCTGCGCTCGCCTTCTAACTCGGACGACGAAAGCTGTTTTTCGAACAGTGGATCCTCTTCCCATCGAAATGGAATTGTGTTCCGCCCTTCGCCAGCCGACAGAAGAATTCATTCTGTTATCGTGAATTTTCGGCACAAAGGTAAGATTTCTCAATCGTTGCTGCAATCTATTCAACAGGCCCCGTACGTTGAGTTTCTCACGACCCCTGCTGTGCTTCGAGCTCTGTATTCGTTCGGGTTCGGCCTTGGACTGTCGATCATGCACTGTCGCCGTGTACTCATGTCTGACGAAGTTGCAGCTGAAGAACGCGGCGTAAACATGTGGGACTTCTCGTCCAAGCACAGCCTCCAGCCTCCAGCCAAGGCAAATAGCTACGGAGACATCATCAGTGCCCTATCGACCCTTCACAAATTTGCTCAGGAATTCTTCAATACTGAGACTGCGGACTTCATCGCTACAGCACGCGACTTCATGATTAGCTACAATGACCACGCTCGGTCAACCTCAACAATGGCTCGCTTGCTCGTATTCTGGGTCAATGGGAAATTCAGCTTGTTTCGAAACCGACTCACCACGGGAGGAATGGACTGCAGCCATGGAAGTGTCGGCCCAATTCACGCGCAGTGATGACAAACTGTCGGCTCTTCGAGACTCGCAGCACTTGCTGGCTTCGTCACCCGCACCGAGTAAGCAGCGTTTCGCAGTTTCAAGAACGGCACCTAGCGTGGCCCGAAGCCCGCTCAGTCGAGTTTTATTCCGCCCTCGGTGTTCACTAAACTCCCAAAGGCAAGCGACGGACGACGTCTGTGTTTAAAGTACTTATCCGTGGACGGGTGTAAGGTGGCGAAGTGCTCGAGAGTTCACTTCCGCCCTGAATCACTATCGGGTGAAGCGAAAGTGCACATCGCCGAGAATCGGAATGGCCTCGACGACCAATATCAAGATTTATGACGGTCTTCCAAAAAGGTCGGGCACCTTGCACCGTGTTACAGGTCGGAGCAATCGGCATTGTACGATCGGTTCACACGGCCACACTAGTCAGGGTACGCGAACAGGCTCAAGCAAACACTAACGAGTACGTGCAGCGTTGTGCCTCCGATGCCGACCAGAAGTATCCCACCATCGACGTGTCCAACACAGAAGACATCGATCTCGACCAAGTTGCGTTTTGGACCAACATGTGTGAGGCGCTAGACTTGACCCTCCCTGACGCGGTTCGCATTCTACGAGGCCAAACACCAGACGACCCGCGGCCAAACAAGGACTTGTTCACGGTGCCCCCACCTGTCGATCCGTTGATGACATCCACAGTCACCCAGTGGAATGAAATTGTGATGCAGGGAGTCACCCCACGGTGGACTGCCTCCGTACCTCCTACGCAACGTACTCGCCCCGATAATCATCGGAGTACTCGGGGAAAAGAATCCCGCATTCGCCGCCATCTTCGGGCGGGCCAACTCGAAGGACGATATCTCATCGTCGACTCGCGTATCCTTGTGAAGTGGCCTGAAGTCTTCATCAGCCCAATTGGGGTTGTTGCCAAGACAGGTGATGCACAAGGAGATATACGTTGGATCAATGACTACTCGTTTCCGGAAGGAAAATCGGTGAACGATTTCACTGGCAGAGGAAACTTCCCTTCAGTCTCGTACAATCCACCTCGGGATATCGCTAAGCGTATCCATCTTTTGAAACTCTCACACCCTCATCTGTACGTGCTACTCATGCTCGGTGATGTGTCCGGCGCGTTTCGTCACGTTCCACGCCGACGAAGTTCACATGTTCGGCTTTCTCTTCAAGGGATTTCTTATTATCGATTTATCGTGCGGCTTTGGGTGGTGCGGGTCCCCCGCTTTCTACTCTTACGCAGGCAAGATCATCAACCATCTCTACGAGTATGGCAATCGACTCACTCGCCAATTTGTAGGAAACGTGTGGTGTGATGACCACACCTGCGTGGAAGTGGATTCGAATCACCGCTGCTACGAAGCAAACATTTCGCTCCGTCGGGCGATGGCAACCGTGTTAGGACCAACAGCCTTCAACCCAAAGAAGTTTACGGCTTGGTCAACAAAGTGCAAAGCACTTGGTCTGCTATGGGATACAGAAGAAGGAAACGTATCCATTCCAGTTGACAAGTTGGAGAAAGCCATCGGTCGCGTCAACAACTTGATCAGCTCCGTGTCGACCTCGAAAACATCTATCCTGGAAACTATCGGCAGCCTCCGACACGTTGCCAGCTGTTCACCTCCCACTCTTGCATTCCTGCAAGCTCTACAAGCCACGGCCAGCACATTTCCTCGTTTTGGGCAGCGCAAGCTGTCAACGGATGTGATCAACGACCTCGAATGGTTCAGAGCAGTCTTGCGTCACCCAGAGCATTTCAACACAATTCCGGTTGCAGACTTCGCAGACGCAACTCCTCCAAGGTTTGACGTTTTCATGGACGCAAGTGGGGATGGTCTGTGTGCACTGGAGCCTACCCGTCAGGAATATCTCCGCCAAAAATTCACCACTACCGAGTCACTAGAGCTGTCTATCAACATCAGAGAACTGCGAAGCGCGGTACTCGCTGCACTCCACTGGGGACCTTGTTGGTCGAATGGGAAGAATCGTGTTCACGTCAGACTACATATCGACAATTCAAGCGCTGTCAGCTGGGCAAACCGCCGTATTAGCAGGCACCCAGTAGCTCAGATGTACAACAGACTCCTGTCGCTGGCGGAGTTCCAGTAGAACATCTCGTTCACAGCAACTCATATTCCGGGGAAACTCAACGTGATGGCCGACGCAGGATCCCGTGCATGGGACTCCAAGCTGTGGTCTAACCTGTCGTCTTCTTGGAAACAGGTTCCGCTAGAAGATCCGTTCACCGATCTCTCAAGTGTCTGGGCACAATGCTGCGCAAGAACTCTTTGGCGAACTCTGCCAGTACCAAGTACCGCCAATACTGGCGCCAATGGTGCGAATTCGCAAGGAAGATGAAATGGTCTCGATGGTTATCGCCAGGAAACGCGTCACACCGGCTCGAGTACTTTGCAACTCAGTTGTGGGCCCAGGGTTGGAACGCGACCAACCTAGGAAACCAACACGGAACGATTCTGCTGAAACTAGCGGGTATCCGTTGGTATCATCGGCGTCACAGGAACATCCGCCTGTCGAACAGCCCGCGACTAGAGATGCTACTGGGAGGTATCAAGCGGTTATCATCCCCACGGCGAAAGAAACAACCACTTACGCCATCCTTTTTGCGGTTGCTTCATCGTTCTCTCGACCTCAAGCTGCCGCGGCAACGTTTGTTATGGGGCAGTCTGCTCATCGGTTATTTCTTCCTGCTCCGAAGATCCGAGTTTCTGAAGATCGGAGAAATCCTACCACTTCTACTGCCTCAAAGTAAGAAATACCTTCTTCTCCGACGACAATGGCAGGCGTACGGAGTTCAAGGATGCCACATCGGTCACAATTGGCCTGGGAAGGGGCAAAGAATGACAAAGTCGGTCGGGGTTCCTGGCGCGCGATGACCGCATCCGGGGACAAGCTCTTGTGCCCAGTGAAAGGGCTTCGTCACATTATCCAAGAAAGGAAGCAACTACGTCAAGAAACGAATCACCACTTGTGTGCTGGTCTCACGTCAGAAGCAGTGGTTCGAGCAATCAAAAAGACCGCTACACGAAGTATAGGTGTGCCATCGTCGAAGTACTCGACGCACTCCATTCGAATTGGAGGTGCAACAGCCTTGGCGGCGGCAGGCGCAAACAAACTCGCTATCAAGTTTAATGGACGGTGGCTTTCAGACTGCTTTGAAGAATATCCGAGACATGCAGCAGCCTCGTCAAGGGGGTTGTCCAGGAAAATGGTATGCTGATCCTAATCGCAGCACTCGGCAAACATTTGTCTGTTGTGGGGCCGTTCGCCGCGCCCTCCGATTCGGACAGCATAATAAATTTACCTGTGCCCCAACGTCAAGTGAGAAGGAAGTGGAAGTATCCAATGACTGGATACTCCTATTTCCTGCAGCATGAAGACGTCGATGATAAGAAGCGAAGGACGAAGCGTAGCATCTCAAATTGCTGCGATAGTGCAGCTCGACCAAGTTTAGAATTCGTAGAAGTCGCTAGTCCTTAGTTCTCACTTTCGATTTGAGTCTCTCACGGCAATCTTGACCCGCCTCGTCGCGCCCTCCGACTCGGACAGCATAATAAATTTACCTGTGCCCTAACGTCAAGTGAGAAGGAAATCGCCTGTCTTCGTGGAGGTCAAGTCGCCGCAGCAGTCGCTGGTGTAAGTCCATTGGCCGGGCTGTTGGCCCAAAAGTGTTGTTGGAAGGCCATGTCGATGATGTTCGATCGTAGTGCATTTACATAATGTGCACTTCTATCAGAAAGTGTGTTCGATACTATTATCGATTGCTTGTTACGCTGCAAATTCATGCATAGTACACCTACAGCAATACTATAGAGCAGCTCGTTGGCGGGTGCACCGTTGTAAGTCACCTCGCCCTCCTTGGTGATGTTCTTGCCGTCCGGGAAGCGTCCGCTGAGCAGCTTCATGAGGGAGGACTTGCCCGAGCCTGGCTGACCCAGTACAAGCGTGATGGTGCCTGGCTTGAAGACGCCGCTGACGTTCTTGAGGATCTGCTTCTTGACGACATGCTTGTTTGACCGCATGTCGTTATAACTGGCTTTGAGCACATTGGTGAGCGTTGGCAGCTCGGTCTTGACGTCGGTCTCGTCCTTGACGACGATGTCGGCCGAGATGGACACGTCCTTGAAGCGCACCTTCCATCTGCGGAAGTGCTCTGCCCAGTGCCTTCTCCATGCGAGAGGCGACGTGGTCGTGCAGCGCTTGCGGTCCTCGAGCCATGAGCGTCTTGCCGTTGTCGTACTCGATCACGGGTCGCATGGGCGTGTCCGAGATGGAAGATTCGGTGTCGCCCATTGTTGTTGTGGACCGGTGACTACTTAGACTGTGGCTTGTGTCGAGGCGGAAGACGATTCCAGTTGATCCGAGCTGTTGATGTTGTGGAAGTTGTCGCTGTGGAGTAGCAAATTGAAAAGTGAGCTAAGTGGTTGGTATCTCGGGGGTGAAAATGATTCGGGACACTAGGAGACGCCCGGTAGTGTGTGGGGTGTTGCTTTCAAGGTATTAGTACCAATCTGAGCCTGGGCTGGCGGAACTAAACACCCTTTGTATGGGGGGATCTATAACGTGGCATTACCGTTGTGTCGTGCACAGCGACAGATTACGAGGGTTGTGTGAACTGCTGGTGGTGCTGCGCAGATGATGATGGAGCTCCGACTAGGTACGATACGAGTCTCATGTGTGAAGCATGTTCTTTACATGGTGTAGTTGCGAGTGTCTGTATCAACTCAATCTAACCCTTGTTGGACTTCACAACTAGATTCCCAACTAATCATGGCGCGCGGATCAACACCTTATGACGAAAAGTAAATGCATAGTTTATGATTCTGTAACCTCGCTCTATCTGAGCTAACTACTTCTTCTGGTGGTTGACGAAGCGCAGCGTCAGCAGACCCAGCAAGCGGAACAGCACGATGAAGCCCAAGACGAAACCGAAGTTCTTGTAGATCTCGCTGTGCTTCATCAAGAAGATGTCTTCCAGGTAGTCCTGCACCGTCATGTTCTCGGGCAGAGATGGAGGAGGCCCGTCATGACCTGGCAGCCGACCTCGGAGCCATCGCCATCGCTCGGACAGTCGCCGAAGACAAGCGAAGCAACGAGCGCAAGACTGTATTTGTGGGGAGTGCAGTGGTACAGCCACTTGTAGCCCGTCGGGATGGAGCCTCCAGGAGGGTTGAAGCCGTTGAACAAGAAGAAGATCGTCTGCAAGAGCACGCCGAAGATCGCAGCGACTTCCACCGTCGGCATCAAGTACGACATGAGCTGGCCGAAGTACGCCTGCCACAGCACGTGCATCGACAAGTGCAGCCAGTAGGCGAAGAAGGTGGTGTACCCCGTAAACCCGACCATCGGGTAGAACGGTATCATGAACAGTAGAGTGCCGAGGAAGACGTACGGGATCTCCACCACCGTAGAACCCACGAAGTACCAGAGCGCATTGTACGTCTGCGACGCACGCTCACGGTAGAAAGCCAGTCGGTCTTCGGACGCAATCGGCAGCACACTGCTGAACGAGATGAAGCCGATAAAGCCCGTCGAGCAGAAAAGCATGCCCATGCCCGAATTGATACCGGCATATGAACTGTACTCGGCGCTGATGTACGTGACACCGAAGACAAGCGCGAGAATCAGCATCAGGCTGAAGCGAGTCAGGTTGTACGA
The DNA here is from genome assembly GCA_032158285.1 of Phytophthora sansomeana. Classification (NCBI taxonomy): domain Eukaryota; phylum Oomycota; class Peronosporomycetes; order Peronosporales; family Peronosporaceae; genus Phytophthora; species Phytophthora sansomeana. Next base: position 851,290 of record JAPDHH010000218.1, read on the forward strand.
TGCCGTGCGCCAGTACATGTTGAAGAAACGCTGCACCAGGAACTTGGCCTGCGTCAGCTCCGTCGCGGCACGCTTGTCGCTGTATTCCAAAGCAGGAATGGATGGCGACGGGCGAGACACACCCTCGCGGTCCAGAACCGACTGCAGAAGATCGAAGTGCTTGCTCGACTGGAACACCTTGACGAAGTCCGTCTTGTCGCCGTTGCTGTTGCCCACGCCGGCGCCAATGACCTCGAGCATCCACGTGGCCGGGTTGTAGTTGTCCTCGAGCCTGGCCACGCCGTCGATGGCCTCGAAGTACGCGATCATCTTGCTCGCGTGCTTGCCCAGCTCGCCCGCGAACACCGTCTCGCCGCCGCGTTTGAGTAGCAGCAAGCTGTCGAACACGCTGAAAACCTCCGGTGGACGGCTGATGGATGGTGCAGACCACCGTCCTCCCGGTGTTGGCCACCTTGCGCACGCCATCCATGATGAGCTTGGCGGAGCGCGCGTCCAGACCACTGGTGGGCTCGTCCAGGAACAGCACGCTGGGCTGCGCCGCCAGCTCCACGCCGATGGTCAGGCGCTTCATCTGCTCCACGGAGCTGCCGCGGATGATCTGGTCGGCGATCGGGTGCAGGTCCAGCAGGTCCAGGCACTCGTTCACCGAGTCGTACTTGTAGCTGTCGGGCACCTCGGCGCCCTGGCGCAGGAACGCGCTGAACGTGAGCGCCTCGCGGACGGTCGAGGATTCGCTGTGGATGTCCATTTGTTCACAGTAGCCCGTGGACCGGCGGATGGAGAGGATCCGTGGCCGGGTGGCCGTTGAGCAGGATCTGGCCCGTGATCTTGCCGCCCGTCTTGCGGCCGGCGATGACGTCCATGAGCGTCGTCTTGCCTGCACCCGAGGAACCCATGAGCGCCGTGATGGTGCCGGGCAGCGCGTATCCGTTGATGCCCTTGAGCAGGTCGATGGTGTCCTTGGGGTTCGCCGGGTCAGGGACGGTGTACCATAGGTCCTTAAACGCCACGGTGACCGGAACGAAGTGCTTGTCGCTGTCGGGGGCCACAGACAACACCACATCGCTCCCAAGTCTGCGAACCGCGTGGGGTGAGGATGAGTCCGTAGTCGCCAGACGTCTCGTTCTGATCCAAGGTTACATTCTCAGGAGTTTCGAAGCGGTGGTACTCCAACGAGATAAACGAGAGGAACATGAAGAAGACGTACGCGACTCCCATGAACACCATGCCGTACCACAACCAGAACTTATCTGTCGGCACTTCGAACGTGGTCAGCGAGTACTCGCCCATGGTCATGTTGAAGTTGGCGCAGTAGTCGACGCCGTTATACACGCACGTATCGAAACTCGAATCCGTGTACTGGTTGACAGCGAGCGCTCGGACACCCCAGGCCATCGGGTTAATCCAGTAGATCCAGATGAGGTAGTCGGGGATCTGGTCCTTGGTGATCACGAAGCCTCCGAACAGGATGAAGAAAAGAATGGAGACCATCGACACCGGGTTGGCAACGTTCAGATCGGGCGAGGCGCACGACAGGAAGAAGAACCACGCGGCCATGGCCAAGTTCGTCAGGAACAACATGAGCTCGAACAACAGGAAGGCTTCGATCGTCGACACGTAGCCGCACATCCAGTACACTATGGAGCCGAAAACGACGCTCTCGGCTACGCCTAGCGGGATTTGGCTCACCGAGTTGGACAGCACGAACGACGCGGTGCGGAAGAAGTTGGCGCGGCGCTGCTTGTAAAACACCTCACGAGCCGCCATGAACATGGGAATTTGGGCCTGCTGTCCCAGGGACACAAACATCACAGCGTTGAAGATGATGCCCATGACGAGCTGTGCGTTCGTTTCGTCGAACTGGTAGAACACACTCGAGTACAGCAGCCCCATCAAGATCACCATGACGGATCGACCGACAAGGAATGCCGTGTCTCGCATGGTGAGCGTGATCTGGCGATGTACAACAGCCATGGTGCTGTCCCAGAAGTTCTGGTGGAACTCGGGGATCGGATCGATGTGCTTCGCTTTGTCTTCGATAAGGCTCGGGTGAACGGGGCTGTGCAGGTCTTCCATCATACGTTCGTAGATAGCTGAACGAGTGAACACGTCGGCGTACTGGCTAGCCGAGCGCGGGATGCTACTCGACGGAATCGAGTTGACCTCGTATTGATCCTGCTTATCAGTGCCCAGGTCCAGCAAAAAGTCAGCCACATCGCGGCGTGGAGGGCACTTGAAGCCCAGATTTTCGAAGTAGCCCAGCGCCTCTGCGCGAGGACCATGGTACATGATATGGCCCTCGTTTAGGATCACCACGTCGTCAAACAGGTCAAAGACCTCGGGCGACGGCTGCAACAGCGAGATCACGATCGTCTTGCGGAACTTCTTGGCGATACTGCGCTGCGTGGTGATAATGTCGAAGGTGGCGGCGCTGTCGAGACCCGTGCTGATCTCGTCCATCATCATGACGTACTTGTTGCCGAACTCCATCTCGCCCGTGGTCACGCGCTTGCGCTCGCCACCGGACACGCCACGCGTCATGGCGTCACCGACGATGGTGTTCTGGCAGTTTTCGAGTCCGAGCTGCTGGATGACGATGTCCGGGTAGTGCTTGAACATGGCACTGGCAGCGTCGAGCGCGGCCTTGTTCTCCTCGGGCGTGCCGCCTGCAAAGTGCTGTGCCTCGCGCTCCGAGAAGCCGCCTCCACAGCACGCGTGTGCGAACTCGAGTGTCTCCTTGACGGTGAGCGACGGGTAGTGCTTGTCACGCTGGGTCACGTACGACACAAACTGCGGCAGACGTCGGAGCAGCTCGTTGGCGGGTGCACCGTTGTAAGTCACCTCGCCCTCCTTGGTGATGTTCTTGCCGTCCGGGAAGCGTCCGCTGAGCAGCTTCATGAGGGACGACTTGCCCGAGCCCGGCTGCCCAAGCACGAGCGTGATGGTGCCTGGCTTGAAGACGCCGCTGACGTTCTTGAGGATCTGCTTCTTGACCGTGTGCTTCTTGGCGCCCATGCCGCGGATGCTCTTCATGAGTTCATTGGTGAGCGTTGGGAGCTCGGTTTTGACGTCGGTCTCGTCCTTGACGACGATGTCGGCCGAGATGGACACGTCCTTGAAGCGCACCTCCATCTGCGGAAGTGCTCTGCCTAATGCCTTCTCCATACGGGAGGCGACGTGGTCGTGCAGCGCTTGCGGTCCACGAGCCATGAGCGTCTTGCCGTTGTCGTACTCGATGGTGGCGCGCATGGGCGCGTCCGATTGAGTTGCAGTCATGTTTGTCAGCTGTGACTGGAATCTACCTGTTGTGTTGCCTTTGGTGTCGCTTGCCAAGAGCAGTACGCGCACCTCACTCGCTGTTCGGAGTGCCGACTGAAGTACACGAAAGGATCAGTCCGAACGGCGGATGGAAGTCGCCGAAGTCGTCGCTGTGTGGCGGCGGCGCAAATCGGAAAGTGAGGTGAGTGGAAGCCCGAGCGGACGAAGTTGTTGCGGGTGGATCACCTCGACCGACTAACAAGTTAAAGCGACGGCACGTTCCGACTTGGATCCAGGCCTGCAAGTACAGTAACGGCTGACAAAGACTTGACTGGGGCCGTTTGATGACGGCCAGTGTCAAGGCAACGACCCATCTGGCCGTGCGATACACACGCGGGGCGAGCGCGAAGCTCGCTTTTCGATGGTGTGAGCGCGCGCTGGAGCAGAGCTGGCTGGCTGGTGCGTGAAAGGCTGCAGTTCTGGAGGTGTTGTATTACGAGGGGTGGGGCTGGTGGCGATTTGTGGCCAATGAGCGGTGGGCTCGCGTGGAGATAATCGCGGCGGCGATTATGAGCACCCGCGTAAGTGCGAATGGCTTGACGTTGACCTTCACTTGTCAACTTTTGTCATGATTATGAAGACTGCTGCGACAACAAGAAGATTTCAGAGTGTTGTCTTCGCACTGCATAGAAATACTGTACATGTATGTACATGTACTGTATTGACTTGCGACTCGGAGGTTGGTTGGTGTTTAACGAGCTACGTAGTACTTCTCGCTAAGGAATCTTGTACATGTAAATACTGCAGCTCACTATTCAGCTTACCTTCCAACAAGAGAATGAAACTTCGCATAGTTCGAGAAGTAGACACTGTGAGACGCTGCAATAAGCCCGCTCTAGGACAGCAAACGGATTGTTAATCACACGCAAATGTACAGTCGATGCAGTAAACGCAGACTGAATAAGGTCTTGCACATATCCCAACTGACTGAAGTCGATTCTACTTCACGTCTTTTGGCTACGACGTCCAAGAATCAGCATCCAAGCATGCTTGGCTCGAGCTCTTGCTCGAATCAAGAACAAACTACAGCTCTGTAACGAAGATAGCGGGTACATGACGCGGATCCGTTGCCATGAGAGACAACAACGGCCGCAGCTCACCATAAAATTGCTTCGCCAGGGAGTTTGGCAGCAAAACGAGCCAGCAGGAATGCATGTCGGATCACGGCACCGCATCCCTGCCATGATCCAACGCAACGGCTGGAGATTCGTTTCTGAACCGGTCACAAATTCGCACTTACGCGGGTGCTCATAATCGCCGCCGCGATTATCTCCACGCGAGCCCACCGCTCATTGGCCACAAATCGCCGCCAGCCCCACCCCTCGTAATACAACACCTCCAGAACTGCAGCCTTTCACGAACCAGCCAGCCAGCTCTGCTCCAGCGCGCGCTCACACCATCGAAAAGCGAGCTTCGCGCTCGCCCCGCGTGTGTATCGCACGGCCAGATGGGTCGTTGCCTTGACACTGGCCGTCATCAAACGGCCCCAGTCAAGTCTTTGTCAGCCGTTACTGTACTTGCAGGCCTGGCTGGATCCAAGTCGGAACGTGCCGTCGCTTTAACTTGTTAGTCAGTCGAGGTGATCCACCCGCAACAACTTCGTCCGCTCGGGCTTCCACTCACCTCACTTTCCGATTTGCGCCGCCGCCACACAGCGACGACTTCGGCGACTTCCATCCGCCGTTCGGACTGATCCTTTCGTGTACTTCAGTCGGCACTCCGAACAGCGAGTGAGGTGCGCGTACTGCTCTTGGCAAGCGACACCAAAGGCAACACAACAGGTAGATTTCAGTCACAGCTGACAAACATGACTGCAACTCAATCGGACGCGCCCATGCGCGCCACCATCGAGTACGACAACGGCAAGACGCTCATGGCTCGTGGACCGCAAGCGCTGCACGACCACGTCGCCTCCCGTATGGAGAAGGCATTAGGCAGAGCACTTCCGCAGATGGAGGTGCGCTTCAAGGACGTGTCCATCTCGGCCGACATCGTCGTCAAGGACGAGACCGACGTCAAGACCGAGCTCCCAACGCTCACCAATGAACTCATGAAGAGCATCCGCGGCATGGGCGCCAAGAAGCACACGGTCAAGAAGCAGATCCTCAAGAACGTCAGCGGCGTCTTCAAGCCAGGCACCATCACGCTCGTGCTTGGGCAGCCGGGCTCGGGCAAGTCGTCCCTAATGAAGCTGCTCAGCGGACGCTTCCCGGACGGCAAGAACATCACCAAGGAGGGCGAGGTGACTTACAACGGTGCACCCGCCAACGAGCTGCTCCGACGTCTGCCGCAGTTTGTGTCGTACGTGACCCAGCGTGACAAGCACTACCCGTCGCTCACCGTCAAGGAGACACTCGAGTTCGCACACGCGTGCTGTGGAGGCGGCTTCTCGGAGCGCGAGGCACAGCACTTTGCAGGCGGCACGCCCGAGGAGAACAAGGCCGCGCTCGACGCTGCCAGTGCCATGTTTAAGCACTACCCGGACATTGTCATCCAGCAGCTCGGACTCGAAAACTGCCAGAACACCATCGTCGGTGACGCCATGACGCGTGGCGTGTCCGGTGGCGAGCGCAAGCGAGTGACCACGGGCGAGATGGAGTTCGGCAACAAGTACGTCATGATGATGGACGAGATCAGCACGGGACTCGACAGCGCCGCCACCTTCGACATTATCACCACGCAGCGCAGCATCGCCAAGAAGTTCCGCAAGACGATCGTGATCTCGCTGTTGCAGCCGTCGCCCGAGGTCTTTGACCTGTTTGACGACGTGGTGATCCTAAACGAGGGCCATGTCATGTACCATGGTCCTCGCGCAGAGGCGCTGGGAACTACTTCGAAAATCTGGGCTTCAAGTGTCCTCCACGCCGCGATGTGGCTGACTTTTTGCTGGACCTGGGCACTGATAAGCAGGATCAATACGAGGTCAACTCGATTCCGTCGAGCAGCATCCCGCGCTCGGCTAGCCAGTACGCCGACGTGTTCACTCGTTCAGCTATCTACGAACGTATGATGGAAGACCTGCACAGCCCCGTTCACCCGAGCCTTATCGAAGACAAAGCGAAGCACATCGATCCGATCCCCGAGTTCCACCAGAACTTCTGGGACAGCACCATGGCTGTTGTACATCGCCAGATCACGCTCACCATGCGAGACACGGCATTCCTTGTCGGTCGATCCGTCATGGTGATCTTGATGGGGCTGCTGTACTCGAGTGTGTTCTACCAGTTCGACGAAACGAACGCACAGCTCGTCATGGGCATCATCTTCAACGCTGTGATGTTTGTGTCCCTGGGACAGCAGGCCCAAATTCCCATGTTCATGGCGGCTCGTGAGGTGTTTTACAAGCAGCGCCGCGCCAACTTCTTCCGCACCGCGTCGTTCGTGCTGTCCAACTCGGTGAGCCAAATCCCGCTAGGCGTAGCCGAGAGCGTCGTTTTCGGCTCCATAGTGTACTGGATGTGCGGCTACGTGTCGACGATCGAAGCCTTCCTGTTGTTCGAGCTCATGTTGTTCCTGACGAACTTGGCCATGGCCGCGTGGTTCTTCTTCCTGTCGTGCGCCTCGCCCGATCTGAACGTTGCCAACCCGGTGTCGATGGTCTCCATTCTTTTCTTCATCCTGTTCGGAGGCTTCGTGATCACCAAGGACCAGATCCCCGACTACCTCATCTGGATCTACTGGATTAACCCGATGGCCTGGGGTGTCCGAGCGCTCGCTGTCAACCAGTACACGGATTCGAGTTTCGATACGTGCGTGTATAACGGCGTCGACTACTGCGCCAACTTCAACATGACCATGGGCGAGTACTCGCTGACCACGTTCGAAGTGCCGACAGATAAGTTCTGGTTGTGGTACGGCATGGTGTTCATGGGAGTCGCGTACGTCTTCTTCATGTTCCTCTCGTTTATCTCGTTGGAGTACCACCGCTTCGAAACTCCTGAGAATGTAACCTTGGATCAGAACGAGACGTCTGGCGACTACGGACTCATCCTCACCCCACGCGGTTCGCAGATTGGGAGCGATGTGGTGTTGTCTGTGGCCCCCGACAGCGACAAGCACTTCGTTCCGGTCACCGTGGCGTTTCAAGGACCTATGGTACACCGTCCCTGACCCGGCGAACCCCAAGGACACCATCGACCTGCTCAAGGGCATCAACGGATACGCGCTGCCCGGCACCATCACGGCGCTCATGGGTTCCTCGGGTGCAGGCAAGACGACGCTCATGGACGTCATCGCCGGCCGCAAGACGGGCGGCAAGATCACGGGCCAGATCCTGCTCAACGGCCACCCGGCCACGGACCTCTCCATCCGCCGGTCCACGGGCTACTGTGAACAAATGGACATCCACAGCGAATCCTCGACCGTCCGCGAGGCGCTCACGTTCAGCGCGTTCCTGCGCCAGGGCGCCGAGGTGCCCGACAGCTACAAGTACGACTCGGTGAACGAGTGCCTGGACCTGCTGGACCTGCACCCGATCGCCGACCAGATCATCCGCGGCAGCTCCGTGGAGCAGATGAAGCGCCTGACCATCGGCGTGGAGCTGGCGGCGCAGCCCAGCGTGCTGTTCCTGGACGAGCCCACCAGTGGCCTGGACGCGCGCTCCGCCAAGCTCATCATGGACGGCGTGCGCAAGGTGGCCAACACCGGGAGGACGGTGGTCTGCACCATCCATCAGCCGTCCACCGAGGTTTTCAGCGTGTTCGACAGCTTGCTGCTACTCAAACGCGGCGGCGAGACGGTGTTCGCGGGCGAGCTGGGCAAGCACGCGAGCAAGATGATCGCGTACTTCGAGGCCATCGACGGCGTGGCCAGGCTCGAGGACAACTACAACCCAGCCACGTGGATGCTCGAGGTCATTGGCGCCGGCGTGGGCAACAGCAACGGCGACAAGACGGACTTCGTCAAGGTGTTCCAGTCGAGCAAGCACTTCGATCTTCTGCAGTCGGTTCTGGACCGTGAGGGTGTGTCTCGCCCGTCGCCATCCATTCCTGCTTTGGAATACAGCGACAAGCGTGCCGCGACGGAGCTGACGCAGGCCAAGTTCCTGGTGCAGCGTTTCTTCAACATGTACTGGCGCACGGCATCGTACAACCTGACTCGCTTCAGCCTGATGCTGATTCTCGCGCTTGTCTTCGGTGTCACGTACATCAGCGCCGAGTACAGTTCATATGCCGGTATCAATTCGGGCATGGGCATGCTTTTCTGCTCGACGGGCTTTATCGGCTTCATCTCGTTCAGCAGTGTGCTGCCGATTGCGTCCGAAGACCGACTGGCTTTCTACCGTGAGCGTGCGTCGCAGACGTACAATGCGCTCTGGTACTTCGTGGGTTCTACGGTGGTGGAGATCCCGTACGTCTTCCTCGGCACTCTACTGTTCATGATACCGTTCTACCCGATGGTCGGGTTTACGGGGTACACCACCTTCTTCGCCTACTGGCTGCACTTGTCGATGCACGTGCTGTGGCAGGCGTACTTCGGCCAGCTCATGTCGTACTTGATGCCGACGGTGGAAGTCGCTGCGATCTTCGGCGTGCTCTTGCAGACGATCTTCTTCTTGTTCAACGGCTTCAACCCTCCTGGAGGCTCCATCCCGACGGGCTACAAGTGGCTGTACCACTGCACTCCCCACAAATACAGTCTTGCGCTCGTTGCTTCGCTTGTCTTCGGCGACTGTCCGAGCGATGGCGATGGCTCCGAGGTCGGCTGCCAGGTCATGACGGGCCTACCTCCATCTCTGCCCGAGAACATGACGGTGCAGGACTACCTGGAAGACATCTTCTTGATGAAGCACAGCGAGATCTACAAGAACTTCGGTTTCGTCTTGGGCTTCATCGTGCTGTTCCGCTTGCTGGGTCTGCTGACGCTGCGCTTCGTCAACCACCAGAAGAAGTAGTTAGCTCAGATAGAGCGAGGTTACAGAATCATAAACTATGCATTTACTTTTCGTCATAAGGTGTTGATCCGCGCGCCATGATTAGTTGGGAATCTAGTTGTGAAGTCCAACAAGGGTTAGATTGAGTTGATACAGACACTCGCAGCTACACCATGTAAAGAACATGCTTCACACATGAGACTCGTATCGTACCTAGTCGGAGCTCCATCATCATCTGCGCAGCACCACCAGCAGTTCACACAACCCTCGTAATCTGTCGCTGTGCACGACACAACGGTAATGCCACGTTATAGATCCCCCCATACAAAGGGTGTTTAGTTCCGCCAGCCCAGGCTCAGATTGGTACTAATACCTTGAAAGCAACACCCCACACACTACCGGGCGTCTCCTAGTGTCCCGAATCATTTTCACCCCCGAGATACCAACCACTTAGCTCACTTTTCAATTTGCTACTCCACAGCGACAACTTCCACAACATCAACAGCTCGGATCAACTGGAATCGTCTTCCGCCTCGACACAAGCCACAGTCTAAGTAGTCACCGGTCCACAACAACAATGGGCGACACCGAATCTTCCATCTCGGACACGCCCATGCGACCCGTGATCGAGTACGACAACGGCAAGACGCTCATGGCTCGAGGACCGCAAGCGCTGCACGACCACGTCGCCTCTCGCATGGAGAAGGCACTGGGCAGAGCACTTCCGCAGATGGAGGTGCGCTTCAAGGACGTGTCCATCTCGGCCGACATCGTCGTCAAGGACGAGACCGACGTCAAGACCGAGCTGCCAACGCTCACCAATGTGCTCAAAGCCAGTTATAACGACATGCGGTCAAACAAGCATGTCGTCAAGAAGCAGATCCTCAAGAACGTCAGCGGCGTCTTCAAGCCAGGCACCATCACGCTTGTACTGGGTCAGCCAGGCTCGGGCAAGTCCTCCCTCATGAAGCTGCTCAGCGGACGCTTCCCGGACGGCAAGAACATCACCAAGGAGGGCGAGGTGACTTACAACGGTGCACCCGCCAACGAGCTGCTCCGACGTCTGCCGCAGTTTGTGTCGTACGTGACCCAGCGTGACAAGCACTACCCGTCGCTCACTGTCAAGGAGACACTTGAGTTCGCGCATGCGTGTTGTGGAGGAGGTCTGTCAAAACGGGAAGAAGAACAATTTACCAACGGCACGCCCGAGGAGAACAAGGCCGCGCTCGACGCTGCCAGTGCCATGTTCAAGCACTACCCGGACATTGTCATCCAGCAGCTCGGACTCGACAACTGCCAGAACACCATCGTCGGTGACGCCATGACGCGTGGCGTGTCCGGCGGCGAGCGCAAGCGCGTGACCACGGGCGAGATGGAGTTCGGCAACAAGTACGTCATGATGATGGACGAGATCAGCACGGGTCTCGACAGCGCCGCCACCTTCGACATTATCACCACGCAGCGCAGCATCGCCAAGAAGTTCCGCAAGACGATCGTGATCTCGCTGTTGCAGCCGTCGCCCGAGGTCTTTGATCTGTTCGACGACGTGGTGATTTTGAACGCCGGTCACGTGATGTACCATGGTCCTCGCGCGGAGGCGCTGGGCTACTTTGAGAATCTCGGCTTCAAGTGTCCTCCTCGCCGTGACGTGGCTGATTTTTTGTTGGATCTTGGCACCAGCAAGCAGTCACAATACGAGTTGAGTTCGATGTCTTCAAACGCTATTCCGCAGGTTGCAAGCCAATATGCTGACGTGTTCATGCGCTCACGAATTTACTCGAACATGATGGATGAACTGAATGGGCCGGTCGATAAGGCATTGATTGAAGACAACCAAAAGCATATATCTGCTGTGCCGGAGTTCCACCTGGGCTTTCTGGAAAGCACGGTCGGGGTAGTCCGCCGTCAACTGACGCTGTTGTCTCGTGACACTGCGTTTTTAATGGGAAGGGCCATCATGGTTATCTTGATGGGGTTGCTATATGGAAGCACCTTTTACCAGGTTGAAGACACCAACTCGCAGCTCGTCATGGGTATCATCTTCAACGCCGTGATGTTTGTGTCACTGGGACAGCAGGCCCAGATCCCCATGTTCATGGCGGCTCGCGAAGTATTTTACAAGCAGCGCCGCGCCAACTTCTTCCGTACCGCATCGTTCGTGCTGTCCAACTCGGTAAGCCAGATTCCGGTGGCATTGGCTGAAAGCCTGGTGTTCGGCTCGGTCATTTACTGGATGTGTGGATACGTGTCGACGGTAAAGGCTTTCGTCATGTTCGAGCTGATGTTGTTCATCACCAATCTCGCATTTACGGCGTGGTTCTTCTTCCTTTCGTGTGTTTCACCGAACTTGAACGTGGCCAACCCGATATCCATGGTTTCCGTCCTCTTGTTTGTCCTCTTCGCCGGATTTACGATCACGAAAGACCAGATCCCCGACTACTTTATCTGGCTGTACTGGGCCAATCCCATGGCGTGGGGTGTACGTGCGCTTGCAGTCAATCAGTACTCTGACTCAAAATTCGATACATGCCAGTTTGACGGTGTTGACTACTGCACCAACTACAACATGACCATGGGTGAGTACTCGCTGACCACGTTCGAAGTGCCAACTGAAAAGTTCTGGTTGTGGTACGGCATGGTGTTCATGGCAGCTTCATACATCTTCTTCATGTTCCTCTCGTATATCGCGCTGGAGTACCACCGATACGAGGCTCCCGAAAACGTAACACTGGACTCAAGCAGCACGGGTGAAGGCTCAGACGAATACGGGCTCATGCAAACCCCCAGAGGTTCACCCACTGAGGCGGATACTGTAGTCTCCGTCGCCCCTGTGACAGACAAGCACTTCGTGCCAGTCACCGTAGCGTTCAAGGACCTATGGTACACCGTCCCTGACCCGGCGAGCCCCAAGGACACCATCGACCTGCTCAAGGGCATCAGCGGATACGCGCTGCCCGGCACCATCACGGCGCTTATGGGTTCCTCGGGTGCAGGCAAGACGACGCTCATGGACGTCATCGCCGGCCGCAAGACGGGCGGCAAGATCACGGGCCAGATCCTGCTCAACGGCCACCCGGCCACGGATCTCTCCATCCGCCGGTCCACGGGCTACTGTGAACAAATGGACATCCACAGCGAATCCTCGACCGTCCGCGAGGCGCTCACGTTCAGCGCGTTCCTGCGCCAGGGCGCCGAGGTGCCCGACAGCTACAAGTACGACTCGGTGAACGAGTGCCTGGACCTGCTGGACCTGCACCCGATCGCCGACCAGATCATCCGCGGCAGCTCCGTGGAGCAGATGAAGCGCCTGACCATCGGCGTGGAGCTGGCGGCGCAGCCCAGCGTGCTGTTCCTGGACGAGCCCACCAGTGGCCTGGACGCGCGCTCCGCCAAGCTCATCATGGACGGCGTGCGCAAGGTGGCCAATACCGGGAGGACGGTGGTCTGCACCATCCATCAGCCGTCCACCGAGGTTTTCAGCGTGTTCGACAGCTTGCTGCTACTCAAACGCGGCGGCGAGACGGTGTTCGCGGGCGAGCTGGGCAAGCACGCGAGCAAGATGATCGCGTACTTCGAGGCCATCGACGGCGTGGCCAGGCTCGAGGACAACTACAACCCAGCCACGTGGATGCTCGAGGTCATTGGCGCCGGCGTGGGCAACAGCAACGGCGACAAGACGGACTTCGTCAAGGTGTTCCAGTCGAGCAAGCACTTCGATCTTCTGCAGTCGGTTCTGGACCGTGAGGGTGTGTCTCGCCCGTCGCCATCCATTCCTGCTTTGGAATACAGCGACAAGCGTGCCGCGACGGAGTTGACGCAGGCCAAGTTCCTGGTGCAGCGTTTCTTCAACATGTACTGGCGCACGGCATCGTACAACCTGACTCGCTTCAGCCTGATGCTGATTCTCGCGCTTGTCTTCGGTGTCACGTACATCAGCGCCGAGTACAGTTCATATGCCGGTATCAATTCGGGCATGGGCATGCTTTTCTGCTCGACGGGCTTTATCGGCTTCATCTCGTTCAGCAGTGTGCTGCCGATTGCGTCCGAAGACCGACTGGCTTTCTACCGTGAGCGTGCGTCGCAGACGTACAATGCGCTCTGGTACTTCGTGGGTTCTACGGTGGTGGAGATCCCGTACGTCTTCCTCGGCACTCTACTGTTCATGATACCGTTCTACCCGATGGTCGGGTTTACGGGGTACACCACCTTCTTCGCCTACTGGCTGCACTTGTCGATGCACGTGCTGTGGCAGGCGTACTTCGGCCAGCTCATGTCGTACTTGATGCCGACGGTGGAAGTCGCTGCGATCTTCGGCGTGCTCTTGCAGACGATCTTCTTCTTGTTCAACGGCTTCAACCCTCCTGGAGGCTCCATCCCGACGGGCTACAAGTGGCTGTACCACTGCACTCCCCACAAATACAGTCTTGCGCTCGTTGCTTCGCTTGTCTTCGGCGACTGTCCGAGCGATGGCGATGGCTCCGAGGTCGGCTGCCAGGTCATGACGGGCCTACCTCCATCTCTGCCCGAGAACATGACGGTGCAGGACTACCTGGAAGACATCTTCTTGATGAAGCACAGCGAGATCTACAAGAACTTCGGTTTCGTCTTGGGCTTCATCGTGCTGTTCCGCTTGCTGGGTCTGCTGACGCTGCGCTTCGTCAACCACCAGAAGAAGTAGTTAGCTCAGATAGAGCGAGGTTACAGAATCATAAACTATGCATTTACTTTTCGTCATAAGGTGTTGATCCGCGCGCCATGATTAGTTGGGAATCTAGTTGTGAAGTCCAACAAGGGTTAGATTGAGTTGATACAGACACTCGCAGCTACACCATGTAAAGAACATGCTTCACACATGAGACTCGTATCGTACCTAGTCGGAGCTCCATCATCATCTGCGCAGCACCACCAGCAGTTCACACAACCCTCGTAATCTGTCGCTGTGCACGACACAACGGTAATGCCACGTTATAGATCCCCCCATACAAAGGGTGTTTAGTTCCGCCAGCCCAGGCTCAGATTGGTACTAATACCTTGAAAGCAACACCCCACACACTACCGGGCGTCTCCTAGTGTCCCGAATCATTTTCACCCCCGAGATACCAACCACTTAGCTCACTTTTCAATTTGCTACTCCACAGCGACAACTTCCACAACATCAACAGCTCGGATCAACTGGAATCGTCTTCCGCCTCGACACAAGCCACAGTCTAAGTAGTCACCGGTCCACAACAACAATGGGCGACACCGAATCTTCCATCTCGGACACGCCCATGCGACCCGTGATCGAGTACGACAACGGCAAGACGCTCATGGCTCGAGGACCGCAAGCGCTGCACGACCACGTCGCCTCTCGCATGGAGAAGGCACTGGGCAGAGCACTTCCGCAGATGGAGGTGCGCTTCAAGGACGTGTCCATCTCGGCCGACATCGTCGTCAAGGACGAGACCGACGTCAAGACCGAGCTGCCAACGCTCACCAATGTGCTCAAAGCCAGTTATAACGACATGCGGTCAAACAAGCATGTCGTCAAGAAGCAGATCCTCAAGAACGTCAGCGGCGTCTTCAAGCCAGGCACCATCACGCTTGTACTGGGTCAGCCAGGCTCGGGCAAGTCCTCCCTCATGAAGCTGCTCAGCGGACGCTTCCCGGACGGCAAGAACATCACCAAGGAGGGCGAGGTGACTTACAACGGTGCACCCGCCAACGAGCTGCTCCGACGTCTGCCGCAGTTTGTGTCGTACGTGACCCAGCGTGACAAGCACTACCCGTCGCTCACTGTCAAGGAGACACTTGAGTTCGCGCATGCGTGTTGTGGAGGAGGTCTGTCAAAACGGGAAGAAGAACAATTTACCAACGGCACGCCCGAGGAGAACAAGGCCGCGCTCGACGCTGCCAGTGCCATGTTCAAGCACTACCCGGACATTGTCATCCAGCAGCTCGGACTCGACAACTGCCAGAACACCATCGTCGGTGACGCCATGACGCGTGGCGTGTCCGGCGGCGAGCGCAAGCGCGTGACCACGGGCGAGATGGAGTTCGGCAACAAGTACGTCATGATGATGGACGAGATCAGCACGGGTCTCGACAGCGCCGCCACCTTCGACATTATCACCACGCAGCGCAGCATCGCCAAGAAGTTCCGCAAGACGATCGTGATCTCGCTGTTGCAGCCGTCGCCCGAGGTCTTTGATCTGTTCGACGACGTGGTGATTTTGAACGCCGGTCACGTGATGTACCATGGTCCTCGCGCGGAGGCGCTGGGCTACTTTGAGAATCTCGGCTTCAAGTGTCCTCCTCGCCGTGACGTGGCTGATTTTTTGTTGGATCTTGGCACCAGCAAGCAGTCACAATACGAGTTGAGTTCGATGTCTTCAAACGCTATTCCGCAGGTTGCAAGCCAATATGCTGACGTGTTCATGCGCTCACGAATTTACTCGAACATGATGGATGAACTGAATGGGCCGGTCGATAAGGCATTGATTGAAGACAACCAAAAGCATATATCTGCTGTGCCGGAGTTCCACCTGGGCTTTCTGGAAAGCACGGTCGGGGTAGTCCGCCGTCAACTGACGCTGTTGTCTCGTGACACTGCGTTTTTAATGGGAAGGGCCATCATGGTTATCTTGATGGGGTTGCTATATGGAAGCACCTTTTACCAGGTTGAAGACACCAACTCGCAGCTCGTCATGGGTATCATCTTCAACGCCGTGATGTTTGTGTCACTGGGACAGCAGGCCCAGATCCCCATGTTCATGGCGGCTCGCGAAGTATTTTACAAGCAGCGCCGCGCCAACTTCTTCCGTACCGCATCGTTCGTGCTGTCCAACTCGGTAAGCCAGATTCCGGTGGCATTGGCTGAAAGCCTGGTGTTCGGCTCGGTCATTTACTGGATGTGTGGATACGTGTCGACGGTAAAGGCTTTCGTCATGTTCGAGCTGATGTTGTTCATCACCAATCTCGCATTTACGGCGTGGTTCTTCTTCCTTTCGTGTGTTTCACCGAACTTGAACGTGGCCAACCCGATATCCATGGTTTCCGTCCTCTTGTTTGTCCTCTTCGCCGGATTTACGATCACGAAAGACCAGATCCCCGACTACTTTATCTGGCTGTACTGGGCCAATCCCATGGCGTGGGGTGTACGTGCGCTTGCAGTCAATCAGTACTCTGACTCAAAATTCGATACATGCCAGTTTGACGGTGTTGACTACTGCACCAACTACAACATGACCATGGGTGAGTACTCGCTGACCACGTTCGAAGTGCCAACTGAAAAGTTCTGGTTGTGGTACGGCATGGTGTTCATGGCAGCTTCATACATCTTCTTCATGTTCCTCTCGTATATCGCGCTGGAGTACCACCGATACGAGGCTCCCGAAAACGTAACACTGGACTCAAGCAGCACGGGTGAAGGCTCAGACGAATACGGGCTCATGCAAACCCCCAGAGGTTCACCCACTGAGGCGGATACTGTAGTCTCCGTCGCCCCTGTGACAGACAAGCACTTCGTGCCAGTCACCGTAGCGTTCAAGGACCTATGGTACACCGTCCCTGACCCGGCGAGCCCCAAGGACACCATCGACCTGCTCAAGGGCATCAGCGGATACGCGCTGCCCGGCACCATCACGGCGCTTATGGGTTCCTCGGGTGCAGGCAAGACGACGCTCATGGACGTCATCGCCGGCCGCAAGACGGGCGGCAAGATCACGGGCCAGATCCTGCTCAACGGCCACCCGGCCACGGACCTCTCCATCCGCCGGTCCACGGGCTACTGTGAACAAATGGACATCCACAGCGAATCCTCGACCGTCCGCGAGGCGCTCACGTTCAGCGCGTTCCTGCGCCAGGGCGCCGAGGTGCCCGACAGCTACAAGTACGACTCGGTGAACGAGTGCCTGGACCTGCTGGACCTGCACCCGATCGCCGACCAGATCATCCGCGGCAGCTCCGTGGAGCAGATGAAGCGCCTGACCATCGGCGTGGAGCTGGCGGCGCAGCCCAGCGTGCTGTTCCTGGACGAGCCCACCAGTGGCCTAGACGCGCGCTCCGCCAAGCTCATCATGGACGGCGTGCGCAAGGTGGCCAACACCGGGAGGACGGTGGTCTGTACGATTCACCAGCCGTCCACGGAGGTCTTCAGCGTGTTCGACAGCTTGCTGCTGCTCAAGCGCGGCGGCGAGACGGTGTTCGCGGGCGAGCTGGGCAAGCACGCGAGCGAGATGATCGCGTACTTCGAGGCCATCGACGGCGTGGCCAGGCTCGAGGACAACTACAACCCGGCCACGTGGATGCTCGAGGTCATTGGCGCCGGCGTGGGCAACAGCAACGGCGACAAGACGGACTTCGTCAAGGTGTTCCAGTCGAGCAAGCACTTCGATCTGCTGCAGTCGGCTTTGGACCGTGAGGGTGTGTCTCGCCCGTCGCCTTCGATGCCTGCTCTGGAGTACAGTGACAAGCGTGCCGCGACGGAGCTGACTCAGGCAAAGTTCCTGGTGCAGCGCTTCTTCAACATGTACTGGCGAACGGCATCGTACAATCTTACGCGCTTCAGTCTTGCGTTAATGCTCGGACTGCTTTTTGGTGTCACGTATGTCAGCGCCGAGTACAGCTCGTATGCCGGGATCAATTCGGGTATGGGCATGCTATTCTGCACGACGGGCTTTATCGGCTTCATCGCATTTACCAGCGTCATGCCAATCTCGTCCGAAGACCGACTGGCTTTCTACCGTGAACGTGCGTCGCAGACGTACAATGCGCTCTGGTATTTCGTGGGTTCTACGGTCGTGGAGATCCCGTACGTCTTCTTCAGCACGCTGCTGTTCATGATACCGTTTTACCCCATGGTCGGCTTCACTGGCGTGAAAACGTTTCTAGCGTACTGGGTGCACCTGTCGATGCACGTGCTGTGGCAGGCGTACTTCGGCCAACTCATGTCGTATTTGATGCCGACGGTGGAAGTTGCTCAAGTGTTCGGCATCCTGCTCTCGTCGATTTTCTTCCTGTTCAACGGCTTCAACCCTCCTGGAAGCGCCATCCCGTCGGGCTACAAGTGGTTGTACCACAGCTCTCCACAAAAGTACTCGTTGGCTCTCGTGGCTTCGCTTGTCTTCGGTGATTGTCCGAGCGATGGCGATGGGTCTGAGATCGGCTGCCAGGCCATGACGGGCGTGCCCCCATCGCTGCCGGAGAACTTGACGGTGAAGGAATACTTGGAAGACGTCTTCCTCATGAAGCACAGCGAGATCTGGAAGAACTTTAGCATCGTGCTGGGCATCATTGTGCTCACTCGCTTGCTGGGCCTGCTCGCCTTGCGCTTCGTGAACCACCAGAAGAAGTAGACAGCGACGACGTCTTCGGGTGTTCCTAAGTACCATTTTGCCATCCAAATGCATACCATTACATTTCTTGCTCATGAGTTGACCCCCCTCTCCGTACTGAGAAACGTCACGAGTCCAACTTCATCTCCTTCCCCCACACTGTTCGTCGCCTCATCATCCAAACTCGACTCCACTCCCCCGACTTACTAAAATATCTCTAGACTTGTTTGCATTGTACCAACAGAATGTCAAACCAATTGCAGCAGGAAGCATCCAGCATTCACACGTAGCCATATCAAACGAAGCACCACCCGAACACGAAGAGACTGCGGATGTCTGCGCCTCGCAGTCGGCCCACCTCGTTCTTGTCTCCCTCCCCGCTTTCAAATTATACGCCAGTTTGAGACGACAGAAAATAAGCCCCGACAAAAATGATGCTCGTGTGCGACAGAAAATAGGCCACGACAAAAAATATGGGTCTGCTGATCGGGTGTGCGACAGAAAATAGGCCACGACAAAAAGTATGGGTCTTCTTCACTCAGAGAATCTTGCGCCGGCCGACAACGCTCTTTCGTGTGCATCTGTTGCCTTGACAATGGAAGTTGCGGCTCAGGAACTCAATTCAAGAAGAACGAGGTGACACACTTTGGATGGTAGAGACTAAGGAGTGGGGGAGATGTGCTTAAGCCCTATCGAGAGTTTCGATGTGCTTTTCATGGCAATACTGAGAAAAGGTAATGTATTGTGTTTTGAGTTTAAGTAACAGGCTTCACGTGCCAGCTCCTTACCGAGCAATTACCGCTTCTGGTGGTTCACGAAGCGCATGGCCCACAGAGTCAGCACACGGAAGAAAACCACGAAGGCCAGCACGATGGCGCCGTTCCGCCAGATCTCGCTGTGCTTCATCAGGAAGGCGCTGTCGAGGTACTCTTTCACGGTCAGATTGGCAGCGAGGGACGGCGGCACGTTCGTCATGCGCTGGCAACCAACATCACTGCCGACGCCGTCACTGGGGCAGTCGCCAAACACAATGGTCGAGATGGCGGCGAGGGTGTATTTCTGCGGCGTGATGTGGTACAGCCACTTGTAGCCCGTGGGCAGGTCTCCAGCAGGAGGGCTGAAGCCCATGAACAGGAGGAAGATCAACGCCATAAGCATGCCCAGAATCTGTGCGACCTCCACGTTGGGCAGCAAGAATACCAGGAACTCACCGATGTACGCCTGCAGCAGCACGTGCAGCGACATGATCAACCAGAACGTGACGAAGGAGCCGAAGCCAGTGAATCCCACCATGGGGTAGAAGATCGTCATGAACAGCAGCACTGCTCCGAACGCGTACGGGATCTCCGCCATACTCGAGCCGAAGAAGTACCAGAAAGCGTTGTACGTCTGCGCTGCGCGCTCGCGGTAGAAGACGGCACGCTCCTGGGAAGCGACGGGCAGACTACTGTTGAACGATGCGATTCCGAGGAACCCCACCGCCAAGTACATCATTCCCATACCCGAGTTGATGCCGGAGTATGAGGTGTATTCGGCGCCGACGTACGTGATGCCAAAGACGATGCCCAACATCAAGGACACGAAGAAGCGAGTCAGGTTGAAAGATGCCGTGCGCCAGTACAGGTTGAAGAAGCGCTGCAGCAGGAACTTTGCCTGAGTCAGCTCCGTCGCGGCACGCTTGTCACTGTACTCCAGAGCAGGCATCGAAGGCGACGGGCGAGACACACCCTCACGGTCCAAAGCCGACTGCAGCAGATCGAAGTGCTTGCTCGACTGGAACACCTTGACGAAGTCCGTCTTGTCGCCGTTGCTGTTGCCCACGCCGGCGCCAATGACCTCGAGCATCCACGTGGCCGGGTTGTAGTTGTCCTCGAGCCTGGCCACGCCGTCGATGGCCTCGAAGTACGCGATCATCTCGCTCGCGTGCTTGCCCAGCTCGCCCGCGAACACCGTCTCGCCGCCGCGCTTGAGCAGCAGCAAGCTGTCGAACACGCTGAAGACCTCCGTGGACGGCTGGTGAATGGTACAGACCACCGTCCTCCCGGTGTTGGCCACCTTGCGCACGCCGTCCATGATGAGCTTGGCGGAGCGCGCGTCCAGGCCACTGGTGGGCTCGTCCAGGAACAGCACGCTGGGCTGCGCCGCCAGCTCCACGCCGATGGTCAGGCGCTTCATCTGCTCCACGGAGCTGCCGCGGATGATCTGGTCGGCGATCGGGTGCAGGTCCAGCAGGTCCAGGCACTCGTTCACCGAGTCGTACTTGTAGCTGTCGGGCACCTCGGCGCCCTGGCGCAGGAACGCGCTGAACGTGAGCGCCTCGCGGACGGTCGAGGATTCGCTGTGGATGTCCATTTGTTCACAGTAGCCCGTGGACCGGCGGATGGAGAGGTCCGTGGCCAAGTGGCCGTTGAGCAGGATCTGGCCCGTGATCTTGCCGCCCGTCTTGCGGCCGGCGATGACGTCCATGAGCGTCGTCTTGCCTGCACCCGAGGAACCCATGAGCGCCGTGATGGTGCCGGGCAGCGCGTATCCGCTGATGCCCTTGAGCAGGTCGATGGTGTCCTTGGGGTTCGCTGGGTCAGGGACGGTGTACCAGAGGTCCTTGAACGCCACGGTGACTGGCACGAAGTGTTTCTCGCTGTCAGGGGCCACAGACAACAACGCATCGCCTCCAGATGGCGAGCTGCGCGGGGTGCGCACAAGACTGTAGTCTTCTGAGACCTCACTCTGGTCCAAGGTCACGTTTTCGGGAGTCTCGTAACGGTGGTACTCTAGCGCCATGTACGAGAGGAACATGAAGAAGATGTACGCGGCGGCCATGTAAACGATGCCGTACCACAACCAGAACTTATCGGTCGGCACCTCGAACGTATTGAGCGAATAGTCTCCGACGGTCTGGTTGAAGCTTTCGCAGAAGTCGACATCGCCGTAAGTGCATACCTCAAACGAGTCATCGCTGTACTGGTTCACGGCCATGGCACGCACACACCAAGCGATCGGGTTGATCCAGTAAATCCATACGAGGTAGTCGGGGATCTGGTCCTTGGTGATCACGAAGCCTCCGAACAGGATGAAGAAGAGGATCGAGACACTCGAGATCGGGTTGGCGATGTTGAAATTCGGGGACGCCGAGGCCAGGAAGAAAAAGAAAGCCGTGAACGCGATGTTCGTCATACATAGCAGCACAAGGAACAGGAGGTACGCCCCGATTGTATCCACGAAGCCGCACATCCAGTAGACGATGGATCCAAACACCACGCTCTCGAAGATGATCGGGGGCAGTTGGCTTGCAGAACTGGACAGGACGTACGACGCCGTGCGGAAGAAATTGGCTCCACGCTGCTTGTAAAACACCTCGCGGGCCGCCATGACCGTCGGGATCTGGGCCGATTGGCCCAGCGACAGACACAGAACTGACGCGAAGATGACGCCCAAGACTAACTGCGCGTTGGTAGGGTCAAACTGGTAGAAGACGCTTGAGTACAGCAAGCCCATGATGATGTTCATGACCAAACGCCCGATGAGAGCCGCCGAATCGCGCATCGTCACCCTCATCTGTCGCTTCATGAGCAAGGAGGTGCTGTCCCAAAAGTTCTGGTGGAACTCGGGCTGGGCGTCCATGTGTGCTTGTCCGGACAAGACCAGGGTGAACCGGGTTCTCAAGATCTCCAAGCAGTCGCTGGTAAATAGGCGAGCGCTTGAACGCATTGGCGAAGTCGCTGGCCGATTGGGGAATCGTGCTTCCTCGAGCTACTTCCACTTCGTATTGCGCCTGCTTGTCAGTGCCCAGATCCAAGAGGAAATCAGCGACGTCGCGGCGCGGAGGGCACTTGAAGCCTAAACCCTCGAAGTGCTCCAACGCCTCCGAGCGTGGGCCATGGTACATGACGTGACCGGCGTTCAGGATCACCACGTCGTCGAACAGATCAAAGACCTCGGGCGATGGCTGCAACAGCGAGATCACGATCGTCTTGCGGAACTTCTTGGCGATACTGCGCTGCGTGGTGATGATGTCGAAGGTGGCGGCGCTGTCGAGACCCGTGCTGATCTCGTCCATCATCATGACGTACTTGTTGCCGAACTCCATCTCGCCCGTGGTCACTCGCTTGCGCTCACCACCGGACACGCCACGCGTCATGGCGTCACCGACGATGGTGTTCTGGCAGTTGTCGAGTCCGAGCTGCTGGATGACAATGTCCGGGTAGTGCTTGAACATGGCCCTGGCGGCGTCGAGCGCAGCCTGGTTCTCCTCGGGCGTGCCGTTGGCGAAATGTTCTTCTTCCCGTTTTGATAGATTTCCTCCACAACACGCGTGCGCGAACTCGAGCGTCTCCTTCACTGTCAACAGCGAGTAGTGCTTGTCACGCTGCGTCACGTATGACACGAACTGGGGTAAGCGCTTGCGCATATTGCTGGCCGACGTGCCGTTGTAGGTCACCTCGCCTTCCATGGCGATGTTTTTCTCGAACGGGAAACGCCCGCTGATCAGCTTCATGAGCGAGGATTTTCCGGAACCCGGCTGGCCAAGCACGAGAGTGATGGTGCCTGGCTTGAAGACGCCGCTGACGTTCTTGAGGATCTGTTTCTTGACGACGTGTTTGCTGGAGCGCACTTCACGGAAGCCATTCTTGATGACATTTATCAGCGTCGGGAGCTCCGTTTGGGTGTCGGTCTCATCTTTGACCATGATGTCGGCCGTGATGGACACGTCCTGGAAGCGCACCTCCATCTGCGGCAGGCTCTTTCCGAGTGCTTTCTCCATGCGAGAGGCGACGTGGTCGTGCAGCGCCTGCGGCCCTTGCGCCATGAGCGTCTTGCCGTTGTCGTACTCGATGGTGGCGCGCATGGGCTCGTCTGGACGCGTTTCAGCCATGTCTGCCTGCGAGTTCTGAGCCGTCCGGTCTGAGAGCTTGTGTGCCTCGAAGGACTCAAATTGGGAAGTGCTCGAAGTTAAGGCGCGTAACGAACGGTGGTGCGCTTGGCTGAGCTTTCTCATACCAAGCTTTTTGTTTACGACTGCGGAACGGGCCAATCAGCGGCGCGAGTTTCGGATTATGGGACGGAATCAACGACCATCACTCCGGCCATGTTGACTCCCGATACACGCCCCGCACACAGTACAGTACGGACAGACGATGGAGCGGTCTGTCTGTCGGGGCCGTCCGCTGATATTACAGGAGATCACTCAGCGCGAAGGCGATTGGAGTGTACTGTACTGTACACTCTATTATAATAGAGCTGTCGCTGGAGCATTGTATTGTGAGCTTAGAACATCCCGGCGGTCTGGATTTGTGCAGTGAGCGACTGTCAAGTGTGACAGCCGTGTTGATTCCCGACTTGGCAAGAGCCGGGCGCGGTGTCACGTTGAGGTGTCCTCGGTGCAGTACAATGCCGCTTTTGACGCGTTATCTACGTGCCATTGATGAGCACGTAGGTCGAGAGTGCTGGTACAAGTCCCATGTCGTGGTGGTCTACACAAGCCAAGACTGGGTTCCTCATAAAGTCGATGATAAGTAAAGAGAAGCGGCGCACACTATGTTGATGTACGTGTACTGTATGGGTCACTGCTTCCTGTCGCCCTAAGCTGCGCTCTCCAGTGTGGTCTGTGCACTTATGTTCCCATCGGTACTCGCGGCTGAGGCCGCGTGGGCAGTGTTAACTGGGAGCGAGTATCGGGTAGCTTGAGAGTCCCGGTTTACTTCCTTCACCTGCCATTCCATGATGGTTTGGATTTTAGTTAGCCGCGGGCGTATCATACCCATTCGTCAATTTTCATTTCAATCAAATAGGCATTGGGGAGAAATGTGGTTACGGCCAAAGGCGGATCCAAGAGATGTTGGGAGGGTTGAAAAATCAAGAGTTCCGTCGGGAACGAACCGTGTCCCATGGGTTTCGACGATCAATTTGAGTGTCGTGTCGTTGAATGCTACATGTAGTTTGCTATCTGCGTCTCCAAACCGAAATGAACCAGTACTGCACTTTAGGGAAACTCTGCCACCTGCGAACGGGCCCCTGTTTGGGAGCTTGCCAAAACTAGTCTTGTCCGTTTCCAACGGTATAATCAGTTGAGCTCGTGTTTCTTGCCTGGTTGCGTGTCTTGGCCATTGGATGCCTCTTTTTCACCAGGAAACTCATTGTCTCCTGCGCCCGGTTAATTAACAATGCTGCCAGAAGTAGTGCATGTAGCGGTTGAACCAAAACTTGGAGGCATATGACAGCACCAACTCATTAAGTCCTCCTTCGTTGCGTACTGCTCTTAGCGTTTGTGGCTCTCCACTCTCTCTATTGTCTGTAGAGTGAGCGACGTCGGAAAAAGAAGGAGTAGTCACATGCACGATTGGAAGCCGGGCCCCGATAGCTGTAGCTGCCGAGCGTCAGAACTGCATCATCCAACTCAAGCGTCCTTACCACTGCGGTCAAGCGTGACAAACAAATGAACTTATGGCAGCATCCGACGAATGAATATACAACGCTCGCAAGCACTTGGGTTAGCAATACGTAACTGAACGAAGTACAA
>JAPDHH010000219.1:0-77737 GCA_032158285.1 Phytophthora sansomeana
ACTTTGTCCTGGGCTCAAGCTCTGCCTCCGCTTCCTCTAAAGCGTCGTCTGCCCCGTCAGTCTCTGCAGTTGTCCCTGCTGGCGCTGGTGCTGTCGTGACAGGCACTTCGACTGCGACCCAGTCCCTCTGCGCTGGTGGTCTCTGCAAGTGGTGGTGCGTCTGTGAGCTCCACTTCGCTCACCTTCGTTCCGCCGGTGCAAACGGCTCGTCCGCCGACCGCGCCGCCTCCTTCTCGTTCCCGTGCGCTGCGGACGCGCTTGGAGGTCACGGCGACGCTGTCCACGACGCCTGGGACCGACCCAAGCCGATTCACTCCGGTGTCTGTCGCTGCGTCCGCCTCGCAAGGAGACCCAAGTGCCGTCTCATCCCGGCGTCCTGGCCCCCTCTGCGTCTCCGTTTTTGACTCCGAGCTTCACGGCCCCAGGAGCGCAGAAGTGTTGGTGCCAGATCCAGGGCGGTCGGGTTCCTCCACCTTTGGCCGCGGACGTCGAGACTCCGTGCTCGGTCGCTGGAATCCTCGCGTTTTGCAACTACGAGGATCCGTTGCACCCATGGCCACCGTCCTCCGAGGTTTGCTTCCCGAGCGTCCTTGTCTGTTCGGCGCGGACAACTACATGCCGGACGTGAAGATTTCTTCCCGTGCCGCAGGTCTGCCCAGAGCCGTCAAGCACTGGCGTCAGCTCCAAGGCACCGCAGTGGGGACGACCGAGAAAGGCAGACCTCGGTTTCGCCTACGTGGGAAGCGAGGACACTGGATCTCCGTTGCCTTCGGTCGAGCGTTTCTTGCGAAAGCTCGCCGCAAAGCTCGGTGCATCTCGTCACCAGTGTACCAAGCGGTATTGGCTGCGTAGCGGCGGTACAACAAGGAACGCAATTTGCGAGCTGACCGTTTTGCGCCAGCAGATTCCTCACCGGTTTTGGGTGTGGTGTACCACCACGAACGAAAGCCAGCCGACCATGCTCACGGAGTTTCTGTTGGAGCCCACATTCCTCCAATACTCGATCGAGGTAATTCCTTGGGCTCCGACTTCCGAAGACAGGGTTCGGTGAGGTGGCGGCGCTGGACGCGAGGCAACCGTGGCGCAACTGTTGGGTGGACGTTCCGTCCGAGCACCCGTACAACACGACGTTCGCCCCGTGCAACCCCGGACGTGCCCCTCTTCGTTCCTCGCGGAATGACTCGTGAAGAGGTCGGCCGTGGCATCGTGGTGAGCCCGTCGTTGACTGCTCGGGAAGATCTCGGCGCCGTGGGTTCAAGAATTCCCGAAGAGCTCCGCCGCCGTGAAGAGGCTGAGGCAGCGTCCGAGGCGTCAGTTGTGGCTCCTGCCACTGCAACTGGTGCCGTTGGTGTTGCTGATCAGTCGACCGTGGCCTCTGGAGTCTCTGACACTTCGTCAGGTCGCGTTCCACGCCCGGCTACTGATGGTGCTTCACCTCCCGGCACCACCGCCAGAATTTAGGCCTCGGTTTTGGCTACTTTCGTCTCCATTTCTCTCCTCCCAAGCTGCGCAAGGTGTCACCGAAGTCTCTTTTGTCATAGTCGCAGCTTAGGGGCCAAGAATTAATTCCACAGCAATCCAAAAGTTCCTTCCAGAAATTCGTTCACTTCATATACATCATGCAATTGCGGTGTAGTAACATTTTCCATCGCTACCCGTAGGCTACACACCACCCCACGGCCGATCCAATTCTTTGTTCAGCACTGCATCTAGTCCTCGTCAGCGACTTGGACCATCTGCAGGCGTCTTTCACTTCTCTTCTGCCGTATATAATCGTACAGAAGTCCTCCACACGACAAATTTGAAGCGGGTTCCCAAGTGGGCTCATCATATCCAACCCACTTGACTTTGAACTCTCGTACGGCGCGTTCAGTGCTCGTTGACAGTGGCGTTCGGTCATCTAGAATTGCCTCCACTTCGTATTCGTCTGCACGATGGTCGGGTTCCCAACTATCTTCAGGAAGCAACTCCTCATCGAAATCGAAACGTGAATCCTCGGTAACGTCAGATACTAACCGAACTGTCGGTCCGTCCTCGAACTCTCTCACAGCCTTCAGTCGGATACATGCACTACCGGGTAAAATCGGTATCCACTCCGGGTCTGGCAATTCTAGCTCACGTACGCCAGAACTCCTCGACCTTAGCTTTGATTCTGAAGGGACCATGCCGCCGATGTGAGCGAGTTTCTTTTCGTCAATCCAGGTTTCACCCGTTCCATGTACAAACCAAACTCTCTCTCCAGGTGCAAACAGAGACTTCTGGGGTTCTTCATCCTCTCGGTCATCGGTTGGGACTGCGTCAGAAGCTTCGTCATCACTCTGTTTCGGTATGGACGCTTGTTCCTGACGAGCTCAGAGACTCATTGTGCTTTCTGAGCTCGGCGTGCTTTTTCTCAGACGCCTGATATTCTTTCGCCATTTCCAGCGCGATCTCCCCTTTGTTGTCTGTGGACCTCTCTGCGCCACTTTAGAGCATCTGTACTGAGTTCCGGTTCCTCGTTTGAGCGACGACGACATCGCCTTTAGCGTAGTGTGCGCGTCCCAACCATGGACGAGATAAAATGGCGTCTCTTTCCTGGTTGAGTCGTACGAGTTGTTGATCGCAAAAATCAAATGCTCTGCGATATCATCCCAGTCCTGTTGCAGCGGATCTTTCAACATAAACCCTCACTGACAGCATCACCGTCTTCACCGAGCGTTCTTTGTTGCTAACACATTTGCTTGCGGCCGATAACTCAAAGTCGCTCTCCTGACCGAGACTGCATTATCTCGGTGAAGGCTTGAAAAACCTCGCTCATGAACCGAGGATCTCGGTCGTGGTGGATGAGTGACGGCGCTCCAAAGCGTCTGTAAACACACTCTTCGAAAGCTTGGGCGACGCGCAACGCAGTAGTGTCAGACATGGCCTTCCCCATCACGAAACCAGTGAACGTGCACTGAAATAGTAGAAGTGCCGTGTTTCCTCTCCGAGACTTCGGCAACGGTATGACAAAGTCCATTGACACAATCTGAAACGGAGCTTCTGCTAGCACGTTTCCTGGCGAGTATCCTCGGAGCTGGGGACGGCTCTTGCTCGAGTTACAGTCTGGACAGGACTGCACATGCTTGTTCACGTCGGCATATAAGCCAATCCAATAGTAGTCAGCATGGACTCGGTTGAACGTTCGGACTATGCCTTGATGTCCGCCTTCTAATGAGTCATGGCTGATCTGTAACACTTCTTGAATCATCGTTGTCGGCACCACTAGGCGTACCGTAGTCTCCTCTTGCTGGTTGTCACCCCTCCGATGATTCGTCTCCAAGAAGTAAAGCAGACCGTCTTCGCTAAGAACAAACTTGTCGGCCTTCTTCCAAGCATCACGCGCGTCTCGGTAGCTCAGCTTCGCTTCCTCTCCTCTCAGGACTGTCTTAAGGTGAGACCATCTTGCTTCCTCGTCTTGAGCTCGGGAGATGCGCTGGCGGCGCTCCTCTTGGACTGCAGCTGGGTCGATGTCCTCTGCGTTCGAGGCCCAGAGGCGTAGGTCTTGCGGAATGTTGCTCAGTCCCTAGGTCATTCGGGGTGTCTGTCGGCACACCATTCGCTTCGTCTTGAGGAGTGGGTTCTCCCTGACCTATTACCGATACTTCATCCGCGAACCGCACGCGTTTCTGGCGCGCTTGTCGTCGAGTCGTCACTGATATATAGTTTGCCTCATCACGTGCAAAATCGAAAAATTCTTGCTCCTGGATTCGACAACCTTTTCCAGTGCTCGGGCTGTTGTGACCGAAGGTGTATGTGTCAGAGCCACATCTTCAGCCGACGTCTCGTAGATGACTTCGGGAATACGGTTTGACTCGGTCAACACACGTTTCCTGTCTTCGTCCGATACCACGTTCGACCGCTTATGTTCCAGTGCTTCACTTGCCAGGGAGTCCACTGCCGCGTTGTACTCGCGTATGGCATGTAGATACTTCACCGAACGAAGCTTGCTGGTGAGCTCTCTGTGGCGGTTTTGCATAGTCATCAACGATTCCTTACGGCAAGACATCACCCCTAGTGATTGCTGGATTGCTAATCGCGAGTCACCGACAATTACAAGATCTTGCACGCCATGTTCTAGCGCTGCAGAGACTCCATTGTTCATACCCGTATACTCAGCCATGTTGACAGTCGTGACTTCGAGATAAGCACTCGCGGCGATCACTACAGTCCATTCAGGTAATTTCCACAGCACCCACGCACAACTGCCGTAACCACCGTGTTTCTCCGTCTTGGCAGAGCCATCGAACGACAACACAAACCCTCTGTAGTCACGAGGTAGTCGTGCATATAGCAAATGTGGGTCGATTCGAGCTGTCGGTGAGCCTCGCGTCGGTGGTGCGAACGGTGCCAACGACTCGTCGAGGTCGACAAAGCTCGTAATAGTCGCCTGTGGTAACTGGGCGAAGGCGCAGTCGTCTTCCTTGACTCGTTGCACCTTCAGGTGCCACGGGGACAGTAGGACGGCGAACTGGGCAGTCCGACCAAACAGTGTCTTCGACTTATGCATCCAATCTAGCGTCGAAAAGCGCGTGTAGACATGGATGGTCCGACCAGCAAGCTGTGTGTAACACACCTTCAGTAGCAAAAGCAGGCCTAGGACCTCCTTCTCGGCCGGGTGATAATTCATCTCGGCATCCTTCAGAACGCGTCCACAGAACCGCACGGGGTGCAACTTATCATCATGTTTCTGCATCAGAGTGGAGCTCAACGCCCACTCGTTAGCATACAGCATCATATGTACGTCACGTGTTTTGTCGAAATGGCGAAGTATCGGTGCCTCCGCCACCTTGGCCTGGAGTGCAGCGAAGCTTCGTTTGGCTGCTGAGAGGTCACCCTCCCGCTTCGAAGTCACTGTCCTTGACCTGATAGAGGCTTGCACCGTAGACCGCGAAGTCTTGGATGAAGCGACTATAGTAATTCAGCGCACCGAGGAAAGCTTGCACGCCCTTTTTTGACTTTTGGGAACGTGAGCTCGGTGATCGCCTTGAGCTTCTTAGGATCAGCTCGTATGCCTTCTGGGGTGATCTCGTGTGATAGGAAATCAACTCGCGTCTGGACAAAGATGCTCTTCGTGAAGCTCACGCTGATTCGACACTCTGCGAACCTGTCTAAAAGACGGTCGAGGGTGTTAAGGCACGCATCAAAAGACTCTGCACCGAAGCAGATGTCATCCACGAAGGATCGCCGATCAAACACCGGCACCAACGACGAGTTGTCCGGCTCCCCGGTTGAAAACATATCGGCGATAGGGCTGTTGATCAACACCGTCACCGGATCGGTCGCGATCGACGACACCAGGTCGGCCTCAAACTTCGTCATTGGCGCTCCAAGCCTCTGTCCATTGCTCGACTCATCCATCCCGATGGCGGGAACCTCCTGAGCTAGTAAACGAGACTTGGTCTCAGCTTCCTTCATCTGCTCTGCGAACTTCTTCCAGCCACCGGGCGGTTGGACAAAGCCCCACAGAGCGTTGTCAATCATGCGCTGATATATCATAGGTGCATTTTTAAGTCCGAACGGCATACGGAGTCATTCAAAGTGCCCCAGAGCGCAGACAAACGCCGAAATCTTCCGAGCTCGCTCGGTCATCATCACGGCCCAAAAGCCACTGGCTGCGTCGAGCGAGCAGAACCATAAGTACGCCTCCATGTCGGTCAATAAGTCATCGACTAATGGCATCGCATACTCCAAAATCACGGTGACTGCATTCACCATCTTGTAATCAATGCAAAGTCGAATATCGACCCCGTTCTTCTTGAGAACGATGACAATAGGGGACGCCCAAGGGCTGTCCGAAAACGAGATCAGCCTCGCCTGCAGCAGACCTTTCAGAAATTCAAACAGCTTCTTGAGGTGCCTCAGAGCAATCCGACGTGCACGTTGCTTAATGGGCGGATGCCCCTGCACGTCAATGTCGCACACCACACCATATGCCGGAGGTGGTAGAGCGTTACCACTCGCAATCATGATATGCTCATGCCGCTTCAGCGTCTCCAGTAGACGTTCTTGCTGATCGGTGTTCAGTTCGGCATTGCGAACGTTCGGCGTAGAGTAATCCAGCTCTGCGGCCGACGTCTCGGTGAAGTCTGGTAGGAAGGCGAGCTCGTGAGCGTAATCCTCGAACTCCACCTCCGTCGCCACGTGTTCTGAGGTGTCGGTGACGCCTCCATCACGTCCTTCATCAACACGCGACGCTGATCCATGCATCACCGAGGCGAATGCTGCTTCTAGAGCTCCCACCGGGTCTGGATCATCCGACGTAACCAAATTCTCGGTCACGCGTTGGTCACCGTCTACTCCGGTAGGCGAGCCACCAGAGACATCGGTCTGCCCGACATCACATTCAGGTCGGTCTTCACCATCTGAGAGGGCCGCATCCGAGGCTTCGTTCATCCTCGTCCGCTGGTTCCGCTCCCACTACTGAGCGCAAGTCAACCGACTCCCGCAATCCTCTGTTGGTCGACGTAGCAATTCCTTCGGAGTCTGGTATTCACGACGTTCTACCGACGGTGGTTGAGCCGCCAACCAGCAGTCGTACAGTCGCTGCTCATATCGGTACAGTTGCTTATCACGTGCAGCAGCGTATGCCAGCACCTGCCACTCGTTGTACTTCGCCGAGTTCAGCAGCACGTAGCCTACATCGCGCAGTAGATCTCCAATCCGGGCCCACATCACAAAGTGACTGTGGCCCGGACAATGCACATCTCGTTCCGTAACGTTAGTCAGGCGGACCTTGTACGGCTTCCCTCGGCGAAACGACGTCACCGTTGGTACCAAAGTCTCGGTCCAACGTATCCATACTTCATACGTATCTTTGGGAGGCTGGTTCCGCTTCAGATGAAACGACCTCCACTCACGACCTGGGATATGTAAACCTTCGGTCGGCCCTCCAGCTTGTTGGGAACCATAGGCTCTCTCGTCAACATCGCTCTGGGACTTAATCAGAGGCACCATGACCTCATCCGGAAGTCGAGCAGTGCCGTGGAACAGGTACAGCCGAATGCCGGCTGGTATCATAAAATCCGTTCCTAGCACCACATCAACTCCTGCGCTGTGGTCCATGACCCACAGCTCAAACTCATACACTCGCTCCCACCCCAGAGTCACTTTGACGAAGGCTCGGCGCCGAGTCTCCATCACCCCAGGGTTAATTCCTCGCACTTCAAGGCTTCGGCCATGGTCTGTAATCTCTCGCATCCGTAGCCGTTTCGCCAATCGCGCCGAGATTACGCTCACATTCGCTCCCGTGTCCAACAGAATACGCGTTCGCGAGTCGTCTACTACCCCATTGACCAGGGCGCGCATTCGTTTGCGTCTGTCGTATCGTTGAGTGGACCACCACCCGAGCCTCTCGCCAGGCAGCAATTTCACTACCGGGACGAGGGTTCGGTCTTGGCGCTCTACTTGGCGTACACTCGCAATCCAGCCGTCTGTACGCGTCACATCTCGTTCTTCATCACTCCACTCACATACACTGTTCTCTCCGAGGCTTCTGCCTCGGTCACAGCCAATTTCCGTCGAATTCACACTCTCGCCTCTTGGGTCATTCTGCCATTTGCATTCACCTGCAAACGCATAGACAAAGTCTTCGTCCAGCGCGGTTTCAGCTAACTGTGGCAGCCCGATTAGGACCAACCCAGTTTCAGTTGGCGGGCTGCCTAGTTTAAATGGCTCCCAAAGACGATGTTCTGTAGCTCTGCAGGGAGGTCGGCTTTGTCAACCTTCGTCCGAAGCAAAGTAGTAAGCTGCTGGAATGTTCGCATCTCCCAGCGTCGTGCACTTGCTTGCAGAGTTTGCATCTACGGAAACAGTAGTGTGCTGAGTGATTGGAGCCGCCACAGGCTGCACAAGGCCCATACGATCGTCTGTTGCCGCCACGACCGTCTCGGTCATCGCGTCCGAAACGTCGGTCGCCTGGTCCGGTCTGCGGGCGTCCCTCAAAGTCTCGTTGGGGCCGTTGGCTCGCTCTAGCGTGCGTCCCATCGGCTGCCGCGCGTCGTTCGTTCTCGTTTGCAGCTGCCAAGTGACTTTCCTCGGGTGTAACCGAGTAATTACTCCAAACAGAGCCTTCACTCTCATAACCATCATCACCGTCGCCTCGGTCGTGGTCCAGTGCTCCATCCTCGTCACCGTAGTCGTCGTAACAGTTAGACTCACGACCGTCGTAGGAGTCTTGGACCTTGAAGCCTTCCAGAGCTTCGGTCAGCGCTTCAACCAGCTCTATGCGAGGGTGACTGCGCGAGTCATCTCTGCGGTCGTCTCGGCGTCTACTGGCGTCTCGGTCTCGACGATCGCGGCTGTAGCCATCGCGTGAGTACTCTGTCCGCCTGTCGTCACGTCTGCGACCATCATCTCGAGACCTGGAGCGTGTAAACGAGGTCTCTTTAGTCGATCTGCGCTGTTCGCTCCGCAGGATCTCGTTGATGAGGTCTTCGAGATCGTGGATGTCCTTCACCCTAACGTGGCGCAGACGGTCTTCCAAGCTTCTGTCGCCGCATGTATCGAGGAAGTGTCGGACGTGGTCCTTAGCGTCACGTCCACCATTCTCGAATTGTACACCTGCGTTGCGACCATAGCCATTCAGTCGGTTCAAGTAGTCATACACGTGCTCCTTGTCGTCTCTCTTGGCAGAGTAGTACCGAGCCTTAGCTGACTGGCTGAACGATGAACTGTAAAAAAAAACTTGATGAAGGCGTCGCTGAGCAGGGTCCATTTGCGTCGGACCTTGCGAGGCAACTGTCTGTACCAGTGCAAGGCTCCTTCTTGGAGGCTCAACTCAAAAGTCATGCACCACTCGTTAGGCGGCGTATGGGTCCCCTTCATCTCGTAGACGAAAGTTCGCAGCCATTGAATTGACTGTTCGCTTCGGTTTCGTCTCCCGTAGTAGGGCTTGATATTCCCAAGCGGCAAATGAGTGGTGATTGCTAGTCTCGGTGGGGCCTTCCGAGCCCCCGCACCATCATCATCTCGACTAAGCTCCCGAATCTGACGCGCCCTTTGTTCGGCGACGTCGTCTCCGTCATCATCACTGTCCCGGAGAAGATCGTCATCCGACGAATCATCGGAGTCGTCGTGAATCTTCTGTCGGCTCGGCGTAGTTCCTCTGCCATTTGCTCCTGAAGCTCTCAAAGCCTCGGTCTCACGTGACAAGCGTTCCGCTCGAGGAGTGGAACGCGGAGTGACCATATGCGAGTCCGGATAGTAACTCGATTCCTCGGCGGGGATCGAGAAGACGCCACCCGAAGGCTCTGTCGCTCGTTTCTTGATCGGGGTTTGAGGTAAGGGGATCATCGACGGATCAACCGCCTCAGGCGCCTGTCGGGCTACCGGCTGGAGTTTTCCTCCGAGGTCCGAAGCCCCAAACGCCGCCCGAAGTTTCTTCTTCCACTTAGCGAGGGCGGTGCCTGCATCCGACGGAGACCAATCACGGAGAATCGCTGGTGACGGGTGAGACACAGCTCTGCACCCCATTGCTTCCAACAGCAGGATGGTGTCTTCTGCGACTTGGTAAGAGCTCGCCGAGTTGACAGGGACCGCGAGCTCGTTCTCCAGGTTCGTCCAGATAGCTTGGCGTTCCAACGCCGGTGAAAACATCTGCATCCACGTGCTCTTGTCGTTCATCATCGCCACGCAACGTCCGAGCGCCTTGTTGGCAGCCGGCGTGTCCCCGTTGAGGGGTGGCCGATTGCCAGTTGACTTAGAAGTCGCCTTCCCAGTCATCACCGAGGGTTTCGAATCCTCGGTTCCATCATCTTGGTGGAATTGAGCAGGTTCAGGGACTGCCACTCCCTCCAATTCGTCAAGGAGATTGCGCGATAAGGATCGCACACCTCCGCTACGGCCTAAAGAGACCACAGCATCTTCCGGGGCATCAGGCACCGCCGATGAGGGCTCTGCCTTCTCTTCTCAATCATCGTCATCATCGTACTTGGCATCAGGAATGTTCACCGAGCGATCAAAGGTGACCGAACGTTCGCTGAGCGGCTCTATGCGAGCTGTCGCCGGGGTAGCGAACGATCTGTCGGTCGATCCTGAACTCTCGTTCCGGATCCCCGAAGACTTCATCGGTGTTTCTGGTACCGTCGACTTGAATCCTTTCGCCATCTTCTTCTTCTTTCTCTTGTTCTTCTTCTCTTGAACGCTCGTTTAGGTAAAACCTACACACAGACCACAACACACAGAAGGTCACACCAATCCCGGGTCGCGGCACCAGTTGTCGTGTAGGAACACGATGAACTTCTCTTCCTAGTCGGATGAGTCCCACCAACAACACACGCTTCCCTCGAAAGGTCGGCGAATATGTTGGAACCAGACCTGAAGGCTCAGGAACGATCCCTTACACCGGGTTGGAATGTGTCCTCTGTGCACAGAGTCCGTGGTAGGTCTACCCAAATATAATACACCACTAACACGAGCGAAGCTAGGATGTACGTTCGTGCTTTCGCACTAACCCTCGCTGTCCCTCAGAATGAAGGGTACGGGCCGGTCAAGGCTTTACACGGGGCTGCCGAGGTCAAACCTCGGCGTAAGAATGTATGAAGGCTCTTCCGCACTTCCAATACAAATATACAACGTGCAAACGCTGTAACAATCGGCCAAATATCTCTCCTTTCCTTCTCTGTTCTTGGCCTTACCAGGACGAGCTCTCGGTCAGTGTACCTGAAGCTCGTCGGCAGGCATCCACTCAGCCGAGTGTATCCAGTCGCTACGGTCAGCTAGCTAGGCTTACCTTAGCCGGACTTGACCCTTGTTAGGTTGGGGGAAAATTCTGCTCTGTTATTTGTGGCCCTGAGGCCTTCTTAGCTCTTCCTATACTCTATCCTAAATCTCTATACAAATATCAAGTGTGAACATATCTCTGTGGGAAATCCTAATCCCACATAGATACGAATTCGTACCTACGACGAGGCCTCGTGTGGTTGTCACAGAGGGACCAACACTGGCGTATTCCTGACTTTTAGTCCTCGGTCGGTAGTATATTTGGTCCAACCGAGGACTCTTCGTCACTAAATTAGTCCTAGTCACTCCAGTGCGGTAACTGTGAGAGGCAACCTCGCTGGCCAATCAGGACCGCCGTCAACTTTCTCTTCTCGGTCCGATCCCGTTGTCTCTGTGGTCGGCTCGGCGAGCTCGGCCACAACTCAACATCACAGGACAAAGTTCGGACTTCATGCAACGACCCACGTCCGCTCAAGTTGTCACCAGCCTTGCTCAGAGAAGAAAGGTATTACGCTGCATGGTTGCCACTGAAGCGCAACACGGCATAAAACCCCTCTTTTCCAAAGCCGTGGCCAAATTCCCAGCAATCTTCAAGTCAGCGACGCGGCGCGCTAACATAGCGAAAGCTACAGATTGGTGGCGGAAACGGGCAAGATATCTAGAGGCTGCGCGTGGTTCAACCACACTTTCGGGGCGCCGCCCGCACGGCCGCGTTCGCGTTAATCGCAAATGTACCAACGGGAGGGGTCGACGTCCCAGTGAATGGGTTACGTGGTTGTATCCTGTTCTTTTGGATGAATTTGACCGCTTGCGGAAGGCCGGATTGAAGCTAGACGCGTCACTATTACGACAAGTTGCTCTAAAGCAGTTTCAAGTTCCTTCAGCTCCCTATTCAGCTTGTTCGGAAGATGCAAATGGCGCGCCGATTATAAGTAAGATTATTACGCGCTGGATACAAGTACTCGTGGAGAAGCGTCAGATTGTTCTCCGTGCCCACACGGGCAAGCGGCAAGTGAGCCCGGAAAAGCAAGCTCAGATAGAACGAGAAGTGGCACCACACCTTGGCCAACTGAAGCGCGACTTTGAAAGCGGGAAACTCGATGAAAATGCTGTCGAGAATATCGATGAGACACATTTTGTTATCGACTTCGACAACGGAAAGACTCTTGGTTTTGTCGGGCAGAAACAAGTCAAATACGCCGACGTAGTTTCAGGCGGGCAAGGTATGACGATGGCTGTTCGCATATCTGGCGGTGCAAGTGGGTATATTCACCCACCGATGATGATTTTCACGAACGTAGACAAAAGTTACCCAATTCGAGGTGTTGCCGATGACGTCGAAGGCGTTTGCTATCGTACGGGCCCCAAGGGATGGATGGACAAGGCATTGTTTAGAGAATATCTAAAAGAGCCTGGGGCTATTCGCGCGGACTCACGTGGTCGCGAAAAGACCGTCTTCCTTGATAACTGCTCAGGCCATTTAGAGGAAGCCGAGTGCCTTCAAGAGCTCCAGCATTTAATCCGGGGAAAAAGTATTTTTGGAGTTGGCTGCTGCTGCGGTTAAAGAGGTGAATCAAGAACGTGACGAGAACGGGATCAACTACGCAAGGAAGGCAATGATGCGTTGTGGTTTATCACTTAGTGTCGACGGAACTTGGTCTACCAAGCAGCTATTTTCACACTTACAAGAGATCGTGAAGAAGTATCCTGAAGAGTTTGAAGGTGTCTCGGAGGGCAAAGAGAAGGATCTTTCTGATGACACTGCTGTTAGTGACGGAGAATTGAGTGAGGGGCAAATAGTGGCAACCGTAGTCATGAACGACGCAGGTACTGAGGCCATGGTGTAGATGTGGATACATTTTTCATAGACTAATTTGGTGTTCATATTAGTCTGTGTTCAAAATTAGTCTATGCTGCTTGATGTCAGACTATATCCTGTAAACGCATTGAAAACCTGCTTACAAGAATTAGTCTGGGTCAGACTAATTACTGTAACCACTGTAGTGCTTCGGAACGAAGTGTACATGTACGTACAGCCCAACAGGGGTTAATTCGATGACCGCCATTGTGTGTTGCACATAATTTCAATGCATACAAATACCAAATGATATGCTTAATATTTTCGTGTACTCGCATGAATCCTTCAAGGTTATTATATTGCAACGGTATCGTGAAGACAATTGCATCTGATTACGGAGGGTAATAAGTATGAAAATATGAGGAATGCTAACGTTTAGCTTAGGTGAGCATCGAAGCGATAATTTGTCGTTGGAGTCTAATGAATTGTAAGCTGCTTGCGCGTTAGAAATCTATATCTACGTTAGAAGAAGAAGTCGAACGGACCTGTCTAACTATTGTCGTTGCATATCTAGGTGTTCTCTACGAACACGTTCTAGCGATGGAACACCCATTCTGGGTAGCAGAGTGGTAGCTTGCGCGCTGCTGGAGACCAGAGCAGAAACGAGAAAACCTACCAACCACAATAGTATCTGCCCACTCTCTGATGGCAGCACAGTGACTGCCTCAGGAGCGTACAGCAGGCGTCGTGCCGGAGGTGGCGTCGTCGCTCGCCGACATCCATGTTGCATGTAGATTTACCTGCACTAAAAAAATATAGGGGTGAAGGTGTTAGTGATGCAAGCTCGACCCCGTCCTAAGCCACGGCAGCAAAGTTTTCCTTGGAGGGTGGGTGGCTACCGGGCCGCGAACAAGGCGAGCTCACAGTTCAGCTAGATTTGGGCCACGGCAGCAGAGGTTCTCGTGGAGGGTGAAGGGCTGCCGTGGCTACCAAAAACGCCGAACTGGTACGTGCACCCAAGAAAAATATCGAGGATGGTTTGCGACTAAAACCTTAACTCACTGGCAGCTTCACAGCCTGAACTTTCGCGGAAATGAGAAGCCCCAAAGTACGCTACACTGCATACGGTAATTAGTCTTAGCGAGACTAATTCATGTTTATTGTTTTTGTTGTTGCGCACAGTAATTAGTCTAACCGAGACTACTTACCGACAAAGTCTAT
Organism: Phytophthora sansomeana; assembly: GCA_032158285.1. NCBI lineage: Eukaryota > Oomycota > Peronosporomycetes > Peronosporales > Peronosporaceae > Phytophthora > Phytophthora sansomeana. The sequence continues at coordinate 13,760 of JAPDHH010000219.1, forward strand.
TTACGGTAAACTATAATAGTCTATACTTACTCCACTGGTTCGCCTTCAAAATGATTCGTGTGCTTCTTCACTATTTCTTGGAGATGAGGGTACCACTGAGTCACCGACCACGAACCGTTTAGCCCAAGCGACATACCACATCGAATCATGGCCTTGCGAGCGTAGCTCATGCCGTTTTTCTTCTGAAGATTGACCGTCTTCACAGCGTCAGCACCCAGTTGAAGAAATAATTTTTCCCCGGGTTTTGGAGCTTTCCCGACCATGAGCCGTCCTTTCGAAAATTGTTCTGCCAGCATTTGTCCTTTATCAACTCCATTTTTTTGTTCCACCTCACCTTCCAGGCATCCTTGATCTTGGCAATTACGAATGAACCCGCAGGTTGGCATAGGTCGGTTGCATTTGGAGGAATAAAGCTCAAATTCGAATTGATCCTATCCGATTCAGTCCGGCATTCGTCGGCATCGATGTGCCCAGAACACTTGTCAAGGTAGATAGTTTTTTTTGCGGCCGTGGGGGTCTCCTCGCATCGCCCTTCGCTCTGTCAGGTACTCTCGGGAGGGAAGAGCCGCTGTGTCACCCAACCCTTCTTACTTGACCGATAATAAACGACGGGTGTCTTGTCAGGCACTCCGTGAATAGGGTAATTCCCCTCAGAGTTTGTGAAGATCATCATTGGGGGATGAACACGTGCACTTGGGCCACCAGATAACCGAACAACCATAGTCATCCCCTCTCCACCACTTACAACGTCTGCATACTTGACCCTTGTTTCGCCTGAAAATCCCAGAGTCTTTCCATTGTCGAAATCGACCACAAAGTAGGTTTCATCAATATTCTCGATGGCATTTTCATCGAGAGATCCGTCCTCAAATCCACGTTTTAGCTGGCCGATGTGGAACGCTACAGTTTTTTCAATGTGTAGGATCTTGGCTTCGCTGACCGGTTTGAGATCGGAGAACAATTTGATGCGCTTCCATGAACGTCTGAATCCAACGAGACGTGGTTTTGCCAATAATCAAAACGCCGTTCTTGTCGACACTTCTAGCATCATATTACTCTGCACTCTCCCGAATTATTTTCTTCCTCAACTGCAACAGCAGCGCAGGCTCAAATTTCACACCCAGCTTTCGGAGACGATCTAGCTCATCCAAAAGCAAGGGATACAGCCATGTCACCCAAGGGCTCCTGGGTCGCCCTCGCCCTCCCACGACCTTCGTACTAACTCGGCATCTCCCCCCTTGTAGACGTGCTGATACTGCAACAGAGCCGCGATCTGCCCCTAAGAACCTTTCGCGTTTTGTCCACCAGTCTACAGCTTTTGCCAAGTTTGCTGCCCGGGTTATTGGCTTGAAAATGGCCGAGAAAGCGTCTACGGCTTTGGCAAACATGCCTTCGATTCCGTTTGATTCTTCGTGCTTTTGCATCCACCGAACGACCTTTCGGCGGTGGGCGATAGTGCTTACGGCTGTGGAGTAGCGCCCTCGCGGAAATCAGTGAAATCCTTGAGTTCGTCCTCGCACAAACCCGTCGCGTCCTCTTGCGTGGTCGCGTCGGGTGTTTATTCCCGGTTGTTTAGCAGCGTATCTCTGGCTGGAGCGGAGATCGATGCGGGGGGATGAGCTTGAAGTGGGTGACCTCTCTCTCTCTCTCTCGTCTTCTACGACTTGGACGTCCCGCTCGTACGCAGTGGCGTCCTTCTTCCCGATGGGCGCGCGCCGACATCCGGCCGGCGTTTCCTTGTGGTCTTGCGTGGCGTTATCAGGCCGACGCGGTTTGTGTGCGGCGTTATCGGGCCAGCACGGGTCTTTGTCGGGGCGCGGGTTATCGGGCGCGCCTTGCGACGGGATTATTTAACGTGTCCCTACTGTCGGGCACGGGGTGAAAGGGGTGAGTACCCGATCCAACGGACGACGGGGGGCCTTGTTATCGGAAGGCTCAGCGAGCCGGCGTTCGGTGGTCTTCGATGCGCGCGGGAGGAAGATCCAGTTGCGTGTACCAAAGAAAATTCAGGACTGAGCCTTTACCTATCTGCGTCCTATGCTACTGACCTTCTATTGTAGTGGCCATAATACTTCGGACCAAGATTGACAGCCAAATTACTCCTAGAAGTTGATAACTTTCTATATACGATAGTTAGATATATAGGTAATTTGCACCCGTAGATTCCGATTCTGCAGTCAGATTGGACGATTTCGCACTCCTTACACATCATATTCCTCTTAGAAAAAGTTGTCTCCGATGCTCCAAAGTTTGGGGAAAGGGTTCAATTAGGGTTAGCCGGTGATTCATCACTTCGGATGATGCTTATTGGTCCAGAGGTCAATACATATGCAAAACCATATGGTGGTTAGGTTAATGTAGCACTGGTGTGGCACAAATGACGAACATGGGATTGTAACTCATCCAATGTACCCAAAACGCCATATACTAAATTTGGCAGGTTTACTCTAGTCGTCGTTGATCTCGTCGTCGTTTCCTGTTTGTACCATATTATTTTAGACAGGTATATTAATATGTAACAATGATCATGCTGGGAGCTCTTACCTCGGTCGATGAAGTTCGCTCTTGCCTCTTGTAGGCGGCCCACACGTCCGAAACAGTGCTCGGCGCTATCCCAAGACAGTCTGCTACAAGACTGCGTGTGCGCTTGCAGCGCCCGAAGCCTCAATCCTTCTCTGCGGAGAAGAATTTGTTGGTAGTTAGGACCATGGTAATCTGCCTATCACTCAGTTTCCGTCCTTGGGCCATCCCCGAAGTGCTTGGCGAGGACAGCGTCGCTTTGTTAATGAAAGAGTGGCTGGTGAGGGTTCGTTTGAGGGGCTGGTGGGGCTCGTGCGGCTCAGAGTGACCGAGCTGTTGCCACGAGTCTACACGTGTTACAATTTTTGGTCCGAACTATTTTGGTCAGTACAATAGTGGCGTCGTTCCATACCTAGCCCTACTTCTGTCGTGCCTATCTTCAACCAGATTTATGATTACCTAACCGTAAATCGGGATCTCCGATCTGGGTCCCCGATCTAGGAACTAGACCAGCGTTTCCCAATCGGGGTCGGGTTTCCAAATGAGGGTTTCCGATCGGGGTACATAGACAGGTATCACCCATTACTTTCCGGAAACTTCCCGTCGTGGTCGCTACTCGTCGCTCTTCGCTGGCGCCCTCATTGCTCTATCGCCATTCTCCATTCGTCGGAGGCCGCTCCACCACACGGCATGAGTGCTGCGCGAACGAGACGGGGGCTGCGAGGGGACAGTCTCTGGCTGCTGTGGTTTGTCATTGTCGTCTGAGTTGCTGTCAGATGCGGCCGTAGCAGTTGAGAGATGCAAATCTGCATTGGCACGCGCCGATTTGGAATCGGATCGGTGTGCTTGTCGTTCAATGGCTGCAACAATTGACGATGCTGAGGTTGATGCTGGAACTGGGTCATCACAACCAGGACACATGACGGATTGCCCAAAACCTTCTTCTCCGACAAGACGCCCACAAAATGGGTGCATGTGAGCGCAGCAGGTCGGGCAACGGTGAATAGGCCCGACGGGTTGCCCACATCCACCACAGGGCGCAGTTGACTTCTTGGTTGGCATCGGATTAATCTGCTGGAAGCAAAATGTAGAATAAGAGCTCTCGGTTAGCAAAGAAGTTGGGGCTTATAGAGAGCGAAGCTGCTTATTGCCGCAGTCCTTCACCCCTACCACCACTGCGGAGGTACCATCAGACATGTGTGATGAAAATGTTCTGGCTCTATTTATAGCTGCACTAGGTCGAGACTTCGAAACGACAAACAGCAAAATCAGTTGGCACGATTATTTTGGTATAATAGTGGTTATCACGGTTGGGAAGTAAGTAAGTATCATTGACCAATTAAATCAATCCTTCTCTTCCCAACCGTGAATACCAGTCACCAGCCATTGTCAGTCGAAGCACGCAGCGAACGAGCTATTACGTTGGACTGGCTGGAGGCCGCCATGCTCCTCAGCGAACTGGAGGGCGGCGGAGGAAGCGAAGAAGAAGCGACGCTCTTTGAAGCAATAGACAGCAACCGATACATGACTCAAGGGATCGTCGAGAAGACAGAGAAGTGGGATGCAGAAAGGATTTACAAGGTGGATGTATTGCGTGCACAGCGAGACCTACGGATGCATCGAGCTACGTTCACTAATCTTTTAGAGAGGCTGCAGACACACGTCACCTTTGCACGAGCAACAGGCAAGCAGGAACAGGCATCAGTGCAGCTGCAGCTCGAGGTGTTCTTGTACTCACTTCAGCCATTGACTGTACACCAAGTTGCTCAGCATTTTGGCATCGCTGAAGATACGAACTTCTATCAAATTGTCTCTTGAAGGAGCTAGAGCTAATTGACTAACACTGCTGCTAAATACTTAGGCTCCGTGTACAAGTACAGTAAAAGAAGTACTGAAGCCATTTCAGTCTTGAAGAAGAGTGTATTTCGTGGCCTTCTGCAGCAAACAAGGTCATTGTGCAAAACTACTTCGAAAGGGTATCGGGATTCCCATCCTGCGTAGGATGCGACGACGGAACGACAATTAAGTTGTGTTACGCCCCGAAAATCAACGCTGAGTGCTACTTCTCAAGAAAATCGGACTATTGTCTAGGGGGCACAATTATTTTGTGACCACCGCCGGCGGATCATGTATTACCAGGTAAGCTGATGATGGTATTAAAACGTGTCGACTTTATCTTTGTTTGACCTATTGCTGCTATCGCTGTAGGTCGGTGTGCCTGGCTCATTGCATGACAAGCGGTCTATGAGTCTGACCCGCGTCGCCGCACAACCCGCGAGCTTTTTCGAGCCCGGTGAATATATGCTGGGGGACAGTGCATATTCGTGCAGCTTCCCTTTCATCTTGACTCCATACAAGACGCCTTCGAGCTCTATTAAGCGAAACCGAACATTCAACTGGGTGCTAGCTAAGCAACGCATCATTGTGGAGCATGCAATTGGTATGCTAAAGGCTCGGTTCCCCGTTTTGAGTTGCCTTCGGGACAAATTCTCTGATGAAGAAACCCTGCATCTTGTATGCAAAACATTGTGTGTTGTTTTGTGCTGCATAATTTGTGCATCTCATTAGCAGACGATGCATACGGAATTGACACACCTACAGTAGACCTGGGAGTCGAAGACAGTGACCACGATTGGAACGAGGACACCAGTGACGACTTGCGCGTATGCGTCCAAGAACTAGTGCTCATGTGAAATGGTTTTGCTAGCATATAAAAACTGAATATTATTTTTTCAAGAAGAAAAACATTTTTATTCAGGATTTACATTTGTAAATCTACGAGCGTTTCGCCAACTCCAGCTCTATCTGTTTGTGTTGTAGAGCAATTTGCTGTGTTAGCAATTGAAACTGTTGGTCCATCTTCTTCTCTTTAAGACGAAGCTCTTCCTTATACATCTCAAAATGCTGCATCTTCAGAGCTCTCTCTCTCTCACGAAGATCCCTGTCAGCCTTGTGTCTTTTCGCTCTGACTGCTTTTCGCGATCATCGCGAAGACGCTCCAGAATTCTTGCGACGGGCGGAGAGGTACGAATAGCAGCTGGCGGTGGTTTCATAGGCGTCTCCACATCGGTAGAACGAACGATGGCCTCCGGCGCATGATGAGTCGGAGATGAAGTGCTCAACACAACTGGAGTCGTATTTCCGGCAAGGTTGAACTCTGTGCGCCCTGGCTCCAAAATTACAGGAGACACAATGTTGTGCTGAGCACCAAAAATATCGTCCATAGCGTAGAAATACTTGCATTTTTTGCCAACAAGTCTGTTAACGCGAACGACGAGATGGAATAGTTAACAATCAGACGCTACATGACTAATACACAACATGTGAATACGGCACCTTTGATACTAGCTGGGTCGCTCTCCTTAACACCAAATCCGGAGCGACTCAACTTCGCCTTGTACGTTTTCTATGAGCTCTCTAGCTCAATGCACTTGGACTTCACCTGCGTCGGAGTCTTGGTCTTAAGAGCAGCGCTAGTGCTGGTGTAAAACTTTGTCTTCACGCCCGTCGTGTAGTCTCTAAAGCTCGCGCTGATCAGATCCATCAGGGCATATTCCTCCGTCTCTGACCAGCGTTTGTTGCCCATGTCAACAAGGAGAGTATGACGCAAACGAGAGCATCCACCCGTTGAATTTCCTGATTTCTACCAATAAGATCAAACCTTCCTTATTTAAAGAAAGTGGCTACGTTCACCAATACGGACATAAAATGGGCTAAATACGAAACTTTGCCTGGCGAGATCACGCGAGGGCTGCAGCTCTACAAGGCTAGCACTACGGTATCGGGATAGACCAAGTGCATTTAGCAGCAGGGTGTGAAGCCAATGCTTCGTTCGTTAGGCTAGGCCCCACCATTTTCATTCTACACCTGAAGGGATTTAGCTCCTGGATTGTGAATTTAAGTTGCGTGAAGGGGCTCAAAGTTGCTTGAAAGTTGCCCTAAAGTTGCACGTTTACCCTTCTTCTGTCAAAAGATTGGTGAACGTAGGGAGAGCCTTTTAAATAAGCCTTTTAAATAAGGCTGGTGAACGTAGGGAGAGCCTTTTAAATAAGCCTTTTAAATAAGGCTCTCCCTACGTTCACCAATCTTTTGACAGAAGAAGGGTAAACGTGCAACTTTAGGGCAACTTTCAAGCAACTTTGAGCCCCTTCACGCAACTTAAATTCACAATCCAGGAGCTAAATCCCTTCAGGTGTAGAATGAAAATGGTGGGGCCTAGCCTAACGAACGAAGCATTGGCTTCACACCCTGCTGCTAAATGCTCTTGGTCTATCCCGATACCGTAGTGCTAGCCTTGTAGAGCTGCAGCCCTCGCGTGATCTCGCCAGGCAAAGTTTCGTATTTAGCCCATTTTATGTCCGTATTGGTGAACGTAGCCACTTTCTATTTAAAAAGAACCAACCAGGCAAAAAGTTTCGCACTCTTTCAAATCTGCTTCGTTTTGGAGGAGAGTATTGGGTCGACCCGAAGGTTTGATTTGATTGGGTGCTGACGCATTTTTCTTACTTACTTCCCAACCGTGATAACCACTAAGGTAATCGAACCCACAGCAGTTAATAGAGACACCAGCCGCTTTAACCATCAGACTAATTTTGAACATTGTATGATACACTCCGTGCCAGGTTATATCGGCCACCTGTGTCGGTGGCTGTAGCAAAGTCAATATTGACCTATGAAAAGTGCTGTTTGGATACGTAATCGATGTGATTGGTAGAAATACGGGGCTAGTGTTAACGTGCAGCATTTCGCAGTATACGACAGGGCGCGTATACAACCTGGTGCTTTTGGTACTGCGACAAGATACATCGGCCACCCGACCTATATTTAAATCAAGTATACTGTACATTAATGATAGTAGCATGATGCACACGTGTGTGCAGCTCATTATGGGAGGAGTAGTGGTGGTCAACACCGACGCAGCTCCAGTGGTCAAACAACTCAATCGAAGCCGCCCAGCGCACGTCTATCTACTTCCTATCCCCCATTGGCATCGTTTCTGCGAGGTTAACGTACAAGTCTGCCACAGCTGAGGCGCAGCAGAGCTCTCTCTGATGGCGACGGCTTTGAAGCATTATTGTATTGAATATGATCAGAAAATGGGTTGGTAGCTATTGGGTTCCTGTGGAAGCTAGCAAGTTACGGCTTAAGGTTTATGTGAGGCACAGGATGTTGCCAAGCTAAAATAGAGCGTTAATACTAGTAAAAACATCTCGTTAAGTTACCACTAGTAGTCTCACAACGGCCCACCGGCTCGGCGAAGCCTGACACCTATAGAAGTCTGCGTCACTGCGTGCATCATGCTACTATCATTAATGTACAGTATACTTGATTTAAGTATAGGTCGGGTGGCCGATGTATCTTGTCGCAGTACCAAAAGCACCAGGTTGTATACGCGCCCTGTCGTATACTGCGAAATGCTGCACGTTAACACTGAAAGTGCTGTTTGGATACGTAATAGATGTGATTGGTAGAAATACGAGCCCCGTATTTCCACCAATCACATCTATTACGTATCCAAACAGCACTTTTCATAGGTCAATATTGACTTTGCTACAGCCACCGACACAGGTGGCCGATATAACCTGGCGCGGAGTGTAAGACTAATTATGAATCCGCAGATTTTCGACTCAACAGCAATTAGTCTAGATCAGACTACATCTGTGCAAAGACTATTTTTGAACACAGACTAATTACCGTAGGCTTTATGCTGGGCGCTACCCTCTAGTTTTCTTGTGGCCGGGCAAAAAACAAAGGTAGCCATGTAGCAGTGTAGCCATCTCTCTTTCAACCAACCCACGTGCTGCATTTATTGTACCCCGGGGGTACTGCAGCTGTTCCTTCCAGCCTCCCGTATTTGACACTGCATTTCCGCTTTTAACACCCAAGGCAGGCTTCACTGTATCTCGCATCACCATGTCCGCGCCGCAGGTCGTCCCGTGCGGCTCGTACGACATCGTGCTGGGCTCGTCGCTGCTGCAGTCGCGCTTCGTGGCCGAGGACCTGCTGCAGCGCCTGCCGTCCACCGCCACCTTCGTCATCCTCACCGACGCCAACGTGGGGCCGCTCTACGCCGAGCCACTGCGTGCTCAGCTGGCCGCGCTGCTGCAGGCGCAGGGCAACGCCGCGCGTCGTGTGCTGCTGCACGCCATCCCGGCGGGAGAAGCCTCCAAGTGCCGCGAGATGAAGGCCAAGATCGAGGACGATGTGCTTTTCCCCAACCGCTGCCATCGCGACACGTGCGTCGTGGCCGTGGGCGGCGGCGTCGTGGGCGATCTGGCCGGCTACGTGGCTTCCACGTACATGCGCGGCGTGCCGTTTGTGCAGGTGCCCACGTCTCTGCTGGCGTGCGTGGACTCGAGCATCGGCGGCAAGACGGGCATCGACGTCGAGGCCGGCAAGAACCTGCTGGGCGCCTTCCACATGCCGCAGCGCGTCTACATCGACCTCAGGTGTGCTGCACACGCTGCCAAAGCGCGAGCTCATTAACGGCATGGGCGAGGTCATCAAGTCGGGCGCCATCTTCAACGCCGAACTCTTCGAGCTGCTCGAGACGTCGGCCGAGACCATCCTCGCTCTCTCCGACATGGACGTGGTGCAGCGCGTCGTGGCGCTCACGGTGCAGGTCAAGGCCACGGTCGTGACACAAGACACCAAGGAGATGGGACTGCGTGCCATCCTCAACTTCGGCCACAGTATCGGCCACGGCATCGAGGCGCTCGTCCAGCCCGAGTACTTGCACGGCGAATGCGTCTCCATGGGCTGTATCAAGGAGGCCGAGATCGCTCGTGGCATGGGTGTGTTCCTCTGCAACAGTGGGCCGTCTGCGTCGTTGTCTTGCTGCCTTCGGTCTGCCGGTGCGTGTGCCGGATCACGTGGCGACGCGTGATGTCCTGGTCAAGATGGAGGTCGATAAGAAGAACAGCCAGGGCGTCAAGAAGATTGTACTGCTCGAGAAGATCGGCACGGTGCTCGCCAACCCGTACGCACGTGCTGTCAAAGACCACCAGATCGAACTGGTCCTGGAGAAGCAGGTTCGCATGGTGCCAGGTGCTAAGGCCAATGGAACAATCCGCGTCCCCGGGTCCAAGTCCATTTCGAACCGCGTGTTGCTCATGGCTGCCCTGGGTAAGGGTCCATGCCGCATCACCGGTCTTGTGCACTCGGACGACACCCAAGTCATGATGAACGCGCTACAGAAGGTCGGTGCCAAGTTCACCTGGGAGGACAACGGAGCTGTTTTGGTTGTCAAAGGTACCGCCGGAAAGTTTGCTACAGTGGCGGACGGCGAAGAGATTTACCTAAGTAATGCTGGCACTGCTGCGCGCTTCCTTACGAGTGCCATGACGCTAGTGTCAAGCGAAAGCAACGGCGCAGTGGTTGTCACAGGCAACTACCGTATGAAAGAGCGCCCGATTGCGCCATTGGTGGAGGCTTTGCGTGGCAACGGCTGCGATATCTCCTACCTCGAGGCGGAAGGTTGCCCGCCGCTGGCGATCCGTGGCACCGGTCTGCGCGGTGGCACCGTTCGCCTAGCTGCCAAGGTCAGCAGTCAGTACGTGTCTTCTGTGCTCATCAGCGCACCGTACGCCAAGGAGCCGCTTGTATTGGAGCTCGATGAGGAGCAACCGACGTCGCTGCCGTACATCCTCATGACGACGCAGCTCATGCAGCAGTTCGGCATCGCTGTGGAGACGCTGGCCCCCAATCGCTACCGCGTGCCTTGCGGTGTCTACGAAAATCCTAAGGAGGTTTCTGTTGAAGTTGATGCCTCGTCAGCTACGTATCCGCTGGCCTTCGCCGCTATCACGGGTGGCCATGTGACAGTGGAGGCTCTGGGCAACACTAGTCTACAAGGAGATGCGGCTTTCCACACCCTGTTGCGCTCTATGGGATGTACCACGACGCAGGATGCAACGTCTACGACGGTGACTGGTCCGCAGGACGGAACGCCCCTCAAGGCTGTTGAAATTGACATGGAGACCATGACAGATGCGTTCATGACCGCTGTTGCCCTAGCTGCCGTCGCGGACGGCACGACCAAGATCACTGGCATTGCCAACCAGCGTGTGAAGGAGTGCAACCGCATTGAAGTTATGGTGACGGAGCTTCGCAAAATCGGCGTTGAGTGCGGCGAGCTACCGGATGGCATCTGGATCAAGGGCACAGCTGGTAAGACTGACCATTTGAAGAAGGCCTCGATTGCGTGCCACAACGACCACCGTATTGCTATGAGCTTTGCAGTTCTGGGATCCGTTGTGGAGAACGTGATTATCACGGACAAGGAGTGTACAGACAAGACGTACCCGGAGTTTTGGGACCATGTGCAGATGCACCTTGGGCTTCAAGTCACCCCTGTTGTCGAGGAAAACACCGGCAACAACGATTCTAATGCCGCGATCCCCGGTGTGTTCGTGATTGGCATGCGCGGAGCTGGTAAAAGCTCTCTAGCGAAGGCTGCGTCGGCTTCCTTGAAGTTAGATCTCTTAGATACCGACAAGGTCTTGGAGAAGGAGTTTGGTGAGTCCATCGCAGACTTCGTGGCTCGCCATAACCACACCTGGGAGGCTTTCCGCGAGAAGCAAAAGGAATTGTTGCTGCGCTTGATCGCAAACCCGCCTCCGGCAACTATTATTTCTTGCGGTGGTGGTGTTGTCGAGACGCCCGATATTGTTGACGCGCTGGAGAAGTACCCGTACGTGATTCACGTCCACCGCGACATCAATGATGTTTTGTCGTATCTGGATTCTGTCGAGGAATCGCACCGTCCGTCCTTGGGAGACTCCCATGCAAACGTCTGGGCTCGTCGGGAGCCGCTGTATCAGCGTAGCGCCACGTTTGAGTTCGTTGTGAACGCTGGAGATGTGGACTACCCGCGCATTGACCGCGATTTTGTGCGCTTCCTTTCCGTCATCACCCCTGGTCTGCCTTCTAGCTTTGACTACCGTTCGTCCTGCCGCGCGGACACGTTTTTCTTGTCACTGACGTTCCCTGATGTGAACGACGCTCGTTCGATTATAAGCGATATCTCGAAGGGTGCGGATGCATTGGAGCTGCGTGTGGATCTGCTGAAGAACTTCCAAGACACGAAGTTTGTGGCTGCGCAGGTCGCGCTGCTGCGAACTCTTTCAACGCTTCCGATCATTTTCACGGTGCGCTCGAAGGGCCAAGGTGGTGCATTCCCCGATGGCGAGGGGCACGAGCAGAAGATGTTTGAGCTGCTCCAACTGGGCGTTCGCTTGGGATGTGAGTTTGTTGACGTGGAAACGTGCTGGTCACGCAAAGCGCGTGAGCACCTGCTTACCCACCGCCACCGTTCTGCCGTTATCTCGTCCTTCCACGCCGTGCAGAAGCCTACCTCTGAGGCAGAGGCCAAGCTTATTTTCCGCGAATGCTACTTTCAGGGACGAGTACAGATTGTGAAGGTTGTCGCCAAGGCCTATTCGCCGCAGGACGCACTCATGGTCGACCGTGTCGCCAAAGACTTCGCTAAGGCGTGGCAACAGCAGATGCCTATCATTTCACTTTGCACTACCGAGGCGGGTAAGCTGACACGCGTATTGAACCGCACACTTACGCCTGTGACGCATCCGCTGCTTCCTGCGGCGGCGGCGCCAGGACAGCTTTCCGTTGAAGAGATCATGACCCTGCGCAAACAGCTTGGACTTCTCCCAGGTATCTAATCTGTAGATTGTGGCGCAGTGTGGTTGCTGTGTATGCTCTGTTAATGCGCATTATCTCACGTTATCTCGCTCTTCTTGCCTGCGTTTGTTTGATGTTCACCAGCGCGCGAGTTCTTCTTGTTTGGATCGCCGATCCAGAAATCGCCATCACCTGCGATGCACAACGCTGGGTTTGAGTCCACGTCGCTGTCTTCACTCTTTACCTACGGACTGCATGACACTACGGACGTCTTGGAGATTGTGCAGCGCATGCAGACACCCGACACAAGCTTCGGTGGCGGCTCGGTCACAATTCCGCTGAAGGTGGACATTATGGCCCACCTGAACGAGCTGTCACCTGCTGCTCAGGCCATCGGCGCTGTGAACACCATTATGCGTGAAGACCGCAACGGAGAGCCGTACTGGAAGGGCGACAACACGGACTGGTTGGGCATCTTGCGCCCCATTAGCAAGCGCCTAGCTACTCTTAGCGAGAAGAAACCTGCTCAAGAGCTGACTGCGCTCGTAGTTGGCGCAGGTGGCACCTCCATGGCGGCGTCGTACGCGATGCGTCAGCTGGGCGTAGGCAAGCTCTTCATTTTCAACCGCACACTGGAGAAGGCCCAGGCTGTGGCTGCGCGCTTCGATGCGGATGCGCTAGGCGAGCTAACACCCGAAACACTGGCTCAAGTCGACGTCGTGGTGGGCACGATCCCGGCCCAAGCAGGTTTTCAGCTTCCCGACCACCTCGTTGCGCCTCGCGCTGACGGTAGCAAGGCTGTGGTGCTGGATGCGGCGTACATGCCGCCTATCACACCGATGCTGGCACACGCACACGCATCGGGCGGTGCGTTGTGCATCCAGGGCTACGAGATGCTGTACGAGCAGGGTATCGAGCAGTTCTACCGTTGGCACAAGGCGACTCAGGTGTGGTCAGTGAATGAGGAGGCAATCAAGGAGGCTTGCCGACAGCACGTGCCCGTCGACCAGCGGCTGTCCAAGGCTTAGCTGTGTGCAACTTGAGAAGCAAGCAAAGTACGCGTAAAAAGTTAATGAGGTTCGCACATTTACCCGAGTCACAGAGGCTGACTGGATGCAGACTGCCAGAGCTTCAGGACCAGTTCTTGGTTTTGCTGCAAGGTCCCCCAGTACTGACAGCCTCTTGCTAGTTTACTTGGCGTCCATGGCATGCCTCTTGGAGCGGCAGACGATTGTCATGGCGCCGGCACAGGCCAATGCCGCGCCCGCGTAGTGCACAGGAATGGAGACGTAGCAGCCGTTCGAGTTCATGTTGGCTAGCGCCTAGTAGAGACAAAGAGAAACAACACAAATGAGTACAGAGCACCACGCTTGACACGCGCCAATTGCAGCCACGCACCGACAGGGCGACGCCCATGTGGATGACGAACACGGCGCCGACAGCCATCGCCGAGCGCTTGCGGTACCCGTCGAACGCAACGACCATGAGCGCCACGTCCAGCGCCGTGAGCGCCAGCGTGGATATGGCGGCCGACAAGACGAGCGGGATGCTCTCGCACGAGGCCGAGAAGGCGGCGCCGCGCGAGCCCGTGGAGGAGCCCATGAGGCTGCCGAACATGAGCAGCGCGTGCATGACGGAGAAGCCCACGCCGCCTGCGAGCGACGACGTGGTGTCGTTGAGCGGCAGTTGGTGCGAGGACGTGGTGACCCTCTTGACGGCCGCTTCCGTGCGTGTGTAGAGGTAGAAGAAGAGCAGACGGAACGCCTCCTGCACCACGACACCCACGGGCACAGTGGCCGACAGCGACGTCTTGAGGGGAGGGATGATCTGCCACAGAGAAGCCGTCACGAGGATGGCCACGAGCCACACGAAGGCGCCACTGAGCGCCAGGATCACGAGCTGCGCGCGCTTGGCCACCACCACGAAGAAGAGCGCGGCCAGCGGCCCGAAGCCCACGAGGATGCAGCCGAAGAGCAGCGGCCAGTTGACCAGGCCGTCGTGGAGCGCCATGGTCAGGGTGAGCAGGCGGCTTCTACTTGCTTTCTGGCTTTCATGACGTTGCGGAGTGGGATGCAGAAAGAGAGGCTAGTGTGGACCACATTAACCGAATGTACTTATAAAGAAGAGCGTTGGCGCTTCAAAACCAGCCAATCAATGCGCATCGATTAGCTTATAAAGCGCATGTACCTTACGTAGGATTAGCGACAGAGGCTACTTCTCTGGCCCACTCCAAAATGGACATTTCATATTTTGCTCCATAGCTTCGGAACCAAGGCTCAAAATTGAACACTAATCTCGCCATAATGAAGCCCTGGCAACAGCGAGCACAAGCATATTTTTTTCGCTGGATAACTCGCCAGTTTGAGGGACTGAGTTTCGATCACAGGCAGCGCTCTGGGGGGTGGCTCAGGTTATTTGTCGCAGCTCAGTCAACTTTTAGCGATATTACACCAGACTTTTAGCACGCCAACCCGAGCGCTTTATGAACGGACGGGCCAGTTCCTAACCTCTCGTTTGAATAAGAGGCGTGGCAAATTAGTGCGCGCCAGCGCAAGGTTTATTGCTTAAATCCTGCGTTTTCAGCAGAACCACCAGTGAGAATTGACCAATCAGGGACAAGCTAATAATTATGCTACCAATTAGCGAACTGCTGAAGGTGAATTAAACTTAAACTTAGGCAAACAACATCGAGTACCCGGTGACGACGGCATCCGTAGCTACTGGCACCGACATGGGGAGTTGGCCGTTGACTGCAACGTGCTTGTTTACCCTCGGTAGCTTGAAATCATTCCCTCCACCACTTCGTAGACCTGCTTCTAATACTTTCTGTAGCGTAACAAAACACTTGTCTAGTGTTTGCCATCTCAGCTCTTGAAATGCTTCGTCAACAGCGGCAATGAGGCTCTTCGTATCGTAACACGCCTTGCGGTATTGTAGAACTTGAATCGACGAAAAGTAGCCTAAATCTAAGACATTCAAATCGGGCGATCGTGGTGGCTGGCAACGCATCCTAATCATCCACCCTCCGATGCTACCTGCCGCCTCGAGCTCGGTGTCGTCTTCCAGGACGTGAGGTCCAGCATTGTCTTGCTGGACGTACACGGTTGATCCATTTTGAACTACACAAAAAATTCAAAGTTAGCTATTTTTCACCAAATTCTGAATAAAAATTGATGGTACCTGGCATGTTAGCTCGAATTGCAGGAAAAACGTTTTCGAGAAGCAGTGTGCGATAAAGCTTCCTTGTCATTGTGACGCTCTTTGTCACTATTGTCCCCTTAGGACGATTAGCAGAGCTCCAGATCGCTTTCGTTTCCTCCACAATGGGCCAAATACCCAGTTCTCCATCAAAATACTTCTTTCTATGAAAATCATAGCGAGATCGTGCTACTGCCGCCAGAAACATAACTTTCCCAATGTACCTTTTGTTGGGGCACGAACGATACGGAAGCTGCTCTGTCGCAGTTAAATAGTACTTGTTAGTACCCTTGTAAGGATTGAACCATTTTTCGTCCACGTGGACGGTGTCATACATGTGATGCATGCGATCTACCCGACCCCCTAAAAACATTCGAAAAATAAATGTAAAAATGAGCAAATGTGAAATAAGACAAGAATGCAGTGATATTGTACATGACCTAAAGGCATGTTCACGTGAGCGAGTGCCCATTGAAGGCGGCGGGTTTTGTGAGCATCGGTCAGTGTAGGCCGGTGGGCCAGGAACCTCCTCTTCATTTTGTGCTAAGCCAGTCTCAGGATAGCGGTGCGCATGTAGTGATGGCACACACCAACTGTAATGGTTCTTGTGTGTACGTGCCAACTTGTTCTCTCGATCGCACTGTCATGCTTCTGTTTCGGACACCGGACACCGTTTTGCCGCTTTTGCTCAATCGAAATTGCCATGTCGTATTTGGCAGGATCTAGTCCCATAACTGCACCATCATCAGTACACAATTACCATATAGCCATACACATCTTATAACTTTAGCTGGGCCAAGATTCGACGATTGTACGGCTCCTCAGAGAGCTGTACATCGACATCTGTGGCAAAGAGCGCAATCAGGCTATCAATGAAACCCGTGTTGCTGCCGCCACCGCCTAAGCTGCACCGGAGCCCGCCCCCGAGCCGCTTGCCCCATGGCAGGCCCGACGCCAGGCACCGAACTGGTGTCGCTTTCTGTACGGTGTCAACGTGGCCGATGGCCTGGGCGACGAAAGCGCCCCATCGCATTCTCCTGGAGCTCATAGAACGCCGTCGTTCGTTGAGCTCTTGGAGAATGAGGTGGAGATGGACGACGAGGCGGAGGTGGTCCTGGTCGATTCAATCACTCCCCGTCCTGTTCCCGCTCTAGCTCCAGCTCCTGTTCCTGCACTTTCTGAATTCATGTAAAAAAAACGTTTAGATGGCGCACCTAACGATGTTATGTACCAGGGTGTGTGCTGTATAATTGGTGCTGCACTAATAAGCCACTGTATCAGACTACAGAGATCAAGTATACTGTACTATAGATTCATGTTCGTTATAACGGATATAAGCTCCTATTTATGTAAGATAATGCACGTTATATGGAAATACTGAAATGTGATTGGTTGCAAAAGTTGAAGTGCAGCTTTCGCCTTAACAGCTTCAACTCGCCGGTACTAACACGCTTGAAGTCCGCTAACGACATCCACGACGACGCAGCAGTTGCAGATGGTCTGTTGGTTCCTAATTGCCTATGTGTGCATCTTCGGCTACGTGTAGTTGTAGGGAGGAACGCCACCTAACCGTTCGTGTGCCGCAAGGGGTACAATGTATTGACGATCCTTCACCGATACAATTTGCGTTGAGTTTTGTCCAGTCTGTGGTTGGTATAGTCGCGTGGGGACTCAAAGCCGCTAGATTGCACTTGCCGCACTCATCGGAAGATCGCGCAGTGCTCTCTGCGATTGTGGTGATGACTCTCGTGATGACAATCGTTTGCATGAGGTCAAGTCAACTTCAACATGAATGGAGCGATTTAACCAGCACCCGGCAGTTGAACTCGAAACCATTGCACAGATCGTAAAGCTGTCGCTTGAAGTGTGTGCAAACCAAATTGCAGTTCATCCAAGCACGTAAGTCACTCGGATCGAAGTGAAACAGCTTGTAACTCAAGTTGAGCTTCTCAACAACTCACGTTGGTATCATATCTAGGCAGCAAAACGCATTAAAATAATTAGCTTTCTTCCTTGCCTTTCTCGACTGCCAGCAAACCAAAGTGGAGAGCCCACATCCACCAAATAAATCAAGCTTAGATCCTGCGGCTGGCGCGAATCGAGCGCTGCATGTTGGTCACGACCGAGTGCTTCATTGTCGGATGACCAGCGTTAATACGCTCCGTGAACGCCTTGCTCGTGTACGTGTTCTTGGTCAGCACATAATTCACGGCGAACTTGCACAAGTCGAGAGGAAATTGCCACAGGAGTACCCATAACCAAACAATCAGCATATATCCTCCCCCACAGCCGATCACAGCGATCCGGTTATTCGGATAGCCACCAAAACCAATCCAGCCGATCACCGAAGCGACAATCTGAGCGAACACGAAAGCAATCAGCAGCAGGTTGCATGGCTTCTCAGCAAAGAACCAGTTGTTGCTACCGGCCGCACGCGTCACGAAGATCAGAGCCTGGCCAGAGATCGACACCTGCAGGTATACCAGCGAACGCAGCACACCCTCCTTGCGCTGGATGCCAGGTCCGATCATTTCGTTGTCGCGCGTCCACGTCTGGTTCCAGTTGCTGAAGCCCCACACGTAGTCACAGAAGCTCACCTCGTTCGTGATGGGAACCTCGTCGTTGCCGATGAATTCCACACCCTTGCCCAACTGCGCAGCAATGAACACGTCGTAGTCGCCCTCGTACGCGGCACCGCCAACACCCAGAGTGTACGCGTACACGTACTGGTTGTACGCCACCTCGGCCGACGGCTTCTCGTCGTTCGGCAGGTTGTTCAGGTGCACGACCGCCAGGTCCTCGAACAGCTTCGAGCGCGAGTCGTACTTCTCCTGGTACTGCGTCCAGTACGCGTTAATGGCGCTCTCACGGAAAGAGCCCACGTCCTGCACGCTAGCAGCCTGCGGCACGCTGCCCGTCATCTCACCACAGCCAGTCGCGTTGTTGTCCATCACGCACGTCTGGTACTGGTCCTGAAAGAAGTCGTGGCACTCGTTCTTCATGCAGCTCACACACAGGTTCTCCACGCCAGTGCTCTCGAAACCACTCGAGTTGTTGACGATGGCGAACAGCACGATGGTCGACAGCGTCAGCCACAGGCCGAACGTGATCGACGAGATGAACACCCCCTTCAGCTTCCACGAGTCCGGGTGCGGCGACGCCACCACGTTGTCCTTCGAGATCGTCAGAATGGTGCCGTCGTTCAGGATGGCCAGGATCACAACAAGAATCGGAGGGAAATACCAGTTCCACGCCACCGTCAGGATGCCGAACGTGAACACGATACGCACCGTCATGGCGATCGAGTACATGGCGTAGTTCTTCATGCGCAGGAAAATCTCACGGCTCATGCGGATGGCCGTGATAATCACACTCAGACCGGGAGAAACGAGCACGATGTCCGACGCAGCACGAGCAGCGTCCGTCGCATCGTCCACAGATATACCAATGTCGGCCTGAGCCAGGGCCGGAGCGTCGTTCACACCGTCACCCGTCATGCCCACCACCTTGTTCAGCGACTGCAGGTGCTTCACGATCTCGAACTTGTGCTCCGGGAACACCTGAGCAAAGCCGTCCGTGTCGTAGATCATTTGCGCCAGGTCCAGTCCAGGAGGAGGCGCCGTGTTGAAGAAAGAAGTGTCCAGGATGTTCGTCGGCATTCCCAGCTGACGGCACGTCTCGACGGCGATGGCCTTCTGGTCACCCGTCACCATCTTCACAGCGATACCCAGAGCAATGGCCTTCTTCACCGTGTCGGCCGTGTCGTGACGAGGCGGGTCGAACAGCGGCAGCAGACCGATCATCTGCCACTCGCACTCCTCCACCGGCACGTCGCCGCTGCGGGAGATACCCACACCCAGACCACGGTAGCCGCGCGAAGCGAACTCGTTGATGCGCTCCTCCACCTCCACACGCATGGCGTCAGCGTTCACATCCATGTCCAGCACCACCTGCGGGGCGCCCTTCACGGCACGGAAGATCTCACCGGTCTTGTTGTCCTTGAGCTTGGCAATCGTGCGCTTCGTCGTGGGGTCGAACGGCGTGTAGTGCAGCAGCGTGTACTCGTCCCACATCGTGTCCTTGCCCGGGTATACGTGTTGTGGCACACCACGTCGATGGCCTCGTTGTTCTCCGTACGCGCCGACAGAGCGCCGTACTTGAGGATGTCGCCCGCGGTGAAGTTGTTGTACGGGATCAGGTTGTCCAGGTCTACCGATAGCTGGTTCAGCGTGAGCGTGCCCGTCTTGTCCGAGCACAGCACCTCCATGCTGGCCATCTCCTCAATGCACGTCAGACGCGTCACGATAGCGTTCTCCTTGGCCAGGGCCGACGAGCCGATAGCAAGCGTCACCGACAGCACCGTCGGCATGGCCACGGGGATACCGCCCACGATGAGCACCAGGATGTTGGCCACGCCCAGGCAGCCGTCCGTCACGATCACGCACGGGTTCTGCGAGGTGCGGCCGGCCATCTGCACCAGCAGCTCCACCACGCACCAGAACAGGATCGACACCATGCAGAAGTTGCCCACCGTGGTCAGCACCATCTGCAGGCGGCCGTGCGAGTCGGCCGACGCGATCTTCTCGGCGGCGCGGCCCAGGAACGTGTTGACGCCCGTGCTGGTCACCACGGCCTCGATCTCGCCCTGCTTGACCACCGAGCCCGAGTAGCCCTCGTCGCCCTCGTTCTTGGTCACCGGCAGCGACTCGCCCGTGAGCGACGACTGGTCCACCTTGATGGCGTCGCCCTCCAGGAACTTGAGGTCGGCCGGGATGACGTCTCCCAGACGCACGCGCAGCACGTCGCCGGGGACGAGCAGGTCCGCCGGCACATTCTTAATTTCCCCGTCACGGAACACCTTGGCCTCAGGAGCCAGCTGGCCCATGAGCGCCGACACGGCGTCGCCCGCCTGGATCTCCTCGAAGTAGCCGATGCACGCGTTCAGCAGCAGCAGGAACAGGATGAGCGCAAAGTCGGCGTAGTCCAGCAGCACGATCGACAGGATGGCGGCCACCTCCATGGCCCACGACAGCGGGTTCCACATGAAGCCCAGGAAGAGCGTCAGCTTGTTCACCTTCTCCTCCGGCAGCTTGTTGGGACCGTACTCGGCCAGTCGCTTCTCGGCCTCATCGGACGTCAGACCCTCACGAGACGTCTTGAGCTTGTCCAGAGCGGCGTTCAGCGGCATTTGGCCCCATTGGATCTGGCCCACGTCGTCCACAAACGCGTCCACCGCCATCGCTGGAGCTGCAGAAGTCACAAACTGCCGCCTCAACCAGTCTAATATGGAGCCATTCGAGCGCCGGGTCCCAGAACGCTGAGGGCAAGAGACTACGGCCCCAGTTGCTGGCCGCATTTTGCCTTTGCGGCCTGCTGCGACTGGGAAGACGGACGATGGGCCGATTGAAGTCTGCGCTTGACGCGCAAGGGCTTCGAGCGCACTCACTCTCACAGGTTCCACATCTTCCTGATTGTATGCCACCTCCGAAGACGATATCGACATCAGAAGGGTATGCGTTTCCAGCAGACGCGCAATCGCCCGCCGCCGCAAGTGCCTTTGGCGTTGAAGTTGCTGCTTTAACGAGCCTCTCACTTCCCAATTTGCCCTGCAGCGCGCACGTGGCCCGACCGCTCTCCGCTCTCCCCATGGCGGCCAACGACGCGAGCACCAACGCCAACGACGCGGCCGCCCCCGCCGCTGCGTGGCGCCCACCCACCGACGCCGAGTCCGCGACGTACCGCCACCAGTCGGCGCTCCCGAAGCTGCCGATCCCCGACCTCGAAGGGACGTGCAAGCGCTTCCTGGCGTCCGTCAAGGCGCTGCAGACGCCCCAAGAGCAACTGAAGACGGAGCAGAGCGTCAAGGAGTTCCTGGCCAGCGACGGCCCGAGACTGCACCAGCAACTGCTCGACTACGAGAAGGACAAGGTGTCGTACATTGAGGACTTCTGGTACGAGGCGTATCTGAACCACCGCAGCTCCGTCGTGCTCAACGTCAACCCCTTCTTCGTACTGGAGGACGACCCCACGCCCTCGCGCAACAACCAACTCTCGAGAGCCGCGTCGCTCGTGCTGGGCGCGCTCAAGTTCGTCAACGCGCTGCGCCGAGGAACCCTCGAGCCCGACATGTGGAGGGGCAACATGGCGCTGTGTATGCACCAGTACAAGCGCCTCTTCGGCTGCGCGCGCGTGCCCTCGGCCGGCGCCGACGACGTCATGGTGGACGAGCTGTCCAAGCACGTTGTGGTGGTCTGTCGCAACCAGTTCTACTGGTTCGACGTCATTTGGGAGGACGGCATCACGGCCATCACGGAGAGAGAGCTGCTGGCCAACCTCAAGGCTATTCATGAAGACGCACTCAAGGCCGACGACGTGGAGGCCGCCTCCAATGCCGTGGGCGTGCTCACGACGGAGCGGCGGGCGACGTGGGCCACCATGCGCGCCAAGCTGCAGGCCTCGAACAAGGACACACTGGCCGTTATCGACCGCGCGCTGTTCCTCGTGTGTCTGGACACCACGTCGCCCCCTGACGCGGCGGCCTTTGCGGCCACGGCACTGCACGGCACGTACAGCATCACCAAGGACGGCGTGCAGACGGGCACGTGCATGAACCGCTGGTACGACAAGCTGCAGCTCATTGTGTGCGAGAACGGCGTGGCCGGGTGCAACTTCGAACACGCGTTCGTCGACGGCCACACGGTGCTGCGCTTCGTGTCGGACGTGTTCACGGACACCATCATCCGCTTCGCACAGACAATCCGCGCCGGCAACTACGCCTTCCTGGAGGCGTCGTACCGTGCACCTCAACTTAGTGCGCCCGACGCACCGGATCGTCCTCGCGTGCAACCGCACAAGCTCGAGTGGGAGCTGGACCGTGAGCTGCAAGAGGGTATCAAGTTCGCAGAGGCACAACTCACGGATCTGATGCTGCAGAACGAGGTCAAGGTGCTCGAGTTCACGGCTTTCGGCAAGCTTGTTTATCACCCAGCACAACATGAGCCCGGACGCATTCGTGCAAATGGCTTTTGTCGCCGCGTACTACTTCCAGTACGGAAGCGCGCCGTGCATCTACGAGCCGGTGCTCACCAAGCGCTTCCTTCACGGCCGAACAGAGGCCGCGCGCGCCATGACTACCGACGCGCTCGAATTCGTGGAGACGTTCTTCTCGGAGAAAACGCCGCTCGAAAAGATCGGGTCGTTGCGCAAGGCTATCTCCACGCATGTGAGCAACGTGCGCGACTGCGCCGCTGGCAAGGGTCCTGAGCGACACCTCTACGCTCTCGAGTGCCTATGGCAGCACGAAAAGGCGGCCGACAGCAGCAAACCCACGCCGGCGCTGTTCGCGGACGATGCCTGGCGCAAGCTCAACCACTCGGTGCTGTCAACCAGCAACTGCGGCAACCCGAGTCTGCGTCTATTCGGCTTTGGGCCCGTGGTGCCCGACGGCTTCGGCATCGGCTACATCATCAAGGACGAGGGCATCCAGTTCTGCGCGTCGTCGCGGCACCGGCAAACCGAGCGCTACCTCAAGAACCTCGAGTCGTACTTGCTGCGCGTGCAGGACCTGCTGATGCACGAGGAGGAGATCCGCTTCCCGCACAGCACGGCGGCCAAGAAGAAGGCGGTTCAGGCGACGTTCAAGGGCTACGGGTTCTTCGACGACGGCGGCCAGCCCACGGAAGCC
This sequence comes from Phytophthora sansomeana, assembly GCA_032158285.1. NCBI lineage: Eukaryota > Oomycota > Peronosporomycetes > Peronosporales > Peronosporaceae > Phytophthora > Phytophthora sansomeana. The sequence goes on from JAPDHH010000219.1 coordinate 36,801, forward strand.
AAGGCGCTGGCGTCTATCGGTGCAGTCGGCAAGCCGCTCATGTAGAAGAAGACGGCAGGAGTATCGTAGGTGCAAAGCATTGTTGGACGTAATTCAAGTGGAACCGTATTCATCAAGCGGAGACTTTGGCTGCACCGGCACAACGCGCACGGTCTCAACGTACAGCGAGAGCGGTTTCCAGGCGCTATTTTCCGCCACGCTGGACTCACGCGAAGGGCGGACCAAGCGAGAGAAAGCCGGGTGGCCTTCGTTTTTCGTAATGCCGCAGCCCCAACGACAGCTCTAAAAAGCTCCAGCGGACAAGACTGCGCTCCGTTGCTCCTGCCGAGTCTTAACATGGGACCCGTGGCGAAACGAACAAAAGCCCAAGTCGCCTCAGCACCTTGTCGCCGCTGTAAATGGCACGGAGGCGTGAAACCTGCAGCTTCGGATCACAAGTGTGGGGACAACCAAGTCATTGCCTCCGTTTCGCCAAACGAATCGGGTCCCGCCTCCAGCGAAACGCACACGTGTGAGTGACTGAGAGCTCGTCGTTCGGTGTTCAATTGCCTCGATCCAGAGCTAGTCATTTGACGTGCTAGTGGCGAGGCACGCGTGACGATGACCCGCTTACAGCGACTGGAAGGTGACCTCAGCGGACCCACCGACGCCTTCACAAGTGCCGGTCCTTCCGCGTTGTCGGTCAATCTGCCGTCGACCTCTGCGCCGTCACCACTCGAGGAAGACGACAAGAAGTTCATGCCGATGCCACCGCACCGTAGCGGCAAACCTCACTTGAAAAAGAACTCGCAACTGAATGACAGTCGCATCCACTTGGAGCCACTGCGGCCACCGACAGCAGGAGGTGGCGGACGCACGAGCACAAGACTCACGGTAAGTTCATCGTCGGGACGGGTTTCCTGGGACTCCACTGTCATGGAACCAGGTAGCACCATCTCGGAAAACCTCAGCGCCTTCCAGGAGTTAGACCGCAAGCTGCAGTTCTACAAGACGCTCGCGGTGCTGAAGATGCGCGACGCAGCTCAGTCCGAGCAGTCCTTGCAGAAAACGCTAACGTCGCTCCTGTTCGCGTCCGCCACCGCACTGGACGCTACGGCGGTGGTGCTGTATTCACTTTCGACAGCCGACGTCCCGGTGGTGAGGGTTGTAGCGTGCTCGAGTTCAGGTCTGGGCATCGTCGGCTTTCAAACACCCCTGGACACGTTTGCGCTGCGATACCTCGTTGAGCACTTTAGTATCCACGATGAAGGCACACCTGCGGCAGGACCTGCAGCGACGTATGTTGCTTGTCTGCAAAATCTAGGGACGTACGATGTTTCATGCGATGTGGATTCGGTGCTGGGGATTTCGACTGCTAGCGTTCTTGCTGGTGTTCTGCCGGATGAACACGGTCGACCACGATTTGTGATGGAAGCGAGGAGCACTCAGGAAGGTTTGGCGTTCTCGAAAGAGTTCATGCACGCCACGCTCACGGCAGTTGAGAACGCCGTGTATCCGTTTGAACTACGACGGGCATTGGCACGGCACACTCAAGCACAATCCGTAGTGGAAGAAGTGTTGTGGCATGCTGTAGGTCCCCCCGATACACCACTGGAGAAGCAAGAATCAGCACGCGACCGAATGCATTTGACCAGAGGGAAAACCGAGAGGGCTGCGAATGCCGAGGCGGAGTGGCTACACGCTCCTGACATTGGGCACTTGGCAATTGAAATCATGGCAGCGGCACCTGAAGTGACGGGCGTTTGTCTAATTGAGCTCCATACTGACAAGTACATTTGTGAAGTGCTCGCTACCCATGGATATGGTTTTGAGGAGAACCAAGACGCGTTTTGTTCGTTGGTGGCATCGACAAAAGTATTATTTCAACAACTACTGGGGAGCACGCGGAAACATGAACGCTTGGACCTCAGCGATGATGCGGCTCTGGGTTCTGCCTTGCATCTAGAGACGGATGTGGAGCACTCGTTGACATTCCTACCGGTGCCTTCGAGTCGGGGAGCAAAACCAAGTGGTGTCCTGTGTCTCTTATCCAGTTCTGCTGAGGGTGTGTCTGCACCAATGCTCGAAGTGGAACCTGAACTACCTCTCGAAGTCCAGCTGCAACCGATACTGGCAGCAATCGCGTTAGCCTTGACGGCGAAGCAGCGCTCCGATGATCTGCGTACTTCGACCCGACAAAAGCGGCAATTGCTGGCGCTTTGTCGATCTCACTTCTTAGTGGAGTCTGTGCGTGACCCATCGAGTCTGGTCTCTTTAATCTGCGAGATCGGTAGCGCCGTGTTCCATACTGCTCACGTCACGCTGTACGTAGCCGACATGATCAAGCATGAACTCTGGAGTCTTAGCTCTCTCAGCAGCGTCAATGGACTGCGTATCCCATTCGGACGTGGAATTGCTGGCTATGTCGCTGCTAGCAAGAAGCCGTTGACTGTACATCGGCCGTACGAAGACCCGCGCTTCGATCGGTCTTTCGATGCAAAGTTCGGCTTCAAGACTGAGTCGCTACTCACCCAACCTGTTTTGGATCGTTCGGGCGAGACGGTGGGCGTGCTGCAGGCTGTGAACTTCGGTCAGTTCCCCGATGCAAGTCCCCCCGTTGCGCGCTACGATGGAGAGGTGATGGCGGTCTACTTGCGGCTCGTGGCACATGCACTACATGTGAACTCGTCGCTCATTATATTTGCCAAGGTGCAAGCTGACTACTGGGCCAACCGAGCAGCTCAGGAGGCTCGCGAAGAAGCTGCGACTGAAGGTAGTGACAGCAGCTTTTCTGCAGGTGTTGGTAGTGCTGACCTTGGAATTGATGCCAAGCACGAGGTTGCTAGTGTGCACTCACTACTTGATTTGAGCGGCTTTGACGAAGCCAAGTGCGTCCCGCGTAACAAGTGGAGCACGTTTGCTTACGCTTGCTGGGCGCTGGGGCGATTCCTTACGCTACAACGCACTGCCAAGTCGCGACTGCAGCAACTCGCTCAGATGCGTCGTGAGAGAGCTACACAAGGGCTTGAAGATGGTGATGAAGACGACAGCGATGAAGGATTGGAGGACCAAGACAAAATTGTGCATCGCGCTCGAGTTCGAAGCCGAACTGCGTCCGTGGTGCGAGCTAGTCGCGCTCACTCGTTGATCACACGATGGCATCGCATGACCATGGGCCAAGATGGCTTCGGTGTGGAGGAACTGCTGCGAGACAACTTCGATCCGCTCGCAAAGTCCGTTTCGGAGCTTGAGAACTACGCGTACGAATTGTTTGAGGGCCTGGTGCTTATCGGCACGTTCCGGATCGAGGAGCACACTCTTCGTGCGTTCATCGGCGAGCTCGCAAGCAAGTATCGCGATGTACCGTACCACAGCTTCTACCACGGCTTCGATGTGGCTTTGGCGTCGTATGCACTCATGCGCTCACCGGAAGTGCTTTCAGTTATCAAGGAGCTCGAGGCGCTGAGTCTGCTGATTGCTGCGCTAGGACACGACGCCGACCACCCGGGCAACGACAACCAGTTCGAGATCGACTCGAACTCTGTCCTCGCGCTCTGCTACAACGACATCTCGGTGCTGGAGAATCACCACGCGGCCACCACTTTTGCCGTGCTTCGGAGTACGTTTATCTGCTGTTTATCCTCTCGTTGCCACGGTCTTGAGTGCCTAACATTGTTGTTGCTGCTGTCACCAGTGGAAGGCTGTGATATCCTCCGAGATCTCAGCGCAAGTGCTCGCGTGTCCGCTCGAACGCACATCGTGCGGTGCATTCTCGGGACCGACATGAAGCACCACACCAAGTTGCTGTCGGAACTCGCAGTCGTCGGGACGGTCCACGATTTCGAGAACGTGCCGGAAGGTCGACAGCTCATGCTCAACATGATCATCCACGGCTCGGACTTGGGCTCCGTTGGGCGGCCGCTTCGTGTTGCACTCAAGTGGGTGGAGCGCGTATGCGCCGAGTTCACGCAGCAAGCGGAGCGCTCGGCAGAACTCGGTCTCAACGTGCCGCCGCATCTCCTCAACTTACAGGACGAAGCAATGCGTTGTCGCCTGCAGATGAACTTCATCGACTACTTGGTGGCTCCGCTGTGGGTGACCATCAGTGGGCTCATTCCGGCCGCCAAAGCCACGCTCGACAACCTGCGAGCCAACCGGTTGTACTTTAGCGAGGAAGCCACGCTGCTAGCTGCGAAACCTCATAGCTAGCACCGTCGACGGGTGAATAGATCCTAAGTTATTGCTACGTCGGACTCGGAGCATTTGAAAATAGCGGAGGACGCAACGGCCCAGCGACCTGCTGCTGCATGTGGGGCATCGGACTCGCGTTGGCGCTCGTGGCCAGCGGTGTGGCCTTCATCGTTCTCGGACTCCAAGCTCAGTCGGATGGTGAACAAGCTCAAGCTGCAGTTCTGTTCAAGTGGTTCGTCAACGGTGACGCTACATCGGAGACTTTCGTCAACTGCTCCGGCTTCAGCTTTGCCATGGATGCACCCGAGTACACGAGCTTCTACCTCTGGAATCTCACCAACGCTGAAGCTTTATTAGCAGGTGGCAATGGAGTGCAACCGAAGCTGCAGCAAGTTGGGCCGTACACATACGAAAAGAGGTCTCGCAAGATCAATGTCAACTTCCATCCCATTCAAGGCGGGGCGTACAACTCGGAAGCGTACGGCGCCGTGAGCTACCAAGTGGCGTCCACGTACCATTTCTCCTCTGAACGCTCCAATGGATCCGAGACTGACGTGGTCATGACACTCAACGCGACGTACGTCCGCCACCTGACGAAACTTCACTCTCAAACTGGGAGATCCGAGAGATTTCTAGCGGCCGAGTTCGCTCACGCGCACATTCGGGACTACACGCGCCATCTGCAAAGCGATTTCCTCGCAGCTACCAAGTTGCGAGCACTCCGAGCTCTTCTTCCAGAGATGGTGTCGACCGTCAAGCGCGAAGGCCTGACGGCGGTGGTCAACCGACAGCGAAAACGCGTTGGAGACGCTGGTCTATCGGCAGTTCTCGTTCGGATGCACGCAGTGGCTCGAACGGAGCAGATTCCAGTCATGCTGCGTGACGTGTTTCGAGATCAAGCAGACATGACAATCTCTGATCTGCTGACAAAGCAGTTTGCTCTTGCACGACGCCAAGCTGTGCCTCGAGTGCTCAGTAACATGTACAACCGGTTGGTGGTGGAAGCTGTACCAGCTCTACTGGACCGACAAATGGAGACCCAATTCGTTAACTTCGTGCCACGAACGCTCAACTCGTTAAACCTCAAGATGCAGCGGATTGCCTTCCCGTACGTGCTGCAAGAAGTGTTTGAACGCGCGTGTCTGGAGGCGGTGCCGTTCGTCTTGCGGACCATCAAAATGAAGATTGTGGAGCTCAATATGGTAAACCAAGTGACGGCCGACAAAGCAAACCTCGCTGTGGTTAATCTCTGGCGACAACTCGGAAGTACACCGACGGATTTTGATGCGTGGATTGACGATAGCCCAACTGGGGAGCCACGCACAGGGTTCGAGTTGCTGCCTGCAACGTCGGCACTGCAACTGAGCCTCGAAGCTGCTACGATTCTGCTCGGCTCGCTCTCGTCGAACTTGCGGTTTTCTCTTGTCGACTACGACGCAGCTCAAACTGCAGCCAATGGACTCAACGCTCCACAGACCACAGCGGTGGGTTTTGCGATCTGGAAGAAAGTGGTGGCTCTCGATGAGACTGCGATCACGTCTGTGCTGGACGGCGTGAATAACGACGTCGCAAACCCTGCGGACTATCTCACTCGCGATCAACTCTTGGCAGTTCGCGACTACGTTATCACTTGGGCACAGAGCAACACGATTCAGCGCGACAGACAGCGCTTTTGGCGGAAGGCGTTTGCTAAACGAACTGCCAACGTTGATGTGATCGATCCCGACGTGGACTTGGACCTCGAACGTACTGGAGTGCAGTCGGGTTTCAGTCTCCAGCCATTATCTTCGCCTCCAAGTGCCACAACTGTCAGTGTAGATGTAGCGCAGCAACTGTGGAATGCATCGATCGAGTTCGCTTTCGTCCATTCTGTAGGTTTCACAAAGTGGATGCGAGTAGTTGATGGAGTGGCCACTGCTGCGAGCTCGGGATTGTTGGCGGGTGTGACCGGAATGACAAACGCCGAGGCAGTTGTGGTGTCGACGTGGATTAAAAGTTTGCTTGACGATGGATTCGTTCGACGGAGAGCTTTACTGCATTGGGCGGCAGGTACCTGTGTGACTGCGTTGCAAATACCACGCCAAAGCGGTTGCTTACGATACGACCTTGAGCCAAACATTGCTGGGGATCAACTTGGTTTCGAGATGAATCCGAACGCAGTGCTCGGGATTGGATCTGGGATCTCGGAAAGTGCTCGCAATGCACTTTGGGATGCCACGCAAGACGCAGCGTCATTTCTGATGGCTGCTCACCCTTCCGAGACGACAAAGTATTATGCTCGGTGGCTGCAAGCTATCCGAACCAGCAACTACAAACGGCTCATTGACGAGTCCGTTCCGCTCACGACGCTCGCTCTTACCCAAGTGAGTGCTCAAGCCATTGGCGCGTGGCTGGATAGTTGGGCTCTCAACAATCTCAACAAACTCGTTGTGTATAATTGGTGGCTCCGCAGTTCGTGTTGGCCACGGGAACAGATCAGCAAAGTCGTAGTTGGTTCTCCAACTGTAACTTCGAGTCTCAGCGAGTGCACCGAGCCCAGACCCACTGAGCAAGAACAGTCAACAGTTTCTACAGCAGCCACCGAGTCTCCGTTTTTCACAGACACGAGAGTGTATCAAGTGACAGAAGACACGTGCGCTGACTCCGGATCGCAATTTACTCGTACTCGAACTACGTACACGCTCACAGCTTCCGTGTTTTCGTGTGACGTGGTTTCAACTGGCTTAGCCGACGATGTAGATGACGGAACGAGAGGCTTCGAGCTCGGACCTCTCGTCCACAACTCCGTAGATCGCATCAGTTTGGCAGCGGCCATCATGTTGTGGAACCCGGAAAACAAATTATCCTTTCGCACTGCAGTGGGGTACCAACGCTGGATGAATTTGGCAGCTCACATCAGCAACAGTGCTGCTGGTGTGGCCACTGAAGTCCAAGGTGTCGTGAACGAGGTGAACGCTGCCATTGCTGTAGTTTGCCAACAAGGAATCAACGGAGGGGGTGCAAGTTCCGCCATTTTCAACGCCACTATGACCACCTCAAGCTGCACGCAGGTGACAACGAACCACGTTACGCGGATTGCAGCTTGGGTCAACGCACAAAGTGGCTCGACGTGGGTGAGAAATACGCTGCTGGATCAATGGCGACGAGGACTGGCAGGGAAACTCGACATTGAGCCCTATCGTGACGGTCTTCAGAGCGGTCTAGAGCTCACCACAGGCTGCGAAATGAGTCTCGTTTCGTTGACTGCGGCCGAGTGTTCCTCTATCACCACGGAGAGCAACACCAAGTACAAAGTCCCCCGTGAAGCGCTTCGTCTGTGGGAGACATCGCACGAGGCCTCGTTCCTCACTCCAAAAGGTTACGCGCTGTGGAATTCCTTGGCTTCTGCAGTTGAAAGCCAAGACGCAACAAGTGTCGATACGGCTCAGAAAGCCCTTGCGAAACTCTGTGGTAGTGCTGGTGCTTCCTCCGTGTGGGAGTCCTGGATGGAGCGTGTGATTCAGTGGCTGCAACGATGGCAAACGAATGAACACCTGCAGCGCGACGTTCTTGGCCATTGGTTGTATGCTCGCTGCCCAACGACTCCCACGACAATCAGCGTGACGTCGGAGCCAACTCCACAGACTTCCGTAGTGTCTTCCTGCACGCCTGCATACACTTTCACACTATCCTCAAGCCTTGATGATATTCAGCAACTGGCATCGAGACCCGTAACATTCTTCGACGCGAATGTAGTCCAAGGAGCTGCCCTAATTCGACCCACCAAGACTGTTACCATGACGGAGGCCTGGACCAAATGTGCATCATCCACAGGCTCAAGCTTTACTAAAACAATGGGGACTCGACAAAGCACAAAGAGGTACGAAGCCTGCAATTTGCTCCGTGTTCTCGCCACGCCGGACGTGGATCCATCCGAAGTCGCTCCCTTGGACGTCACTTTTGAGCTCAATCGATCCACTACGGCAGGAATATCACTGGAAGTTGCTCAAGAGATTTGGGACGCTCAGTCGGATTTCACTCTCCTGGACTCGACCACTTTCCTTACGAAATGGTACCCAGCAATCGACCGATCTACCGCCCTTCAGGAAGTACAACGCGACCTGAATTCACTACTTGGGAGTTCTTCAACGAGCGACTTGACTTTTGTACAGAGATACCTGAAACAGTGGGAAGACAGCGATGCCGCAGCCTCCAGTGTTGCTACGTTGTGGATTTCCGCTAAACCTGCGAGTGTGGACGTGGATATTCACCAACATGACGACCAGCGTGGCTTTGAGCTTTACTGGAGCGATGCCTATAAAGGAAGCACCACTTCTTTCGTGCTACCTACTCTACAACAGGCAAAATCTCTGTGGAGCCCTGATAGTGTGTACTCGTTCGTTCGAAGTGACGGTAACGTCGACAATGCTGGTCTTCCCACTGGTTTTCGAGCCTGGGAAGAGATGTACGAAGGTGTGGACTACGAGTCGGAGCGTCTGGTATCACAATACCCTTTGCAAAATCAAGTTACTCGCTCAACTACCATGACCCACACTTTAAGCGCTCAGAAACGAGCTCAACTATTGTCTGCGATAACCACTAAAACTTCGTTGTCAGAAGCTCAAGTGCGTGGAATTGCTCGTTGGTTGTTCGGTTGGGCTGCGGACGATTCTCTACACGACTTTGTACTATCTCAATGGGCTACAGGAGAAACTTTCCGAGGTGATTCGAAGTTGAGCTTGGATCTAGCAGCTCACCTGAAGCGGTTGTATGGTTTTAGTGTCTCTGCTGACATGGACCAAGACCATTTCACAGCAGCGTCGTCCGTTCTAGTAAATGCGAGTCGAATTTCGCTCCGAAACCTGTGGGATGTTGCGACCACAGGTTCCCTTTTGGATCCTGCGAGTCGAATTGCGTGGTGCTTGATCGACGTGACTGGTAGTGACGGGAATGATAGAGCACCGTGTGCTCATTTACTTAACGGGTACGGTGTGCTGGAGGACGCTGCCTTTGAAGAGTTTGTGGCGCTTGTCCAGCCTACAATTTCAAACACCTCAATCGTTCAGGAGACAGCAGACTTGTCAGCGTTGGCGATAGGATTCTTGGAGCAAGCGCTTGGATTGACGTCACGCCACGTTCAAGTTGTTGCGAAATGGTATCGTGGAGTGCCCGAGTCGTCACTGTTTTTTCAGGTCCACCAACTTGATGAATGGAGTAAAGCAGCATTGCAGCCTTCTACAGACCCGCTGCAATTCGCCTTTGAGTTGGCGTTTGTCCTCCCGTGGAAAATGTCCGTGCCTAGAAATGTGTCGACCAAGGACCTTGTGGCAAATGTTGCCGTCGTGGGGGTGAGCAAAGTCGAGAAAAGTGTTGGCCAGTGCACCGCGTCACTTTCCTTGTTGTACACGCTCTGGGATGTCTTCAACCCAGTCTCCTTTCTTCATCCGACTGGGCTATTGCTGTGGCTCTCGTACGCGCGTGGAGAAATTGATGAAAAAGTGCTGGTTGCTGGCGATTCCTCTCCGAATCCAACAGGGAAAGTGATTGACGAGCAAAACCTAGCAGACACCACTATCTCCTGCCTTTTCCAGCAAGTGGGGCATTGGCTCAAGTCCTGGTCTAGCCATCCGAGTGCTCGCATGTTTGTCGAGGAGTTCTGGATAGCTCCAATCACACAAGGGACGACATCAACAGCAGCACTACTACCGAGTGCAACAGATATGGCTACAGCTTTCCTTTTGCAACAAGTAGACTCCAAACAAGTGAACCAGCTCTTCAGTGCTACAGATTGGTGGGCAGCTACTGCTCGAATTCTACTTGACATGAAAGAATCTGTGGCCTTGATAAACGTCGAGGAAGGATTTGCACTATGGCAAACGCTTTTGGTCGACTGCTTTTCGTCGGATCGAGCTACAGGAAAGTGTAAAGCTCCCGAAGTATCAGCGAAAGCCCAAGCGACGAAAGCAATAGCTATGAAAGTCCTATCACGCGCTCTTGTGGATCGGATTGTCAACGTGTCTTCTGTGTTGTCTGGGGATAATGACGAAGCGCTGCTCAATTACACGCTGTCAATGGTCCAGTCGCAGCTTGCACCTTGGTTGATCGGATTGTTGGACCACAGTATACTTGAAGAGTTCGTTCTGGACCGCGTTCGCTTGGCAAATGGAGATACAGACGCCACTACCGGACCAATGCACTTTGTGGATCTAGCCGCCGTCCAATTCGTCAAGGGCAGCGTCACAGCGGCAAATTACGTTGTTCGTGATAGCACCACCGGAACTCTCCTCTTGAAAGACGATGGAAGTCCATCGGAACGTTTTCCACGCGAAGAACTCGTTTTTGACGATGTACAAGGCACGATCGAGCAGCGGACGAGTTCCTTCTTCCCTGGATTCAGTGAGATAGGCGCGTTCTGCAGTAAAAGTGGTCAAGACCGTCAGTTTGCCTTCGATGCAGCAGTCTCATGTGGCTTTGGGACGTCTTATACGTTATCGATCAGTGAAGCAAAAGTGTTGTGGTCTGCCTTTGGGTTTGAGGATACGACGCTGTGGACATGGCCAAATGTTGTTAGCCCCAGTGACGTTCCTGCGCCATCCGCTTTGTCGAGCACGTTTCGAAGAGCATTGCTGCTGGATGCTTTCCTTGCTCAGCCGTTTAAGACGACAAAAGGGTGTGAAGTTTTGATGGTGGATGTGACAAAAGCGTTTGCCAGTGCCTGGAGCGACCAGGAGAAGCAGAAACTTTGTGTGAACCGCTCTGGACAGCCTGGTGTTGGGCCAAACGCGGTGTATCTGCTGCTACCACCTCTGAAAGCCTTGAACGACAAACACATCAGCTTCGTGCATGATACGCAGGCCTATCTGCGGCATGTTGCGACGAAATTCGGCTACGAGCCCAAAGTTTTAGGTTTGCCTCCACGTCCACCCCGTGAAGATGCAGCGCTGTCTTCATCGTTAAGTTACCCGACTGGCGGATACTTTGCTTCGTTACTGGTCTCCCAACTTCTGTTTGCATCGCCTCCGAGCCAAGCAAGTGAATTTCTTGGAGAAACTCCGCTGTGGCCTAACGCAACGACAACTGAGCGTGGAGCTTCCAGTTTTGAGCTCGTGGTGCCGCTGGAAGACGATTCAGCTTTGTACCGAAAGAGTAAGACTTTGGTGGGGAGACTTCTCTCTGTCGACAACAAAACGTTGATGAACGCCTGGGGTGAAAGCGTGGAGCTCAACACAGTTCGTTTGACGGACGGCTCCCAGTTCACAACCGCCGTACTCCTTGGTTTAGGCGAAGACGCAGCTGGATCGATCGAGTTGCCGCCCCAAAAGCTCTACTTCTACTGGGCCTACGCTCGCCGTGTGGCGCAGATCAATTTCAACAGCAACATCACTCGCTTCGGCATTTCCATGATGCGGTATGTGGTGGATTGGTCCTTGCCAACTCAACTTCCGACTGGATTCGTCCCCAGTACTTCCCCACCAACTCCCAGTCTCAACATGAGCTTTCTCAACGATGACCTGCCACTGGTTTTGCAAAAGAGCTCGGCATCTGAAAGTCCGACGTCAGTGATGGACATTGATCCTCAAACGGGAGTCGTCTTGCATCGCCGACTCGTGTGGCAGCTCACTGCAGCAATTGGAGAGAACAGCTCTCGTCAGGTACTTGACGTTTGGCACGACGCGCTTCCTGCAGGTTGGCTCCCGATTGTGTGGATTGAAGAGGAGACCGGTGTCTCCGTCTCAACGTCCGCTTCCATGACGAACCGAGGACCTCTCACGGCCAAGACGCTGTCCGTACTTGGGATCGTTGGGGGGTCCTCTGCGATTGTGGTTGGTTGTGTCGTGGCCTACGTCTCCATCCGACGAGCGCGACTAATTCGACTGCAGCGCTTCCACTCGATTGTTCCGGAGGCGTCAACAGCAGACGTCGTGAATGGTGATGCCGATGCGCTGAAAGGGTCAATGGAAGGTGGTGATACTGGTAGAGTTGAGGAGGTTGCAGGTACTTCGGCGGAGGTCATGCAGACGATGCTCGATGAGACTGAAGGCATTGAAGGAGCTAAGGGCGAAGACGAGATCCGAACCGAAGCCACGACAAGAGCGTGGCTGCATCGCTCTTCTGCGTAGGAAGCACTTGTAGAATATACGCAACGCTGACTCAAGCTGACACAACTGTACACCTGTTTCTATTACGCTTGTTGCTCATTGTTGGTCCTACGTGACAACTGAGGACGTTGTCAAGCTGGCTGTTAAGGAGGACCCTGGAGTTAAGAAGGTCCCCATTCGAAGCACCGACGTCTTTCTTCTTCAGCCCAACTCGAACGACATCAAAGTGAAGAAGGCGAGACTAATCCACTGTTGGTTGCGGCGTCAAGTCCAGAGCAGTCCGCCCATGTAGCGAGTATGTTGCCCCAACTTCCCTAGCGCCGTCAGCAGGTCCTGAACGGAAAAGGAAGGACACTGCATGACCTTGTTTGGTTTGTTTGGCCCGCCAGAGTCTGCTTCGCTCTCGGGATGTTTGTCGTCTGCAAACGTACTGGATGCAAAAGGCCTGCGATGCGATGGTGTTCACTTAAGGAATGACATGCAGACACCAATACTTTTTGCTTTCGACATCTTGGACGACATGACGTTTGCAGTCCGACCAACGCTCGCTCCATGAACGAAGAGCTCTGGACTGCCGTGTGCCGCAACCAGCTTCATATTATAGCGTACTATCCATTGTGGCCCGACCTGCTTGACACCGGAGGTCTCTGCACGTCAAGCATAGCGCAATAGAAAGAGGCGTGACGCCAGCACTTCCTCCTAAACGCTTCGTCTCAAGTCTTCTCTCGAGTCCTCTCCTCGCTCTCCCCGGGTCTCGTTTCAGCGTCGTCTATCAGCATTCGCACGCTTACCTCCTGCTGGCGCGTGCGTCAATCGCCTGCACCATTCCGATATCCTCCCGCTCCGACGCACAGCGTCTCCATCCTGGTGATCCCACCGACCGTGATGCTGCTGCCGCTGTTCCAGGGCCCGCTGCCTCCGCCCGAGCGCGAGCTGCAGCCGCCAGACTCGGACGTCGCTCGGCAACTCGCCAGACGCTTCGCCCGCGTCGTGACGCTGCGCCATCGCCAGCGACACCCGCCGCCCCATAGCGGAGACCTCCGCCGACGCCCCCACAGCAACGTGCGGAACTGCGCGTCGAGGCGCCGACAGGACGCGCGCGCCAGACGCCGACGCCACGAGGTCGAGGCCGAGCCGGAGCCGGACGACGCCACGCTGGACGCGTCCATCCGCTCCCTGCAGGCGCACATCGCGTCCCTCGAGCGCTCGACGCTGCTGCGGGACTCGGCCACGCTGCTGTGGCGCGCCAACCGCTCGGCCGTGGCCGTGGACCTCACGCGCGAGTACTTTTTGCAGTTCCAGCGCGGCTACGACCCGTCGGACGGCGCCTCGGCCGACCGCTTCATGGCCAGCGTCTTCCGTCCGGACATTGTGTGCCGAGACTTCCAGGGCATCCAGGCCTTCATGGACCAGTGGGAGAAGTACACGACGTTCCACCAGGGCCTGACGTTCCGCCTCCTCTCGGTGCGACTCGTGGACGACGACGACGACCCACGCACGGCCGTGTCCGTCTACGCCAGCGGCGAGATACACGTGACGTTCACGCACGACACGCTCAAGTTCCTGTACCCGGCGCTCTTCACGCAGTCGCTACGGGACTCGCACGAGCGACAGATCGTCGACACGCTCGTGGGCAGCAGAGGCGCTTTACCCACGGAGCTCGTGCTCAACTTCGACCACGACGGACGCGTGTTCGCCTTCGAGTCGCGCGTGAACCTCGTGGCCACGCTGCTCAAGGTGCTGCACAGCCCCTCGGCCGCCATCCACGTGTTCCAGTCGTCCATCATGACGACGGACGGGCACTGGCAGGCGGCGCAGGACCCGGAGGAAGCTGCTCGACGCGAGCGACTGCTGCCTCGACAGCTGCTTTAAGGACCTACGACATGAAGAGTGTGTGGGTATGTGCCAGCGATTGGAGACACGAGGGCGGTAAGAGCGCCACATCGGGTACTATGATGCTGGGCTTGATCTGCTCTGGGCTCGCGTGCGCTCTGCAGTGGGAGACCCGCCGAAAAGACCGTTGAGAACCAACAGCCGACGGGTAGCACTCATACTACAGCGGAAGGAGCCAGAGCTCCCTCCATGAGGCCCACACTCTACAAAGAGAGAGACAGCGCTACGAGCCGCTTAAAGACTGGAGAATTCTTCCCTCAGAGAGAAGATAAAGAGCTATCAGCGTGGGCCTGAGGCGCACTCCATCGATCAGAGCGACACCGTCGGGAAGACGGTGCTGGAACGACATAAGTCTCGTCGAGTTTTCGTCACTGGGAAGATGGCTACAAAACGATAGAAATCCAAGTGCGCGCTACAGAGCAAATTGAGAAGTGAGGGATTCTAACGAGTGGTTGCGGGAAACCTGACAGTTTTTGCGCAGTGGGGTTTGGAAAGCGATTTGAAAGGGAACAAAAGAACAGGTGAAGGATCCCATACTAAATATTGAAATTGTACGAACATATATGACAGGGTATGTAGAGGAAGAGATGCGCATGTCCGGATAAAGTATCCGGATCCAGGTTATGGATACTTTTGATGTGAACTTGATGTGCAGCATTTCTATTTGAAGCGCAATAGTCGACCATGGAGGCGTCTCTGGGTAGCGCGACCATGGCTGGCATGCCATCCGCAGAGGTGGAGAAGGTGAAGGTGGCGGTGCTGGCTGCAGGCGCCTTCGGAGTGGCCATGGCCACGTTGGCTGCGCGGCGCAAACACGACGTGGTGCTGTACGCGCGAGACGCCGAGGTGGTGGAGAGCGTCAACGCTTCGCACCGCAGTCCGCGCGTCTTCCCGCAGGTCGAGCTGCTGCCCAACATCCGCGCGACGACGTCCGTATCCGACGCCTGCGCGGACGCCAAGATGGTCATCGTGTGTCTCCCCGCGCAGCTGGCGCCCGACTTCCTCGCGCAACACCGAGACGACATCCCCACGGACGCAGTGCTCGTCATCACGTGCAAGGGACTGTTCCTCAAGACCAAGCAGCTCCTGGCCGAGCCGATCCTGGAGGCGCTGCAACGAGACCAACCCCTGGCCTTCCTCTCCGGCCCCTCCTTCGCCCTTGAACTCATGAACAACGCACCGTCCGCCGTCGTCGTGGCCTCCAAACTGCTCTTCCATGCCGTGTACGTGCAGCGGCGCTTGTCCACCGTCGACTTCCGCATCTACAGCTCCCAGGACATCGTGGGCGTGCAACTTGGCGGCGCGCTCAAGAACCCGCTGGCCATCGGAGCCGGCATGGTCGAGGGTGCCGGCTACGGCATCAACACGCTCGCTGCGTACGTCACGCGCAGCTCGCTCGAGCTGCAGAAGCTCTGTCTCGCCATGGGCGGCCAGCCGATCACCATCTCAGGACTCTCGGGCATTGGAGACCTCATGCTCACGGCGTTCGGCAGTCTCTCGCGTAACCGGACGTTCGGACTGCGCCTCATCCAGGGCGAGAAGGCCGAGGACCTGCTGCGCGAAACGACCGTGGAGGGCGTGCCGACGGCCGAGGTCGCCGTCTACTTTGCGGAGCAGTGCGGCCTCGACCTGCCTATCTTCCGCACCGTCAACGCCATGATCAAGGGCCACGTCAAGCGTGAGCAACTGCAGGAAGTGCTCATGAATCGACCGTTGAAGTCCGAGACTTGATTGACTTCGAACAGAGGTGCGAACCAAGGCAAAATTGCTCAATCTGTTGGTAGTAGTAAGGACTCTTTGTGCGTATACTCCCTCACTACCCCCGTCTCACCCGAGATTGTAATTGAATGAAAACTGGCTGAACCGCTTGCTGAGGGAATTGCTGGTCTCGGCGCTCGGGTCGTACGCAGCGGAGGGCGGGCCCTCGTCAATAAACTCGGGGTCCACGTATCTTGTATCGGTCTCACCGCTGAGCTTCGGCGTCCAATGGGCCTTCACTTCTCTCCGTAGAAGCCTATCCCAATCAATGTGCCTAAAGAATTTGCAGCGCTTGATAGCGTCAACGCCGCCCATACGCTCTGATCCTAATCGCTGCTTGGGGTCCTTGCACAGCAATCCCTTTACCAGGTCAAACGCATCGCGTGGGAAATCCGATGGGAACACCACGTCTGAGTACGCGATGCGGCTCAACATCTTGTGCTCGTTTTCATCATAGAATGGTGACTCGCCCACAAGCATCTCGTACTACAATCAGCAATACAGAAGTTAGCCACGACAAAACATTTCTAACAAGCACAGACAAATCAATACAAGGATGTACGTACGATAACGACGCCGAGACTCCACCAGTCGTAGGCCTTGCCGTAATTCCGGGACCCATCGGCAGATTGGGCGAGTGCCTCTGGGGCCACATATTCTGCCGTGCCTGACAGCGTCTTCACACCAAAGCTGCTACCATAGATGTGTTGCTTCGACAGGCCAAAGTCGACCACTCCAATGTGGCCTTCGGAATCGATCATGACGTTGGATGGCTTGAGATCACGGTAAAGGATGTTAAGCTCATGGAGGTATGAAATCGCCAGCACAAGTTCTGCTCCGTACAACTTGGCGTCCTTCACGCCCAGACGGCCCTTCATGTTCAGGTGGTAAAAGAGATCGCCCGCAGCATAGTATTTCATGCCCAGATAAAGTCGCTCGTTGGTCTGGAAAGCGAAAACAAGACCACAGATGTACGGGTGGTGAATGCGCTGCAAAATCTGTCGCTCTTCCATGGCATTCTGGACATCAGCCTGGTCCATGTTGTTCTTCTTGATAATCTTGAGAGCAAACACACGTCCATCCTTCTTAAAGCGCACGAGCATAACAGCACCAAAACTGCCCTTGCCCAACACACTCAGCATCTCGAAGTCCTGGATGGTGAGTGCTTCTGCACGCTCACTTTCTGCCTCTGACAGGGTCTCGAAAACATGAGTCTGCTGCTCCTGCTGCACTACGTGTTGCTCCTGTTTCGTCATTTGCTGCTCCATTTGTTCCTGATGTTTTGAGTAATCGGTAGTATCAACAAATACTTCATCTTCCGTAATTCGAGGCACGGGAGCTCCGCCACCAGCAGAAGTCATGCCATTGTCTAATACTGAGCCAACCGGAGGTGGAATGGGAGATGGAATGGGAGAAGGGACCGGAGGCGGCATACCGGGGGATGGCTCTCCAACAAAGGTGCTTGTGACATCAACCGGAGGTGGACGCGGAGGCGCCACTACAACACCGTGCTTGATCTTAGAGTTACTACTTGGCGGGGGAATCGACACTGGTTCCGTACTCGGTGACTGCAGTGGCTCGGAGATTGATGGGATGCCCAGAATGAGCTGGCTGAGAGGGCGTCTATCATGGTTTGCCTGAGCTTCAGCGTGTGCACGAGCTTGAGCCTCCTCAAGGCTGGTTGCTGACTCGACGACTTGAACCTGTGGGGGTGGCGGAGCACTTCGAGCGGTTGCATTTTTTGCAGACCCCGCGTCACTCTTACCTGTCGACACACTCATGAAATAGTGTTCCAGAGCCACTTGTACATCTCCGCCGGCTCCGTCCAGGAAGTTAGCAAGCCGATCTCTTGACACATCCGTGCCAATAATATTTGCCATCTGCTCGATCTTTGCATTAGTGAGGTGGATCTCGTCAGAGATGGAGTCCTTCCGTTGCTGCAGGGGTAGTCCAAAACAACAGCCACGGGGTTAGATCGAAGGTAATCAGTTATCTAGTGCTTCTACACATACCGAGTGTGATTGCTCGCGAAGATTGATACTCCCTGTGGACATGGGAGTGCCCATGACACTAATCGTCAAATGGTTGACGTCCACCGGGTCGTCGGGTCTCGGCAGACTCTTGACCGCGTTCTGCGTCAGCTTGGCGTACAGATACAAGCGCTGGTTGGCTCTGCTCCACATCAACATGCACACACGTTAGCATCCTCTGTCCCTTGCAGCTGGAATTGCTCATCCTCCGTACGTTTTGATGCGCTCGAGTCCGAGGAAACAGCGATGCACATTGGTGTTGTAGCTGCTGATGCCCACGGGTCGCTCGTCCTTGCGCACAATCTCCTTGTCCTTCCACTTGTAGCTCGTGAGGAAGAAATAGTCCCCTGGTGCCAAGTTCTTGCCCAATGGGAGGCCTCGGATCACAAACTTGTTGCGGTCGTCTTCGGACGGCGCTTTCCACTGCAGCATCTTGTTGATCGAGTTGGCTTTGAGCCACAGGCCGTTGCACTCGAGCGTCACGACGTCTCCATTGGCCAAAAAGGGTCTTTGCGTGGCAGGAGAAGGCGTCCCCAGGAAGGTGCCCGTGCGCCAGCCTCGTTTCCGCAGGCGAATGGTCAAAAACTTGTCGTTACTGGGCGTGAGCATGTCGTACGCGGGGTCTCCTCTCGTCAGCGTGGCGTAGTACGCTTCCGACTTGCTCACCATCCCCTCCATGGCCCTCGGGTGCAGCGTGAGGCTGAGACCTGATTGGATACTGGGCACATGCACGTCCGAAGCTTCCACGGGCCGCTGCAGAGTCGCACGCGAAGGGGAAGAAGACGCCACCTCTGCAAAGTACCAGTTCAGTGCAGCGCTCACGTCGAAGGCGCACGCGTTCAGACACGTGAGGATGACGCTCTGCGGCACGTGCTCCCCCAGGATCGTCCGCATCAGGTCCACGTCGCTCTCGGCCGCGCTGCTCATGCTAGCGACGTCCATCGCAGAGGCGAATACTGTATTAATGGTAGCCTACTATTAGTAGGGAAGGGGCTGCAGACTTTCAGCCAATGAGCGCGCACGACGACTCGCACAAAGCAACCTTTTGAAGCGCATGTGGCGCACTCGGCGCAACACGAGCGACCGAGACGCCCTGTCCCTCGTCGTGCACGGGCCCGAGTTCCGCAATGGCGAGTTGCTCGTGCTCAACCCGGACCTGTTCCCCGACGTCAAGGTGGGTGGGGTACACTGGCGCATTTCCGCATTGGTTACGATTAACGTACCCCTCTCTCTCTTTCTTCTGTAGCTGCACGACGTGGTGGAAATCCTACAGGCGGAACGTACCCACCCGCGTCTCGTGCTCTCCGTCGAGTCCCTGGCGCCTGTGCGTGGGAAGCTGCAGGTGAGCGTGGCCAAGGAGATCGCGGCCCAGTTCGGCCTCGAAGCCTTCCGCTCCGTGGCGATCCGTCGCGTGGAGCCGCGCGATGTTTCGTTGGATTTTGTCGAGTTGAATTTCAAGGACCAGTTTTTATCCCGAGCGGATATTTGGCGTTTCAAAGTGACCATGTTGGGCCAATGTGTCTACGTGGGGAAGACGGTCGAGTGTCTCGGTATCCGTTCGCAGGTGGACGCTCTGCTGGCCAGTAACAAACATTTGCACTGTGGAGTCATTGGAGACGCCACGAAGATTGTGGTGCGCTCCCGTTCCAGTCGCCTCTTTTGGCTCGTGCAGATGAGTACTGAGATGTGGGAATTTGCACCCGATGGAGAGATTTATTACGAAAAGTTACTCAACAGGTTACTAAAAGTCCTCGTCAAGAGGTGGAGCGACAGCTCTGTGAGTCATTCGGTTACGATTATCGCCTTCTCCAGGAGCTTCTACGATGCCAGCCAGTTCCCAGACAACTTTGACCCGAGACGACCGCCCTTTTCAGACCCACGCAGACAGGGATTCGGACCTGGATGTGGCAGCAATATGGCCGACGGATACGGCCCCACGATCCACGTGGACCCGGTCACGGGGAGGTACTACGAGGATTTCTACAAGGTGGTCGTCATGAACTTTACAGGACCAGACTGGACGCGACTGCTGCTGCTGCTGAAAACGGAGTTTGCCAACTACTATGAGACGCATCGCTGGCGCACGCCCGAACAGTTCTCTCCAGCTCAGTACGAACTCTGTCGCTGTCCGAAGCCTGTTCACAGCTCTCAAGCCGATGTCACGAGTGTAGTGACCACAAGTGCACAGGAAAACCCGACCGCACCCGATGCCTCCTCCGACTGTGGAGGTGAGGACATCTACGTGAAATGGACAAAGCTGCCGTCTGGAGTGCCTTCACGCGCCAAAGATGGGAACATTTTGGAAGCGATCAATGTAACACTAAATGTGCTGGACAAGCACTACATGGACCGCGACCTGAGCCGCACAGGACAGGGTATTGTGATGATGACGGCTGGATGCAGCATCTTCAACGTCAACAGCAAGCTGGCCGAGATCACCGAGCAGCGCATGATGGACAATGGTGTGGGTATGGACATGATATCGTTGTCGACCCCGCCGTTGCACGTGGTGCCGCTGTTCATTTACCAGAATCTTCCGTCTGCGAAGACGGTCATTGCCAACTCGGAGGCACCCAGCATTCTACGCAAGCTTTCATTTGGTGAGGTA
The DNA here is from genome assembly GCA_032158285.1 of Phytophthora sansomeana. Classification (NCBI taxonomy): domain Eukaryota; phylum Oomycota; class Peronosporomycetes; order Peronosporales; family Peronosporaceae; genus Phytophthora; species Phytophthora sansomeana. Next base: position 57,338 of record JAPDHH010000219.1, read on the forward strand.
TCAGGGTCCTGTGTCAGTGAAGACTCAAAATCGCTAGACGCTGCCTCATCTTATCGTGGATTATCAAGCTTGATGTCAACGTCTCAGCCCAAGAGTCCGGCGTGGGTGCGAGCTGGCAGTGAGGTCCTTCATCGTTCTCCCACTCCAGTAAAACTAGACGATGGCACTGCTGCAACGGACAACTCCAGAGAGAGACTTACGTATGATGTCCCGCACTGGGTGAACATTACTTTCTTGGATTTTGGGTGCGGCTGCGGCCGATCAAACAATATCTTTACGCAAATGGACCCTTCTAGCTCTTCAAGTACAAACCATCTCAGCCCCACTGCCCAGCAGAGTTCCCAAGCTTGGAACTCGTGCGAGTGCCAAATCAAGCGAAACCTGCAATTCAACCCGCTCCCGTCATTTCGTATGTTTGATTTCACCTCACCTTCCGAAAGACTGGAATTCCCCGTGACACTGCGCAACTTGATGCGAAAAGACTCAGCAAATGCCCCTAGTTTCGGTCTCCGCACGATCCCTCCGTGTGTTGAATCGGAAGAAGTGGATATCAGTGAGAGTGGAGAGGTTTCTGTCACTGCCGGTGCACCCTTGTCGATCAGACTGGTTGGAAATCAGAGCCGATTGCTATTTGAAACGAGTGAACTTCCTGACTCGGCGTCATCGGCCCCACCACCAGAGCAATTACAGCTCAGTAGATCTCCAGATTTTGATCCCGTCCTTGCGTCAGGGCAACTCCGTTCTGCTACAAACCTCAGTGCGAGCTTACATGCCCGAGCTGCACTCAATGAGTACGATGAAAATGTGTTCGCGCCTATCTCGCGAAATGGCGATTCCGCCACAGGAAAAAGTTGTCGTGATAGACGACTGGGTTTCGTTCCCTTGGAAAGTCATGATGAACACGACGATACTACCAGCGCTACGATTGCTGGTGACGGCCATCTCGAGTGGTTTCTGCGCAACACAAGAAAGGAGGCAGAACGCACAAGAGAACGCAGCAACAGCGGTAACAGCGGCAATTTTCGCAAGGAGAGCGCTTTTCTCCCCTCTGAAAGTAGCAGTATGGTGCAGACACTGATCTCACCGAGGAAGTTGAAGCCTGCGCGTAGTTCGCCGAACAAGTTTTTCCAGGCCACTCGCGTAGATTACGCCCAACAGCCAAGCTTCAATTCGTCTGGGATCCCAATTGCGTCTCGCTCGGTTCCAAGAGCAGAAGCGAATCCTTCTTTCTCGTTGGAAGTAATGATGAGTGGCTCCATGGAGCGTCGGGATTCATATCGTAGCATGACTACTACACCAACGACGGAAGCGATGTCATCGAAGCAAACATTCTACGGCACACCGGGGAAGAACCGAGACGAAGGCTTTCGGCCACTTACCCGCGCTGTGACGATGAATAAAGAACTACCGTCAACGTCTGGACGCTCACCTGCGTACTCTCCACCAGGGAAAGATGGTTTCCCTAACAGATTGCCGAGTATTCAGCGTCGTCTCAGTAATCCGGGCTCTCCTCCTGGTGGTCTGCGCAGAAACCAATCCGAGCTGTTCCGGTCGTCTATGGTTCCCGCGAGTCTTAGTTTCAAGGCTTCATCGGCCACCGACCTCGCTATTGCTCCAATTGATCACCGAAAATCAGCCGTGAATCCCTTTCGATTCACAAAAAGTCAGGGCTCCCAGCTTTTATCGAGCGACCGGCGTCGATGGAGTCACCTCTTCCCGGTATCGAATCAAGGTACTCATCGTCCGTCAAACGAGTTCACGGGGGATGCAGCGATGCAAGATGGTGAGCTGATGTTTCTCGGACCAAACTGGACTAGTCTAACGTCACCTGCCATTCTGCCGCTGACGACCGACCACTTTCCGTCCCCGCAAGAGCTGCGCCAATGCTACACTGAAGCATTCTACACACTAACGATTCCTACAGCAGCCACGCAGGCACCAACAGTTGAGTGTGTGCCGCGGTATCGCAACCATGACGAGCTACTGATAGAAATGATCTGCCAACGCTTGGCTCGCGATTTCCAACTCGTATCAAGCTGCGATTCCACTGCGTCACTAATGGGTAGTGAGTCAACGCCTGAGAGTCGACGAAGGGTATATCATTTGAGCATGGGACATCGGATTCACCAACTGATTTACGATGCTGAACGACAAACTGTTGAGGTAAAGAGATTTGTCCAGCGCGAACCGCATGATCCTGAGGTTGCGTACGCTTCGTACAATTACTCTTTGTGGGTTGGTCTCACTCAGTCCTTTCAACCCCATCAGCAAATATTCCACCGATATCCACAACCGGAAGATAATTGGAATGCCCTGGACAACTTGCTTTGCGGATATCTTGATGACATGGCAGACACGATGAAGTGCCGCCGAATTCGGTTTGCAATCGTGCCACCAGTGACCACGAAGGATGGAACTGGTATCGACACTGACTCTCCGACAGCGTACGCAGCAAAATTTACCAAGTTTATCGAGTACTTGCAGTCTCGCGTCGCTCCCTCGGAATTTGGTGACCTCGAAAATATTATCATCAATCTAGTGCTGGACCACCCAGGATCCGGAAGAGAAACTGGTAAGGCTCCTCCACTCGGTGGGAATCGAATGTTGAGCTTCAAGATGGCCTGCAAGGCGTCGACGTCCTCGGTATCAGCTTCGTCGCTATCAAAGTTCGAGGACTTACGAACTGAATGGGTCATGATGCGACTAGAAGAAACAATGGACATTTCGCGCTGTTTTCACTTGGACGTGCGCTGGTTAGCTTGCAGTGGAATTGCGGCAGATGAATTCGTGGGAACTGTTCGACGCCGTGCCAAGCAAGCAGGCTTGGACTTCCGACGAGTACCAGAATATTCAAGCGTGTCTCGCGTGCAGATTCATCCACTGATAGCGTCCGTTTTCCTGCCTCTACCTGTCCGCATATCAGAGTCTTTCGTCGCAACGCTCACACAGACACTCGATTTTGTGCTGGATGACAAGCGTATCGCGGATGGTAGTGGCATCGGGTACGGACTAGGAATCGATCAAGAGACATCGACCGCGAAACCAAGAGGTAACTTGCGTGGTCACCGACGCTCACCATCAGCCACCGCTCGACTGCTCCTTGAGCGTTGGCAGCAGCGCGGATACAAGCAGTTTATTCACCGACGCGCTCCTGTGTTTATCCGAGTTATTCACGATGGACTCATTTGGATTCCTGGTTACGACTACGACCGGAAGGGAGACGGTACAGCTAGTGTGGCTGCTACAGAGGAATTGTTTCGCGAAATTTGCACCACCATCGAGTCGCAGTGTGGTGAGAATCCCGCGGGAAACATCAGTCTCTAGAAGTGGTCATTGCTGGCACAGCACCAATTCGACTATTGAACGATGTGGAAACTACTTTCTTGCCCACTCCAACCGTCGACATGATCATTTCAACTTACGTGACTACCATCGATTCCTGCAACAACTCTACACAAAATGCAATTCGAACGTGCTCGATGCCCATGGCTTAGCAATTAACATCGCTTGGCTCACCGCTGCAGCTACCCGAGCCACCCTTGACGGTAATTCCCGAGAACGCCCAGCCTGAGACCACCTTCGGGTTGACGAGAATGTCGTAGATGTTGTCTGCGGTTCCCGAGAGTCCCGACACCGTAATGTCCGTGATCTCCACCAAACTCGACGCGTCACCCGTGTAGCCACCCTTATCCTTGCTGTAGTCCGAGTGGATCACGATGGCATTCTTGACGTTCGTCAGCGTGTTGTCCGTGTAAGAGGCACTAGTGACCGTGCCCTGCTTGCCAATGATGGTTTTGATACGGATACCGTTCACACTGTCAATGATTTTGTTGTTCTTCACGGTCAGACCACTGACGGTGTCGGACTCAGTCACGGAGTCACCTCCAAGAGAACCGATGGAGATACCATGACCACCGCTGCACGTGTTACCAGTGAAGGTGGTGGCATTACTGGATTGCATGGCGAGGCAGTCATCTTGGTTGTACACCGTGCACCCCGAGATGGTGAGGTGGTTGTTCCGGCTCAAATCAAACCCGTCCGTGTTCTTGGCGACGTTGTCACCAGCCTTCGAGTCCAATGTCAAGCCGCTGACAGTCGTATCCTCCGAGTCGAGAATGCTGAAGGTGCGGTAGGGCGAGTTCTTGATGTTGAAGCCCTTGAGCGTAGACGACATGACCCTTTTCAGGCGGAAGAACACGGGGCGAGTGATCGAAGTACCTTGCTTCCAGTACCAGGCTCCCTGACCGTCCAAAGTTCCTGTGCCTGTGACAGTGAGGTCGGTACCCGTGAGTAGAATGAGAGGGCCTTCCCACGCAGCCTGCTCGAACGTCGTCGTTCCTTCGAACGTGATGGTCGCGCCCTGGGCAACCTTGGTCAAGTCGAGCGTGGTGCTCTTGGGGACGCTCAGATCCATGATCACGATGTTCTTGCACGATGACACGTCGGCGCCCTTGGAGTAGGTGCCCGTCAGTGTGCAGGCAGCTGAAGTGCTGGTAGCCCCGCTAGAAGCAGTTGATGATTGCTGCTGTGTGGACTGACTGGAATCACTTGACGATTGCGGCGTGGCTTGGCTCGAAGTCGTCGACGACTGCTGTTGTGTAGATTGACTTGAGTCGCTCGATGACTGTTGCTGTTGCGTTGACTGAATGGAGTCACCCGACGATTGTCCGGTTGCTTGGCTGGAAGCGGTTGACGGCTCCGTCGATGACCCCTCCGTTGAAGGGGTTGACGCGCTTGATCCATGTTGGGTAGATGGACTGGAGTCCGATCCCTGTTGCGTCGATTGGCTCGATGCACTTGACCATTTCTGTGTCGACTGACTCGAGTCCGTCGAAGGTGCTTGGGTCCAACCAGTTTGGCCGGTCTGGCTGGATGCACTCGACCATTGTTGTTGGCTGGACTGGTTGGAACCGGCAGTGCTGGTGGCTGAGAGCTTGTTTTTGGCGTTACACTTTGGATTCGTGCTCTGCCTGACCATTTGCCCGCCCTGGGCGGCGCTAACCAGGAGAGCCAACACGATCGTGGACGAGAGGAGCTTCATCTTACCGGAACTTGTTCACTTGGAGGCGAATTCAAGAATGGTGTTGGTATCGGTTGTATTGAAAGGCGAACATACCAAACAGGTATTTCTTCGGGTCGGAACGTTGGGTAATCGACAAGCGACAAGCGAAAGCCGGTGGTCGACCACAAAGAACGTGGTTGCGATCATTTTCATCTTGGTCGCACCTCCATCTTGGGATGTGAATGCCATCAGAGACGCGAACTAAAAGAGCACAGCCTGATAACCAGGACGCTGCTCACAAACTTGGTCAGGCCAGTCAATGGAGCCGCGGGAATGGTCGGTCAACGACTAAACTGAAAAGGGTCGAGACCACGACCAGAGAGGGAGGGGTCCAGTACCGTACAAGGCACAACTTCATGAAGGGACTTTGGTGTTCGTCCGCCATCGTACTGTACATGTATCTGATCTCCAGTGTTAAGAGAGACTTACAACGCCACGCGTGCCTTGTCGTGAGCCGGGCAGTTGATCATTTGAGCCAACACGGAGTCCGTCAAAGGCAAGTGCCGTCCGCGATTCCACGTGTGCGTCGTCGCGAGCCCCACATTCCACTGCAGCAAAGTTCCAGGGCGACACCTGGGACTGAGACGAGGCCAACTCGGACATCACGGGATGGGGATTGGTTGGTTGGTTGTACATTTGCATCGAGGGTCGTCAATATCCGAGTCACTTCAACGTAAAGTTGCCTTTTTAGTCCCCATCTTTTAGTCGTAATTGAAGGCTAAAGTTCGACCAGCAAAAGGACACTTTTACTAGCCAGCCATGGCCGCCCGCACTCGCTCCTACCAGCGCGTGCCCCACCACCACGGGAGCGACGAGAGCGACGACAGCGGCAGCGAACAACTCGCGACGCCCGGTCGCTCCCAGCGCGCCGCGCTCTGGAGCACGCGCCTTCACGCGTTCCTGTGGGTGGCGGCCGCGGGGCTCGTGGCCTACGGGACGGACTTCCTGCGGGTCGTTTTTACGGACCCGCGCGTGAACCGGTGCGTGGAATTGCGCTAAACCGTCGTGAATTGGTTCTAATTCGGTGCATTTTAGGGGCTTTTTCCAGGTGGCGCTCGTGTGCACGGGGGTGAACATCTGCATCACTACGTACTTGGCCGTGTACCTGCCCTACATCAAGCGCGTGCAGCTCGAATGGAGCGTCTACTGCCCTCGGATGATCCCCGTGGCCACCATCGTGGGGGTCGTGGCGGCCTTTTGCTACATTTGCGCCCTCTGGCCTGTGTGGGGGCTGCTCACTCCCGGACTCTTGGGCCTTTTGTTCATTGGAGGTTTGATGACTGCTCACTTCCTACCCGCCATCTGAAGACAACAATACAAGACACAGCTACAAGACACTGCAGGGAAGAGGAAACATTAGCAGATAAATAAAAAAAGGATCGAGGGTCACTTGGGACCAGCACAAAACTGGGAAGCCGCTTTCCAGGCTTCAAGGCAGCGTCTGATGGCAGCCACAGTGAGCGCACTGGATCACGAGGACGTCTGCGTCCTCCCGCGTCTCCTTGTTAAAAGTTGGGTCCGAGCAACACGAATCACTACAGACAAACAGCAAAAGTCAGTCCTCTCGCAACCACCTCCTCCCTCCCTCTCTGCAACTCGTACCGATGCGCCAGGAAGGCGTTCACAACCTTCTCCTGGAAGTCTCCCAGTACACTGTGATACACGTATTGGACGTGGAAAGTGAAGCCGCAGGTGCAGGAGATAAAAGGCCTCGACGCTGCGTCCTCGGCCTCGTGTTCATGCAAGTAACTGGTCTTACAAATGGGACACAGCACTGAGACGATTGGATGGTCTGCATCCAGCTGCGTCTCGTCACTCGAAGGCTCCTCCTTGTCCAGGTCCAGTCCTGCCAGCATGGCCTCCAGCTCTGCGTCTTCCAGTGCGGCCATGTGTTCTGCCAGTCGCAGCTCTTGCTCTGGTTGCTGCTGTTGCTGTTGCTGCTGCTGCTGCTGCTGCTGCTCCTCCTCCTGTCGAAGCGCGTCCTCCAGCGCGTGGACGATCTCCAAGTAGTCGCTCTCTGGCAGTTTCCCCATGAGCAGCAGGTCGTCAATGGACTCGGCAGAAGCTCCTCCAGTCTCGTGCGCCTGCTGCTGCTGCTGCTCGTGCACCACCAATCGCTTCATTTCCTCCGAGACGCTCGCGTCCGGACGCCGCAACGTGGCCAGCAGCTGCCCTCGGTCCCTCTTGAGACGCTGCAGACAACGCTCACGCAGTTGGGCCTTGCGCGCGGGCGGCGTGAGCGACAGACGCTTGAGGGGCGAGCGGTGGGCGGGCGCCATCATCTCCAATTGAGGACCGACTGGCAAATCAGCTGTTTTGATGGTCGCAAAAGGCTCAGTACATGAGGACTTCAACTACCGGTATCTAAAGGATTAGACTATTAATAGTCCTGTCGTGTCAATGCTATTACGAGGCCGTGGCTTTTCCGACCAGCAGGTTGCAAACTCTTTCGACGCGAGGGAGAACTCGCAGCCAACTCGACAGCGTTCACTTCCGTCTGCGTCTCGTGAATGAGCCGCACCATCTCCGACTCGGAAATGCTCTGGAGCAGTAGGAACGTCGCGTACTTGGCCTGCAGCTGCTGAAACGCCGTCAACTCGTCCAGCACATCGTAGCGAAAGGCCTCGCTGCGCATTTGCTTTCGAGCCGCCGCCCACGCCTCCCGTCCGTGGTCTCGAGCGTCCGAATACAACTTGCGCTTTTCCGACAGGAGCTTTCGCAGCACTGTCACCTTCACTTGCTGCGGGACCTTCTTCGACGGAGGAGGCACTGGCACTGTAGGCGTTGTAGTAGATGAGATCGGAAGTGGTGGTGGCGCCTGGAGGAGAGGCCCTCGAGGTGACGCTTTCACGGGTTTTCCAGCTGATCGCTTCGTGTCGTGGCTCGATGCAGCTCCGAATGCTGGCGACTTGGAGTTTGGCGAGAGGTTCTTTCGAGTCGTGTACACGTCGTACATGACGAGCTGGAACTCTTCTCCCATGTTACTCCGCAGCTGCAGATCCTGTTGGACGGTTGCGTTCTCGGTTGTTGGTCGGGGTCTGGTTGATCTGCGAGACGAAGGCGAAGGAGGCGAAGGCTGAAGAAATCCAACCGAAGACGAGTTGGTGCTAGCTGAAGAATGCGGCCCAGGTGACACCGCACTGATAGGCATGTGCACAGCTCCGCCATTCCGGAAATGTCGATGCATGTCTTCAAGTTGCTTCTGCTGCTGATTCATGGGCCGTTCGGCTGTGGTTCGCTGCAACATATCGAGGAGCGTCAACCCTTTTCCAGCTGACAAAGCGCCATCTTCACTCGGTTTGAGCTCGTTGGGCAGCGAGAAACTAACCGCAGGGTGGGAAGAAGTGACTCCGTGACGCCGTTTGATCTTCCGCTCCACCTTGGCCCACACGAGGAGCAGCAACTTGATCCGTGCAGCTGTAATGGCTCGCCAGGCCCTCCACATAACCTGAAAGTCCCGAACACGCTTCCGGAATCGCAGGATGATGCGTCGAAACTTGACGTCTTGGAACTCGAACCACGCAGTCACGATCAGCTCAACGGCATTCTTCCGCTCGCGGTGGTGTTTCCGGTCCAGCCAATCTCGTATGCTCTGCTGAAGTGTTGCCACTGCGTTGATCACCACGGGCATCCGAAAGAAAGCCGACGAGAGCGGCGTACTCGGTGCAAAACGCAGCAGCTGTAGCGAGTTTCGCTTGACGAGAGTTCGCTGTCTCCAGTAACGCTGCAGACGCTTGGCCATCGAAACACGCACCAGTGAACTGCGCTTCTGACGAAACTCGTCGAACTTGGCCAGCCACTTCTCGGAGCTCTCCGCAAGCGCTACGAGCAGCAGCCATTGACTTTGGGCGTGAATACGACGCTCGTGCTCAGCTCGCTGCTCCCGACGAGTTTGCCAGCGAATAACAAGTCGGCGTACGCTTTCTTCTTTCGCTGCATCCAGCTCTTGCTTCCGTTTGTTCGCAAGATGCATCTTGTGGTCTGTAGCTGACGGAAGTAGGGGCGTTTGCGAAGGCTTTTGAAGCACCTGCAGAGTCGGATTGGCGCGGTTCCTGGCCACAATGTCGGCGCCGTGCTCGGCAATATTTTGCTGCCTCTTCCAAACTTGCAGCGCCTCCATTTGCTCCAGTAACTGCGGCAGACTTCGGAGCTCGTTCATCCGCGACACCAAGTTGCGTGAACGCAGAGCCAACGCTGTTTCATTGCGTATGACGCTTCGTCGCGTGGCAAATCTGTTTGACGGGGTTGTAGGCTTTGCGATCGGGATGAGGGGAGTCATCGCTGGTGCTGGTGCGGACGAAGCGCTTGTGGGATTGAAAAGGGAGACGAGAAGCTTGTCGACCGCCTTATTGTGGTCCTCTCGGCTCCGCAAAAGTCCTCGTTCAGTCTCGGTCAGCGGTTGTAGCAGCTCTCTTTTGTACTTGTGGTTGGTCCCTGGAGATTGTTGCTTTACAGGTCGCGCTGCAGCTACACGCTGGCTGTACGTGGAGCCCAACGTTGACTGGCATCGAGGTCTTCTCGGGACCCGCATTTCGTTTGCTTCCTCGTCCGTCTCAGTGTGGAGTTCCGGCTCGTGTAACATTTCATCGAGTAACTTGTCCACTTTTCGCTGCTTCCGTCGCTGGGTTTCGCTCGGACGATGGCGATAGATCAACCATTCAGCGGGAGCTCTCAAAGCAGCGCGAACTTTTCGACTCCGTGTTTGTAGACTGGAATTCTCTGGTTGAAGTAGCTGATCGAGAACCGCGACTGCAGTACTGGTATTGGTCGCGCCTCTGGTTCCTCCGTCTTCCGCAGTAGTGGAATTACACTTTCCTACTGCTTCATGTTGAAGTTGATCTTCCAAATTGTTGTTGTGCTTCGTATCCTCTCGCTTGGGTGATGGAGAAGCCGAGATAATCTCCCGAGTAGAGGGACCTGCGACTAGTTCACACAGATTTTCATGCTCGAATTCAACTGCAGACAACCGGGTGGGGGTTTCTCCGCGAGCCGTGAGCTGCTCGTCGATGACCGCGTGAGCTTCGGCGTTGCGAGTTTTCAAGTGAAATCCATCGCGAACGGAAAAGCGTTTGCCTATTGTAGAACGGAATACAAAATCTCCAGAGGAACAAGTGACTCGACGCGCCGCTGGTCGTGCGAGTTCGAGGTGCTCGCTGTGATTCATTATTCGGGCTGAACCCGCGAATAGATCGCGAATATGGCAAAAACGAATTGGTAGTAACGCTATCAATAGTAACAAAGTGCCATTGCCAAGCTCTACCTTTTAAGGGCGCCTGACCAAAGTGACTTGGTTGTAATATGCCTGCAAAAGTACGAAAGGGAAAATAACATCGCACTTAAAATGAAGAGGGTCGATTTCTCAAAGACTAGGAGACACGAGGTTTGACCTCGGCAGCCCCGCTTATTTTAAAGCCTTGACCGGTCCGTACCCTTCATTCTGAGGGACAGCGAGGGTTAGTGCGAAAGCACGAAGGTACATCCTAGCCTAGCTCGTGCTAGTCGTGTATTCTATTTGGGTAGACCTACCACGGACTCTGTGCACAAAGGACACATTCCAACCCGGTGTAAGGGATCGTTCCTGAGCCTTCAGGTCTGGTTCCAACATATTCGCCGGCCTTTCCAGGGAAGTGTGTGATGGGTCACACGGCACCTTGCGCTAGAGGAAGCTTGACTTCCGAGAGTATACAAACTCTCTGTGAACGGCAGTTCACGGGTCCCTGGCCAAAGGAGACGATTTACCAATAAGAGGGTTGATTTAAGACTGGCTATATTTATAGGTGTTCCTAAATCCATCTGCATACAAAATGCAAGTCACCTATAGACCTATAGAGTTTCCTAGATGTTATCCTATTGGTTGGTTTTGAGGGCATGTAGCCATGATGTGAGTGACGTGGCTGTGGTGTGTCCACACCACAGGACCTCCACTTAGAGACAGGGCACTCTTCGTGGGGCCCCAATACATCCTCCCCCACTTAGGTTCGGTTTACCGACCAATCAGGATGAGTAAAAGCGAGTCACAGTCTTTCACTCTCCGTCGATTGCTATCGACTTGCGGCGGCGGCGGACCGCGCAGCGGCTCATTCCCGTTAGAGCCCTTGAGCGACACCGCACTCTTCTTTCAGTCTCCACGTCGACCTCTCGACCATGACCCGGTCTGGAGCACCTCGCGGCGCGAAAGCGCGCGCCAAGCCTGCTGCGAAGCAGCAGGCTAAGAGCACTCGCGGCAAAGGCTCTTCCCTCAAGAAGGAGGCCAATGATGAGGCCTCTAAGGCAGTCACCTCTCGTGGTGGCGTGCCTGCGAGCGCGAGCGAAATCTCGCGCCGCAGTCGGTCGCCGGATGTTCCTCCTAACGACCGACGACCTGCGGCAGGCGGCGACGAGGAAGAGAAACCTCACTCGCCAGTTACTGACCTGTAATTACAGAATCCTATACATTGAAGCATACCAAACACGATGAACATGCTTAGAGACGCCAGTTGTAGACCGTTCCGCCAAACCATCATGGTATGAGCTATCTCCGTCAATATTGAGGCTACGGACCTGTACATTTGGTGTAACGGGGTCCCACAAAGAGTGCCCTGTCACTAAGTGGAGGTCCTGTGGTGTGGACACACCACAGCCACGTCACTCACATCATAACTACATGCCCTCAAAACCAACCAATAGGATACATCTAGGAAACTCTATAGGTGACTTGCATTTGTATGCAGATGGATTTAGAAACACCTATAAATATAGTCAGTCTTAAATCAACCCTCTTATTGGTAAATCATCCCCTGTGGCCAGAGACCCATGAACTGCCGATCACAGAGAGTTTGTATACGCTCGGAAGTCAAGCTTCTTCTAGCGCAAGGTGCCGTGTAACCCGTCACATCGGGCATCCTTAACATTAAGCCATGCCGAACACGATGCGCATGGCCAATGACGCCAGTTCGCCACCGTTCCGTCCATGGCCAATGACGCCAGTTCGTCACCGTTCCGTCAAACAAGCACGGTGGCGCTATCTCCGTCAATATTAAGGCTACGGACCTGTAATTTCAGCAAACCTACACAACAAGCCATGCCGAACACGATGCGCATGGCCAATGACGCCAGTTCGTCACCGTTCCTTCAAACAGGTCCGTAGCCTCCATATTGACGGAGATAGCGCCACCGTGCTGGTTTGACGGAACGGTGACGAACTGGCGTCATTGGCCATGCGCATCGTGTTCGGCATGACTGGTTGTGTAGGTTTGCCGAAATTACAGGTCCGTAGCCTCAATATTCTCAATATTGACGGAGATAGCGCCACCGTGCTGGTTTGACGGAACGGTGACGAACTGGCGTCATTGGCCATGCGCATCGTGTTCGGCATGACTAGTTGTGTAGGTTTGCCGAAATTACAGGTCCGTAGCCTCAATATTCATATTGACGGAGATAGCGCCACCGTGCTGGTTTGACGGAACGGTGACGAACTGGCGTCATTGGCCATGCGCATCGTGTTCGGCATGACTGGTTGTGTAGGTTTGCCGAAATTACAGGTCCGTAGCCTCCATATTGACGGAGATAGCGCCACCGTGCTGGTTTGACGGAACGGTGACGAACTGGCGTCATTGGCCATGCGCATCGTGTTCGGCATGACTAGTTGTGTAGGTTTGCCGAAATTACAGGTCCGTAGCCTCAATATTCTCAATATTGACGGAGATAGCGCCACCGTGCTGGTTTGACGGAACGGTGACGAACTGGCGTCATTGGCCATGCGCATCGTGTTCGGCATGACTAGTTGTGTAGGTTTGCCGAAATTATAGGTCCGTAGCCTCAATATTCTCAATATTGACGGAGATAGCGCCACCGTGCTGGTTTGACGGAACGGTGACGAACTGGCGTCATTGGCCATGCGCATCGTGTTCGGCATGACTAGTTGTGTAGGTTTGCCGAAATTACAGGTCCGTAGCCTCAATATTCATATTGACGGAGATAGCGCCACCGTGCTGGTTTGACGGAACGGTGACGAACTGGCGTCATTGGCCATGCGCATCGTGTTCGGCATGACTAGTTGTGTAGGTTTGCCGAAATTATAGGTCCGTAGCCTCAATATTCTCAATATTGACGGAGATAGCGCCACCGTGCTGGTTTGACGGAACGGTGACGAACTGGCGTCATTGGCCATGCGCATCGTGTTCGGCATGACTAGTTGTGTAGGTTTGCCGAAATTACAGGTCCGTAGCCTCCATATTGACGGAGATAGCGCCACCGTGCTGGTTTGACGGAACGGTGACGAACTGGCGTCATTGGCCATGCGCATCGTGTTCGGCATGCCTTGTTGTGTAGGTTTGCCGAAATTATAGGTCCGTAGCCTCAATATTCTCAATATTGACGGAGATAGCGCCACCGTGCTGGTTTGACAGAACGGTGACGAACTGGCGTCATTGGCCATGCGCATCGTGTTCGGCATGACTAGTTGTGTAGGTTTGCCGAAATTACAGGTCCGTAGCCTCCATATTGACGGAGATAGCGCCACCGTGCTGGTTTGACGGAACGGTGACGAACTGGCGTCATTGGCCATGCGCATCGTGTTCGGCATGACTAGTTGTGTAGGTTTGCCGAAATTACAGGTCCGTAGCCTCCATATTGACGGAGATAGCGCCACCGTGCTGGTTTGACGGAACGGTGACGAACTGGCGTCATTGGCCATGCGCATCGTGTTCGGCATGACTAGTTGTGTAGGTTTGCCGAAATTATAGGTCCGTAGCCTCAATATTCTCAATATTGACGGAGATAGCGCCACCGTGCTGGTTTGACGGAACGGTGACGAACTGGCGTCATTGGCCATGCGCATCGTGTTCGGCATGACTAGTTGTGTAGGTTTGCCGAAATTACAGGTCCGTAGCCTCCATATTGACGGAGATAGCGCCACCGTGCTGGTTTGACGGAACGGTGACGAACTGGCGTCATTGGCCATGCGCATCGTGTTCGGCATGCCTTGTTGTGTAGGTTTGCCGAAATTATAGGTCCGTAGCCTCAATATTCTCAATATTGACGGAGATAGCGCCACCGTGCTGGTTTGACGGAACGGTGACGAACTGGCGTCATTGGCCATGCGCATCGTGTTCGGCATGACTAGTTGTGTAGGTTTGCCGAAATTACAGGTCCGTAGCCTCCATATTGACGGAGATAGCGCCACCGTGCTGGTTTGACGGAACGGTGACGAACTGGCGTCATTGGCCATGCGCATCGTGTTCGGCATGACTAGTTGTGTAGGTTTGCCGAAATTACAGGTCCGTAGCCTCCATATTGACGGAGATAGCGCCACCGTGCTGGTTTGACGGAACGGTGACGAACTGGCGTCATTGGCCATGCGCATCGTGTTCGGCATGACTAGTTGTGTAGGTTTGCCGAAATTACAGGTCCGTAGCCTCAATATTCTCAATATTGACGGAGATAGCGCCACCGTGCTGGTTTGACGGAACGGTGACGAACTGGCGTCATTGGCCATGCGCATCGTGTTCGGCATGACTAGTTGTGTAGGTTTGCCGAAATTACAGGTCCGTAGCCTCCATATTGACGGAGATAGCGCCACCGTGCTGGTTTGACGGAACGGTGACGAACTGGCGTCATTGGCCATGCGCATCGTGTTCGGCATGCCTTGTTGTGTAGGTTTGCCGAAATTACAGGTCCGTAGCCTCAATATTCATATTGACGGAGATAGCGCCACCGTGCTGGTTTGACGGAACGGTGACGAACTGGCGTCATTGGCCATGCGCATCGTGTTCGGCATGACTAGTTGTGTAGGTTTGCCGAAATTATAGGTCCGTAGCCTCAATATTCTCAATATTGACGGAGATAGCGCCACCGTGCTGGTTTGACGGAACGGTGACGAACTGGCGTCATTGGCCATGCGCATCGTGTTCGGCATGACTAGTTGTGTAGGTTTGCCGAAATTACAGGTCCGTAGCCTCCATATTGACGGAGATAGCGCCACCGTGCTGGTTTGACGGAACGGTGACGAACTGGCGTCATTGGCCATGCGCATCGTGTTCGGCATGCCTTGTTGTGTAGGTTTGCCGAAATTACAGGTCCGTAGCCTCAATATTCTCAATATTGACGGAGATAGCGCCACCGTGCTGGTTTGACGGAACGGTGACGAACTGGCGTCATTGGCCATGCGCATCGTGTTCGGCATGACTAGTTGTGTAGGTTTGCCGAAATTACAGGTCCGTAGCCTCCATATTGACGGAGATAGCGCCACCGTGCTGGTTTGACGGAACGGTGACGAACTGGCGTCATTGGCCATGCGCATCGTGTTCGGCATGACTAGTTGTGTAGGTTTGCCGAAATTATAGGTCCGTAGCCTCAATATTCTCAATATTGACGGAGATAGCGCCACCGTGCTGGTTTGACGGAACGGTGACGAACTGGCGTCATTGGCCATGCGCATCGTGTTCGGCATGACTAGTTGTGTAGGTTTGCCGAAATTACAGGTCCGTAGCCTCCATATTGACGGAGATAGCGCCACCGTGCTGGTTTGACGGAACGGTGACGAACTGGCGTCATTGGCCATGCGCATCGTGTTCGGCATGCCTTGTTGTGTAGGTTTGCCGAAATTATAGGTCCGTAGCCTCAATATTCTCAATATTGACGGAGATAGCGCCACCGTGCTGGTTTGACGGAACGGTGACGAACTGGCGTCATTGGCCATGCGCATCGTGTTCGGCATGACTAGTTGTGTAGGTTTGCCGAAATTACAGGTCCGTAGCCTCCATATTGACGGAGATAGCGCCACCGTGCTGGTTTGACGGAACGGTGACGAACTGGCGTCATTGGCCATGCGCATCGTGTTCGGCATGACTAGTTGTGTAGGTTTGCCGAAATTACAGGTCCGTAGCCTCCATATTGACGGAGATAGCGCCACCGTGCTGGTTTGACGGAACGGTGACGAACTGGCGTCATTGGCCATGCGCATCGTGTTCGGCATCCTTGTTGTGTAGGTTTGCCGAAATTACAGGTCCGTAGCCTCCATATTGACGGAGATAGCGCCACCGTGCTGGTTTGACGGAACGGTGACGAACTGGCGTCATTGGCCATGCGCATCGTGTTCGGCATGACTAGTTGTGTAGGTTTGCCGAAATTATAGGTCCGTAGCCTCAATATTCTCAATATTGACGGAGATAGCGCCACCGTGCTGGTTTGACGGAACGGTGACGAACTGGCGTCATTGGCCATGCGCATCGTGTTCGGCATGACTAGTTGTGTAGGTTTGCCGAAATTACAGGTCCGTAGCCTCCATATTGACGGAGATAGCGCCACCGTGCTGGTTTGACGGAACGGTGACGAACTGGCGTCATTGGCCATGCGCATCGTGTTCGGCATGACTAGTTGTGTAGGTTTGCCGAAATTATAGGTCCGTAGCCTCAATATTGACGGAGATAGCGCCACCGTGCTGGTTTGACGGAACGGTGACGAACTGGCGTCATTGGCCATGCGCATCGTGTTCGGCATGACTAGTTGTGTAGGTTTGCCGAAATTATAGGTCCGCCTCAATATTCTCAATATTGACGGAGATAGCGCCACCGTGCTGGTTTGACGGAACGGTGACGAACTGGCGTCATTGGCCATGCGCATCGTGTTCGGCATGACTAGTTGTGTAGGTTTGCCGAAATTACAGGTCCGTAGCCTCCATATTGACGGAGATAGCGCCACCGTGCTGGTTTGACGGAACGGTGACGAACTGGCGTCATTGGCCATGCGCATCGTGTTCGGCATGCCTTGTTGTGTAGGTTTGCCGAAATTATAGGTCCGTAGCCTCAATATTCTCAATATTGACGGAGATAGCGCCACCGTGCTGGTTTGACGGAACGGTGACGAACTGGCGTCATTGGCCATGCGCATCGTGTTCGGCATGACTAGTTGTGTAGGTTTGCCGAAATTACAGGTCCGTAGCCTCCATATTGACGGAGATAGCGCCACCGTGCTGGTTTGACGGAACGGTGACGAACTGGCGTCATTGGCCATGCGCATCGTGTTCGGCATGCCTTGTTGTGTAGGTTTGCCGAAATTATAGGTCCGTAGCCTCAATATTCTCAATATTGACGGAGATAGCGCCACCGTGCTGGTTTGACGGAACGGTGACGAACTGGCGTCATTGGCCATGCGCATCGTGTTCGGCATGACTAGTTGTGTAGGTTTGCCGAAATTACAGGTCCGTAGCCTCCATATTGACGGAGATAGCGCCACCGTGCTGGTTTGACGGAACGGTGACGAACTGGCGTCATTGGCCATGCGCATCGTGTTCGGCATGACTAGTTGTGTAGGTTTGCCGAAATTACAGGTCCGTAGCCTCAATATTCAATATTGACGGAGATAGCGCCACCGTGCTGGTTTGACGGAACGGTGACGAACTGGCGTCATTGGCCATGCGCATCGTGTTCGGCATGCCTTGTTGTGTAGGTTTGCCGAAATTACAGGTCCGTAGCCTCCATATTGACGGAGATAGCGCCACCGTGCTGGTTTGACGGAACGGTGACGAACTGGCGTCATTGGCCATGCGCATCGTGTTCGGCATGACTAGTTGTGTAGGTTTGCCGAAATTATAGGTCCGTAGCCTCAATATTCTCAATATTGACGGAGATAGCGCCACCGTGCTGGTTTGACGGAACGGTGACGAACTGGCGTCATTGGCCATGCGCATCGTGTTCGGCATGACTAGTTGTGTAGGTTTGCCGAAATTACAGGTCCGTAGCCTCCATATTGACGGAGATAGCGCCACCGTGCTGGTTTGACGGAACGGTGACGAACTGGCGTCATTGGCCATGCGCATCGTGTTCGGCATGACTAGTTGTGTAGGTTTGCCGAAATTATAGGTCCGTAGCCTCAATATTCTCAATATTGACGGAGATAGCGCCACCGTGCTGGTTTGACGGAACGGTGACGAACTGGCGTCATTGGCCATGCGCATCGTGTTCGGCATGACTAGTTGTGTAGGTTTGCCGAAATTACAGGTCCGTAGCCTCCATATTGACGGAGATAGCGCCACCGTGCTGGTTTGACGGAACGGTGACGAACTGGCGTCATTGGCCATGCGCATCGTGTTCGGCATGACTAGTTGTGTAGGTTTGCCGAAATTACAGGTCCGTAGCCTCAATATTCTCAATATTGACGGAGATAGCGCCACCGTGCTGGTTTGACGGAACGGTGACGAACTGGCGTCATTGGCCATGCGCATCGTGTTCGGCATGACTAGTTGTGTAGGTTTGCCGAAATTACAGGTCCGTAGCCTCCATATTGACGGAGATAGCGCCACCGTGCTGGTTTGACGGAACGGTGACGAACTGGCGTCATTGGCCATGCGCATCGTGTTCGGCATGACTAGTTGTGTAGGTTTGCCGAAATTATAGGTCCGTAGCCTCAATATTCTCAATATTGACGGAGATAGCGCCACCGTGCTGGTTTGACGGAACGGTGACGAACTGGCGTCATTGGCCATGCGCATCGTGTTCGGCATGACTAGTTGTGTAGGTTTGCCGAAATTACAGGTCCGTAGCCTCCATATTGACGGAGATAGCGCCACCGTGCTGGTTTGACGGAACGGTGACGAACTGGCGTCATTGGCCATGCGCATCGTGTTCGGCATGCCTTGTTGTGTAGGTTTGCCGAAATTATAGGTCCGTAGCCTCAATATTCTCAATATTGACGGAGATAGCGCCACCGTGCTGGTTTGACGGAACGGTGACGAACTGGCGTCATTGGCCATGCGCATCGTGTTCGGCATGACTAGTTGTGTAGGTTTGCCGAAATTACAGGTCCGTAGCCTCCATATTGACGGAGATAGCGCCACCGTGCTGGTTTGACGGAACGGTGACGAACTGGCGTCATTGGCCATGCGCATCGTGTTCGGCATGCCTTGTTGTGTAGGTTTGCCGAAATTACAGGTCCGTAGCCTCAATATTCAATATTGACGGAGATAGCGCCACCGTGCTTTTGACGGAACGGTGACGAACTGGCGTCATTGGCCATGCGCATCGTGTTCGGCATGACTAGTTGTGTAGGTTTGCCGAAATTACAGGTCCGTAGCCTCAATATTCTCATATTGACGGAGATAGCGCCACCGTGCTGGTTTGACGGAACGGTGACGAACTGGCGTCATTGGCCATGCGCATCGTGTTCGGCATGCCTTGTTGTGTAGGTTTGCCGAAATTACAGGTCCGTAGCCTCAATATTCATATTGACGGAGATAGCGCCACCGTGCTGGTTTGACGGAACGGTGACGAACTGGCGTCATTGGCCATGCGCATCGTGTTCGGCATGCCTTGTTGTGTAGGTTTGCCGAAATTACAGGTCCGTAGCCTCCATATTGACGGAGATAGCGCCACCGTGCTGGTTTGACGGAACGGTGACGAACTGGCGTCATTGGCCATGCGCATCGTGTTCGGCATGACTTGTTGTGTAGGTTTGCCGAAATTACAGGTCCGTAGCCTCCATATTGACGGAGATAGCGCCACCGTGCTGGTTTGACGGAACGGTGACGAACTGGCGTCATTGGCCATGCGCATCGTGTTCGGCATGACTAGTTGTGTAGGTTTGCCGAAATTACAGGTCCGTAGCCTCCATATTGACGGAGATAGCGCCACCGTGCTGGTTTGACGGAACGGTGACGAACTGGCGTCATTGGCCATGCGCATCGTGTTCGGCATGCCTTGTTGTGTAGGTTTGCCGAAATTATAGGTCCGTAGCCTCAATATTCAATATTGACGGAGATAGCGCCACCGTGCTGGTTTGACGGAACGGTGACGAACTGGCGTCATTGGCCATGCGCATCGTGTTCGGCATGACTAGTTGTGTAGGTTTGCCGAAATTACAGGTCCGTAGCCTCCATATTGACGGAGATAGCGCCACCGTGCTGGTTTGACGGAACGGTGACGAACTGGCGTCATTGGCCATGCGCATCGTGTTCGGCATGCCTTGTTGTGTAGGTTTGCCGAAATTATAGGTCCGTAGCCTCAATATTCTCAATATTGACGGAGATAGCGCCACCGTGCTAGTTTGACGGAACGGTGACGAACTGGCGTCATTGGCCATGCGCATCGTGTTCGGCATGCCTTGTTGTGTAGGTTTGCCGAAATTACAGGTCCGTAGCCTCAATATTGACGGAGATAGCGCCACCGTGCTGGTTTGACGGAACGGTGACGAACTGGCGTCATTGGCCATGCGCATCGTGTTCGGCATGACTAGTTGTGTAGGTTTGCCGAAATTATAGGTCCGTAGCCTCCAATATTGACGGAGATAGCGCCACCGTGCTGGTTTGACGGAACGGTGACGAACTGGCGTCATTGGCCATGCGCATCGTGTTCGGCATGCCTTAG